>SRHC01003545.1:180594-220336 GCA_004794325.1 Pomacea maculata | reverse complement strand
CTGTCGTAAACCCTGGGGCAGGAGTCCGTAGATTTGGTAGTGGGCATGATTTCTGTCACCGGTTTAACACACCGTCGATACCCCCACCAAACCCCGCCGACATTTGCCGCGTGCTACCACACTAAATTGCTCATTAATTAACACTTTCAATTAGCTCGAGCCCCCAAGCACGCATAACCCCAATGGAGGAAAACTCAAGGCAATTTAGTGTATTAAAAGAACGTTATTAATTATTACCAAGTAGGTCATACAAATTACAGAAAATGTAACCTCTGAAGTCAGCTGTTGAAGTCGACACACTTCTCAGGCAGTGTTGAAGTGAAGACTTTAGACAGCTTTGAGCCGACCTCCGACAACTTTACTTCACAAGAGCTGCATGCGAACGACCGAGACGCTGATGACGCTCCACACAAGTTTTTAGCCAACAACGCTGAGCTTGCATCTCGATCTTTCTGTCGCAGCCCCCGTTCCATTGGCCAGTCACGCCACCTGACACACCACAACCAATCACGCCTCACAACCACCACAAGCCTAAACTCCCATCCGCACCCGCGTAAATGACGTAACCCGCCTAAATGTCGTAATTTTTAGAGAGAAGTTACGTCATTTCTAGAGTAAAACAGATGCGCAGACCCACACCACAGCCCTACCCCAATCTTTCGTGAACATCACAATCACGGCTTAAATACTAATGCAACATTCAAGGATCGTACTCAAAAACATTAAGTGCTTAATTTGTTTCTTAAATTATTCGTTATTCTACTAATTCTTCATTGTTATTACAGCTTTCGGCTCTGAACTGTAGACATCCAAATGGCGATGAACGCAACAAACTCAACGAAAAAAGGTAAACTTTCGCCAATTCCCTCAACCTCAACACAAGACCTGTATAAATCAGTTTCTGTCTTACAAACAGAAACATTAAACATAAAATTATCTGATAAACAAACTTCACATAAACTCTTCTTAGAAGCTTAGATATAACAAGGAAAGGAATAAAAGTTATTTTAATTAAATTCGTGTGCAGGTGGCGAAGACATGCACAGCTGTCAAGAAGACAAAGCCGTCGCACTCACCATCTACTTAGTCTTCTTCACTCTTTTCTTCTTTGTGACGTGCATCGTCATAGCTTTCATCAAAAGACGACAGGAGAGGCGCTTCCCGCCGCTGAGCGCTGGAACTACTACCCCTGACGCTACCGCGGCTCCCCCCGACGTGACTTCCGGCGTGGGACTAGAGGGCGCCACGCAGCGCCGGATGTACAGCGGACCTACCTATACAAGTGCTGCCCTCTTCCACAACGTGGGAGTGACCTCCCCAGTCATGATTCCGCCCCCGTACTCATCCATCGCCTTCGATACCTCGGTACTGATAGTCACCTCCGACATGCCGCCATCGTACTCGGAGGCAGACGACAGTCGTTCACGAACGGAATGAATGCTTGCTGTCTGGCTACTGTACCTCATTCCTCCAGTCCTCCTGTCCTCCCTGCCTCCTCTACAGTCGGCGCTCTGTCTGCGTGGGAGAGTAAGAAGAGGGAATATCACAGGTTCACACTTCATCCGATCACATCCATTATAACAGTCATCCGATGCATTAATGCACTCTGATCGAACTTAAAATTGACACGCGTGTGTCTGTTTCAGATAAGAGATAAACTAATAAAAATAAATAACTGTAAGGAACGAGAAAAAAAAAAAAACAAGCAAGAGAACGAACGAAGAAGAAATAAAGGAAAGAAGGAAACAGAGAATAAAAGAAAGACTGAGGGAAAGACGCAACTGTGCGAAGCAGGACACTGTGGGTGAAGCCGGGAAGTGGTCAGGATGTGTTGTCATGTCTGACATCGTGTGTTATCGTGGTGGGACACAAGCTTCTGAACTGCGCAGTCTGGTGAACACCGCGACTCACCCTCAGTCCTGAGGTGCCTTGAGTTTGAGTGAGTCAGTTCATTACCAAGCGGCTCACGACAGCATCATGAGACTTTTGAGTTGTGTGATTATTGTGGTTGCAGCGGCACTACTCGTAGGTGAGGCCATTTTTAAACCCTCTCTTTCATTCGAAGAAATTTGAAGTTATTTTGCTTCCTACAACATGCTCGGGCGAGGCGGGCTATTTTGAAGTGGTTCACCGTGTACAGAAACAATTTTCGTTATTGTCAGGATGTCAGGGAATCATGTGATGTGTTAACTAACATTAGTCTTTCCTCTAGTGTTAATGAGTTCTTTGTCGAGTTTATTAGTTGGGTTCTCTCACCGGGGCAGCTACCACAGTAACTCTAACACTCCATGATTCACCAAGCTCTGTGTGTGTTATGCTTTGAATGTGTTAAAATGTTTTTGTACCTTTGGGCATGACTGTTGATTTAGTATTTTTAATAAGTGAATAATGCTCTTGATTCTGCATGGAATTACTGTTGATGTTACTGTAATAACATTTCAGTGCAGTGGCTCGTATTTACAAAAATGGTCAGTATTTTATAAGCTCGCTATTTGAAAATCCTAGCATTCAGAACTGACTATATGAGCTCTCCCTTCAGATGGCTGATATTAAAAGACTTACCCTACCTTCAGGACTTTGTCATGTATACAATCATTTTAAACTCAATGTTTTTACAGAAATGTTTCAGTTAATCATATCATCTAAGATAATTTTATGGCTTTATATTTTACATTCCCATTCACAGTGACAGTAATAGAAAGACTGTTATCAAATGGTGAAAATGTATAATTTTTTAAATATATCAATACACTTCTATTTTTCGTGCAATTTTGTGCCGAAACTGTGTTGGACTACAACCTCTATATATACATCTTTACATATTTTGTCATACTTTTCTTATCAAATGATGATATCAATATTGACCTGGTTGTATTTGCACTGACTGAACCTTCATCAGTAGCTGGGTGTAGAAGTCAGAGACTGAATTAAATTCGAATTCAAAATATCCTTCTATATTTCTCTGTTATTTCTTTCTTCGGGTTATTTATTTTCTAATTTTGTATACATGTAGTTTGGTACCTCCATACTTAACTACTAAGACCTTTCCTGCTGATCAAAAGGATGCATAATTATCTTCTCCAAAGGACCAGGGTAGGGCGCTACAATTAGAAGCTGTGTGTAGTGGGGGTGGGGTCAGAGAGAGAGAGAGAATGATGAGAGAGATAAAGATTTGCACGTGCATCACTCCTGTCTGAAATCGCTCTGGGAATGAGCACTTGAAACCCTGGAGACAAATTCCTGGATCACTGAATGGCTTCAGATATTTCAAAAGCTCCGTGCCAGTACAGAACATACAGGAAGTCCTGTACTACAATGGCGGAAAAAGATAGGAGAAAGGGACACCAGGTCCGGCACTACCTAGGACCAGTCACGTGACAAAAAATTGCGTCTTTCGTATGTCGAAGAAGGTTCGGGATCTGAGATATTCTTCCTGGAGTATAAGTACGTGATGGCGATTACGTGCGGGCTGCTTTATGTGTGTGCGTGTTGTATGTTTGTGTGCACGTGCTTTTGAAGTAACGTCCGTTGCGATGTGCACATGTTCATGTATGTCTTTTTGAGGTTGTGCCGAACCCGATGTCCCCTTTCTTGTACATTTTTTCCGCCATTGTAGCAACACATCCAAAAACAAGAATTAGAAAGTTCGCTTCATTGATATAAGACAGGGATGCCCAACCTACGGCCCGCGGGCCATATCCGGCCCGCGAAACTTCTGCCCACAGTGCAGGAAATCGGCATGTTAGTAATAATAATAATAAACCAAAAAAGTGAAGAAGTATTTATCCCTATGTAGGGGCGTCTCTCAATCTTTTTTTCGATGGACGAACATTTCGATTCAGTGCTCCGACTTGGTGTCTCTACGATGCAGCCGGACATTCAGAAGTTGGTTTCGAGTAAACAACTTCAAATATCCCACTAATTACTACATAATTAATGGCAAGTACAACTTGTTTCTAATAAAAATGGTATCTGCTCTATTTTTTTAAATAGTTTTTTTTTTCCCGGTGAAGGGGCCCGTGACACGCATGTCGGAAATGTATATGGCCCGCAGGCCGAAAAAGGTTGGGCATCACTGATATAAGACATTGATGGATAGTGATATTTTTTTCTTCCTCTCTTTTTCTTTCATTCTTTCTTTCTCAAAGATGGAGAGATGAAAATGTATGCGATGCTTATTTACAGCTAACTTTACAGTCAGTCAATGGACGACAACTCCAGGATGGAATTTTACCAATAGTAAGCTTAATATTTTTTGCTTTGTTTTGTTTTGGTTTTAGATCATGTCAATAACGATTTGTTTGGATTTATTCTTAGATGACAGAATTCAAACATAATAATTTTTGTGTGTGAATAATTATAAAAATACTAATCTTAAAATATCTTCAGTATCACAAGGATTTTCAAAAACTATTATGTAAAAAATCTACCTAATCTACTAGTCGTAATGATTATTTCCTGTAGGAATAGTACAACAAGAAGAAAAAATCAAGAAATTAGAAAGAACTTGTGAGTGACGTGGGAGACGAAATAAAGACAAAAAGACTGCCAAAGTGACAAACAGACAAACAAACTGTGTCTAAGGTATCAGCTCTCTCTCTTTCTCTCTTTGCAGCCTCGTCTTCGTGCGGACCAACATTTCTGCGGGCCACTCCTGGAGTAACTGGTGTAATATACTCCCCAAACTACCCCAACCATTACCCCAAGTATGAATTCTTATCCTCAGATGGCCGAGTTTATACCACTATTAATGTTTTACACGAATTACAGTTTGCTTAGTGCGTTTCCTACCATGTAATGAAACCCTTCTATCACAAAATAAGAAAGTTCTGTTACAACTGTCACACATTCACATAAATGTAAGAGCACACGCACGCCAGCACACACACAAAGATAAAAAAAACCAAAACTAAACTTTCTGGGCAGAAATACTAAAAATCTTCCTAGTTGATTATTATTTCCACGTATAGAATAAATTGTTAAATTCGTGGCAAGTTAAACTGAACAAAAACAGACAGACACTTATAGATGGTTATCGGTTTTATCTTCACTTGTCCTAGCTCTGAGGCGTGCATCTGGTCCATATCAACCAGTGACGGCTACGTCATCGAGGTGACAGTGGTTGACCTCAGGATGGAGAGCTGCATCAACTGTTCTTGCGATTTTGTGGCCCTGTACGATGGTGAGGGACTTCACCCAGACTTGAAGTGTTTTGTGTACATGTTTGAAAGCGAAACTGATTTTCTCTGGTTTAAGGCTCTTTTTACTTTGTCATAGACTTATGTTAACTGCTGAGAAAAATAATAAAATCAAAATGCGCCGAATAATTCTGTAAGTTATTTTTGTAAACAATTTAACCAATCTAAACCAGCCAGAATGCACTACTCATTTCTTAATAAAGTCATGTATCAGCGAAGTTGGATACAAATTATTCAAATAATTTAGTAAAACTTCTACTTGTGTTTTTAATCAAGTCCTTCCATTGTTATATTCCCTGTTCAGGGATCCAGAGCAACTCCACTCTTTTGCAAAATCTGTGCAACTTCTCCCCTGGAAAGGTCCACAGCACTGGGACAATCATGAGGGTAGAATTTGTGGCCGATCCTATCAGCACAGACTTTGGATTTCAGTTGAACTTCACTGCGGTTCCAGCGACCTCACTTCAGTCGACATTTTGTAAGTTTTCGACAGACAGAGACAGACAAATCGACATATAATTGATACATACTGTATAATGGAAATACATTTGCTTGAAACACACCATACATTCAGATGACTTGTATTATAATAAGTTAAATAAGCGGCTAAAGTGGCAAACTTTATATGAGCACTAGATGGTGTCTCCCCCTGTTGGACCACCTTGCTGTGTTCAGGGGGCATGCTTGTCTCGATGACACAACTATAATATATGTGATATTATTGACGGGAGCTCTAGTTCCTGGCAGTGTCACCCATGTCGGATAGATCAAGGGATAGAGGTCAGACTATGAGTGGTCCACATCTCACCGCTCCTGTTTATACTGGGCATAGACTTGCTTATAAAACAAACAACAGAAGACAAGAAAATAGGAATCCGTTGGACACTTAAGCCGTACTGGAAGACACGTGTGTGTGTGTGTGGTGAGTATGTTATATATATTTTTTTATAGTTTTTTAATGTAGGAGTGCGTGGCTGCACGTCTGCTGATGAAACAATCATATGCAATCCTTTCTCTTGCAGCTTCATTGAGAACAACGACACCCATCACGAGGTGGCCACCATCCACTACGGCGTCAGCAGGTTGCACCATCATTTAATACCATACACAGCTTTTCAAGACTCGCAGGGCGCAATCTTTCCCCAAGATTAAAACAATTCCCTTTGTGTGGCTGGGCACAGGGCTGAGCGCTTGTCACTAGTACCAGTATAACCTGATGTCCTGAAAGATCTTGTCTCGACCCCGATCTTTCTCTGCATGTGGAGCCCGTTGACTGACTTTTAGTGGCTGATGTGGGCGTAAACATATCTACTCCCCTTCCTCTCCCCCTACCCCCACTAGACGGTTGTGAGCGAGAAAGGGGGATAAAACACACAGGTTGTGTAAAGAAATGTACTTTTAAGTGTGTGTGCGAGGGCTGGTGGGTGGGGTGAGAAAAGGTATAGAAAGAAAGAAATACCAGAACAACGAAGGCGAAAGGAACAAAAAAAAATTAATTATATGTTAATAGGACATTTCATTATTAGTAAGCAAAAACTAAATGTTGTAATATATTTTTCAAGAAAATAGGAATCCGTTGGTCACTTACGCCGGACTGGAAGACGTGTGTGTTTGTGTTTGCGTGTGTGTGTGTGATGAGTCAATGATAATTTCTTTTATTTATTTTTTTTTTAAATGTAGGTGTGCGTGGCTGCACGTCTGCTGACGAAACAATCATATGCAATCCTTTCTCTTGCAGCTTCATTGAGAACAACGACACCCATCACGAGGTGGCCACCATCCACTACGGCGTCAGCAGGTTGCTCGATCATTTAATACCATACACAGCAGGGCGCAATCCTTCCCCAAGATTAAAAACACTTCCCTTTGTGTGGCTGGGCACAGGGCAGAGCGCTTGTCACTAGAACAAGTATAACCTGAGGTCCTGAGTTCAAATCACGTCTCGACCCCCGATCTTTCTCTGGCTGTGGCCCTCTTTGACTGACTGCTTTAGCTGCTGATGTTAAGTAAAAAATCTACTCCCCTTCCCCTACCCCTACCCCTACTCCTTCCCCTACCCCTACCCACACTAGACAGTTGTGAGCGGGGAAAGGGGGATACAACACACAGGTTGTGTATAGAAATGTACTTTTAAGTATGCGAGGGCTTGTAGGTGGGGTGAGAAAAGGTACAGAAAGAAAGGAATACCAGAAAAACGTAGGGGAAAGGAAAATAAAAATTTAATTATATGTTGATAGGGAGTTTCATTATTAGTAAGCAGAAATTAAATGTAGTATATTTTTCTCATATGTTAATATAAAGTATTAATAAGAGTAATCGGAAATTGAAAGCGATAACATAACGTTTTAAAATATTTGTTAGTAATATAGTTACTATAATTACACAAATATATTTAGTAGTAATCAGAAATGGGATGTTGTTGGTTCAAGGTGTCAAGGTTTTTATTGTACATAATATCTTGAAATGCATTAATTATGCATTAATTTAAGTAACTTCTCACCTTTCAAGCTGGCTGTCAGCTCGGTGTCACTAACCTACACGCGGCTCTCAACTCTAAAGGAAGGATTTATTCTCCAGGCTACCCGTATAATTACCCACAGTGAGTTACCTCTTCAGTCATTGTCATCTGAGGTCATCATGTCCCTTATATCAGTTACATTTATGTGTTCTGTGACTCGAAAGTTCAACAGCTTGTCGCATTTTGTTATTACTAGTTCTTTCTTTGTGTTTTTATTGTTTATATGCCCGTCCACACTCTCTTCACCTTTAGTCGACCAAGGTGCTGACGCGAGTGTAGGATTATTTCCAGTAATCATTTCAAGATACCCACTTGTCATGAAGTCACAAAAATATTCTTGTTGCTATGGCCATTTCTGGTTAGCATCTTGAAGCTGGCTGCGCCTTTCCCTGCAGAAATGTAGCCAACCCACTGTAGTTTATCGAGCAAATTCAAAACAACAACAACAACAACAACAACAACAACAACAACAACAACACAAAACACAAAACACACCATCTTTTGTAATAAATAATGATAGTGTTAACTTATTAGCAACTTTAAGCTCAAAGGGCTAGTAAGGAGCAACCTTTCTTTTCTAACAGCTTGTTAAAGGTCAACGAATAAGATCGAGGTGAATACCGCCCTTCTTTTTTTTTTTTTTTTTTTCGAGATGCACGCGTTCATATATTACTATGCACAGAAAAAGATCCCAAACAAAGACACGATTGTATAAAAGACACGTGTATTGTCAGTCAGTATAAGAGCTGAGATCATATGTTAATTAGGAAAAAATGTGGCGCCGTGAATTTAATTTCTTTATAATTATGATGGTATCCTGCGCTGAGCTGTGAACAAGAAAATACTTGCTACCCAGTAGACCGTTAATTTCATGTTTGTTTAGTTTTGAGGCATCGCCATGCGGACATATGGAAATAATATACATAAACAAGTGATAATGTTATAGAACACTATGAGAAATATGATTAATTTTACGAATTTATGTGTTGAAATATATGTAGTAGAATTTTCGTGAGTACAAATTTTTATTTAGCACATTAAATTACATAATGTGAACAAAAACTTCCATTTGTGGCATTTATAAAAGTCATGCGCATCAGTTTGAACTGTACACTGAATCTGACCTAAAATAATGTTGTCCACGTTGTTTGTGTCTTAGCAATACCAACTGTCAATGGCGTATCTCTGCCGACCAGGGCAATGTCATTCACCTGGTTGTTCGCGAGGTGTCCATAGAGAACTGCAGCACCTGTACCTGCGACAGAGTAGCCATGTACGATGGTAAGTCTTGCACACGGCCACAAGTAATGATGTACGATGGTAGGTCTTGCACACGGCCACAAGTAATGATGTACGATGGTAAGTCTTGCACGCTGCACACAACTCCCCTCGCCCCCAACGTCCTCGTGCGGAGGAGCGTTTAACTGCCTATTGTCCTGTGAGAAGCAATGTTTCTCGAAGTTTATTTTTAATGGCAGGTCCGTCGTCCTCAGCCAGCATCCTATACCGCCTCTGTACGACAATCCAGGCCAACTACTCCGTGGATAGCACTGGACCGGACATGTTCATCACCTTCACCTCGGACTCAAGTGTCAGCGCCAGGGGCTTTGTTCTCGAGTACTCGGCTGTATTCGATAGAGGCGGTAACTTATCTTCGCCTTCTTGGGTGGATGTGCGTGGGCGCGCGTGCGTGTGTGTACTTGCTTGCTTCATTGTTTTTTATATACATATACAAGCTACTTCCGACAATGTGAAAAAACTTGATCAAGTCTTCTTCTTTTTTTTTTTTTTTGTCGAGATGGTGTGGTCAATATGGCAGATTATTGTAACCGGCTGTATAATTTTGTCCAGTTTTCCTCTTTTTTGGCATTCAACCTATTTTGTAATTGTGTAACATTCTACACTATTCATTGTTCAGTTACAGTTGTGGAATTGTAGCAAAAAGGTTACAACGTGGTTCTGTAATGTCTCTTCTGTAAGAAAACACCTGTACTTATTTTATTTCTCCTTTCACATCTTTAGCTTTATCGGACACTGTCAGATTAATGTTGTCTTGTTCTTGTATTTTGTTCCACTTGGGGTTTCTACGGTATGTCGGATCACAGCTATGGCTTTGTCGTATTCTGCCATGTTCAATCATGATTTACTATTTTCTATCAAGTTCTGTTATGTTTCATGTTCTTTCATATTTCATCACGTTCTATCACGTTTCATCATGTTTTATCTTATGTCACATTCGAGTATGTTCGATCATGTTCTTTCGCATTATGTCACGCTCTCTTAGGGATATACCTACAAGCGTCGACCAGCGAGACCAAGACAATTTATTACACGGGGACTTCTCTGAATTATCCCAAGTAAGTTTTCGCAAAAAAGAGCTGCATAAAATATCATCATCATCATCATCATCATCATCGCCACCGTCGTCGTCGTAGTAGTTGTTGTCGAAAAATTACCAAATACTTTTTCTAGTATATCGTCTATGCCTCTATGGAATTAAGTCGCAGCTTCCGCGGGTTCACTAGGTTGAGTGGTGTAAAGATGAATGACAAACGGGGAGGGTGAAAAGCTCCACATCCCCAAACTTGCTTCCTATTGTAATGTAAATAAGACGCACAAAACAGATTTCTAGTGTTTAGTATCTGTTTATTTCCCTTTTATATTTTTGTAGTAAGTCCATACCTTTGATTGTTGCTCGAGTCCGGTTAAGTCCCTTTTTGTTTGTTTTTTTCCCCTTTTTTTCACCGGAAAGTAGTTAAACTGAATGGTGATCGTGGTAGGCGGGAGAAGGGGTTGCTTGGATGGCCTGAATGTCGAAAGCACAAAAACATGACTGAGGCATAATGTCTGATCATTGTTTGCTTCGCAGTTACGCCAACAGCAGCTGGCTAATACGTGCTGACGACGGCTACGTGTTGCAGCTGTCGGTACTGAATGTCGACATAGAACAGTGCACCAACTGCTTCTGCGACAAACTGCAGATTTTTGACGGTACGTTTCCCCTCCCCTCCCTGGGGTGAGGGACAGGCACGAAAGACAACTCTCGTGACATCTTTTATTAACAGACAACTTCGTTCACACTGCGTGGGTGCATGTGTGTGTGTGTGTGAGAGAGAGAGGATATACTGTAATGAATTTTCAGTTTAGCCACCACGAATAAAAACAGTTTATTAGGTTATTATTTAAACGATTTATTTTTGCTGGTAAAGGCAACTCAGCCGTAACTTCTCCTATATCAGCTGAACACAGTTATTTCCCTTGCCGTTTCGACCATCAGATTATTTCTTCCAACATGTGTACATGTGTACAACTGTCAAACAGTTTTCTTGAATCTACAACTTTAACAGAATGTGTTCAGATTTACATTTCTCAAAAATATTTTAATTTAAATAGCGTTTTCTTTCTAGTTTGTCATAAACATCCTCATGCCTAATAAAAACGTTCGTTATGGTCAGAACGAAAAAATATAATTATTTGCTTATAAAAGTTGATGTAATATAATTATACTCATGTTTTCGATAGTGCACTTTTCACTTACATGTATTTACTGTGTATAATTTAGTACATGACCTGCCATGTTGCTTATATTATAATACAATGGAATGGCACGGTTACCCTGGTGTGGGAAGGTCACGAATCAAATTGTATGGGTCAATGGCCTAACAATAAAGAATTTGAGTCTTGAGATCGTTCTTAACTGTCCCGAATTTTCTTCCGTAACTCACTTCCTTTACTCTCATCAGTCCTTACTAGTTTGACATCACTTTCACCTGTCCTTACTGGTTTAATATCACTCTCCACCTGTCCAAACTGGTTTAATATCCCTCACCTGTCCTTACTAGTTTGACATCACTCTCACCTGTCCTTACTGGTTTGACATCACTTTCACCTGTCTTTGCTGGTTTCATGTCACCCTCACCTGTCCTTACTGGTTTGATGTGACTCTCACCTGTCCTCACAAACTTGCTGTACTCACGATGTTTGTCCGTTTGAAGCTCCAGCCTACTCGGAGGGCCGGAGGATCCGTCAGTACTGTGGGAGCTTGCGCTCCGATGTTGTGTACACCACCCAGCAGTACGCCTTCCTCACCTTCACCTCCGACTCCTTCAGAACTGGCAAAGGCTTTACCATTACATACAGAGCGGTGACCTATGACCCTGCATGTGAGTGCTACTAAATAAAGTACTTTAGCCACAGCTACCATCAAACCGAAAGTAATAAACGAAAGAAATAAACTATGTTTTATTCCCCCCCACTCCGTGTGTGTGTGTGTGTGCGAAAGTTGAACTTTATCAACATTTGCTTTGAAGGTGAAATGTGAATATCGGCGATAATGTCTACGATAACGTCTATGATAATCTTTATTTACTTACTTATATATTGCAGTCTATCAAACAACTAAAAGGACCACCTCTTCTATTGAAGGTAATTCTACCCGTAATGAGATTGTGAGTGTTAGTGTTGGTGTTAGTGTTAGTGTTAGTGTTAGTGTTAGTTATTTTATCCCTACCACCTACCCACCCCGTGTGTGTGTGTGTGTGTTGGAATTTATCAATATTTGTTCTGTCACTGGATGCCACCGAAATACAAATATTTTACATGTAAAGGCTAATCTTTATCTACTGATGTATCTATTGCAGTTTATCAAACATCACCAGGGAGGCCTACCTATAGTAAAGGTAATAACACCGGTAATTAGAATGTAACACCCTGTGTAACTTTATGTATGTGCTTCTGTGCATTTATCTGAGTACCAGGATTAGGATACGTGCATCCATGAGTGCGTTTTGAAAGAAGAGCTGTGCTATCTGTGAATTTTTGAGTAAGGTGTTGCTTGTTGTCTGTGATTTTTTTTCACTATATATATATATTGCTTTATGTGGGGAAGCAAGGTGACGCACACTAACCTGCTCGATACCCGTAAAATACAGTTGTTTTTTCCTCCAACAGATCAGACGACTGGTCTCGTGATGATCATTGTCGGTTCTCTGACGGGACTGTCCATCTTATTCATCTTCGTCGTTCTCATCATCTTCCTCGTCAAACGACGCCAGGCCAGATCACTCAACACCTACAGCAACCTCCCCCACACCGGCAACACGGTCACCGTCACCAGCACCACCGTGCCCGCCATGCATTACTACCAGCCTAACACTGGGGTGGTTGTCGCTGTCCCGGGTGTTGTGTACCCAGCTCAGTCGGCCCCACCTGCCTTCAGGAACGAAGCTTTCACACCTGACTTGATCCCGACTTCAAATCAGTCTCTCCCTCCGCAGGTGACAGGCTGTCTCACTTTTCTTCTCGTTCTCAGAGAGTTTAATTCTTTTCTCCTGTCTCCCCACAGTATAAACAAAGAAACAAACAACAACAGAAATAACAGGAACCTAAAGCACGTTTACTTCTGTCTATGGACACAAACATTTTATTTGGACACTCCATTTGTGTGTGTGTGTGTGAGAGAGAGAGAGACTTTGGAAAAGATTTCTAGAATGTTTCTCATTATCATCATCATTACTACCACCACTAATGCTATTAATGCTACTTGTTTATTTGTTTTCAGACAGGCCAGTAATTTCTCGCAGACTCTGTGCCCAATGTACCGCAGGTCCTCATCAGAAATCTTTTCTTGATCATTGAAGAGAGGATGCAAAGCTTTCCAGGAAACACCAATATTATTTTTATCATATGTACTGTATTTATGCTTGTCGCGAAAACCAGCTTAATAGTTCCCCCTCCTCCATCTGTTTTCCTTATCTAGCCTTCAAAATCCAGTATTATTCTCATCGTCCATCTTTCCATCGCTCACTTATCCTCATCAACCAAGTCTCCAAGCTCATTATCAACTCATCCGTCCCTGCTGCTTATCTCTCTTTCCTGCTCACCCATCCTCACTCTTCCTTTCTGTGCTGTGATTCCGAGCTGCATGAGTCCATCCTCATCAGTTGTTGCTCATTATTACATCAATATTTTCATCATGTTATCAGATGAGACTGATGCAGTTTTACAATCTAAAAAGAAAGTTCACGTTTTGTGTCGAAGTCTCTTGGCACACTATACCGAATGTATTCCGTTGGAAATAGTGAAAAAATTTCACTCGATGTTAGATAGTAGTATAATTATAATATATTGGTGTGATGGTGTGATGTCAGCCAGAATCCAGTTACTGCTGCATGGATTAGCGACTGCTTTGTCTTCATGACACACTTTTGACTAAATGTAAACAAATCGATTTGCCAAAACCGCCATGTTTTTAATATTGGATGCTTTTTTTCATATAAAAAATAACAAACAGAATGTAAGATATATTCTAAATATTCTAAATATTGTACATATTATGTTTATTTATTCTAAAAGGTAAAAGATATAATATGACTGCGGTCTTCTATCCTCTTTGTGCTTGCGTGTGCAAGGGGTCTGTTGTGTGTTTGCGTGTGACAGACAGACAGACAGACAGACAGACAGACAGCCAGCCAGCCAGCCAGCCAGCCAGCATGTCACCATTCATGTAAAAGATGTTATTGCCGCAGTGGAATTCTTAAAAACCATTAAAGGCTATCACTACTCATATGACGGTTGTCCTTTGCTATCATATTACTGTTTAAAGACCAACCTGATTGGTGTTGACTGCTGGCAACCTTGTGAATGGTGCACAAGCGTGACGTAGTACACTGTTAGCGTGACGTAGTACACTGTCATCAGCGCTCATTGGAAAAAACATCGTCACAACAGATTCTATTGACTTGTTTTATTACTAATAATTTTGATAAGTGAGTATATATATATTTATTTATCAATATCTCAGCCAATTAAAATTTAATATGCTGAACAAGATCACAAAATAAAATGAAGAACGCTGGGAAGACTACTCGCCGAGTTCCGTCAGACAAGGGCGATTACTGCAGAAACAAAATGAAGGAGAGTCGATCCTCTCAGCCTGTTAGGCCAAGGGACAGAATAATCGAGATGAATGCCGTCTCCACATCTAACAAAACCTAACAATACAACAATTTGCAACGTTTTTTTTTTTTTTATTGTCAACTCCATTTACCTGCAAACAGGGGTGTGTGTGTGAGTGCGTGTGTATGTGTGTGTGTATCTGTCTTACCAACCAGCAGACCGGAACAGGCGACACTCTCTAAGGGAAAGCATAGACTTACACCGGATTTGACCCTAAAAAGCAAGCAATGAAGGCTCGTGGTGAGAACTACTACCCCTGACGCTACCACGACCCAATCCGACGTGACTTCCGGCGTGGGACTAGAGGGCGCCACGCAGCGCTGGATGTACAGCGGACCTACCTATACAAGTGCTGCCCTCTTTCACAACGTGGGAGTGACCTCCCCAGTCACGATTCCGCCCCCGTACTCATCCATCGCCTTCGATACCTCGGTACTGATAGTCACCTCCGACATGCCGCCATCGTACTCGGGGGCAGACGACAGTCGTTCACGCACGGAATGAATGCTTGCAGTCTGGCTACTGTACCTCACTCCTCCAGTCCTCCTGTCCTCCTGCCTCCTCTGCAGTCGGAGCTCTGTCTGCGTGGGAGAGTAAGAAGAGGGAATATCACAGGTTCACACTTCATCTGATCACATCCATTATAACAGTTATCCGATGCATCAATACACTCTGATCGAACTTAAAATGCACATTTCATTCTAAGATGTAAGAAAACAAAAGCAAGCAAAAAAAAAAAACCAAAAAACAAAAGTACCAGACCAAACAGAAAAAAATAAAGACAGGAGGGTTAAAATAACAAACAAACAAACAAAGCAAAAAAAAAAAAAAAAAAAAAAAAAAAAAAAAAAAAAAAAAAAAAAAAAAAAAAAACAAGAAAAAAAAAACAATGAAAGTAAAACAAAACACAACCGAGTAACAAAATAAATAAATAAACGAACAAAAATGCCAAACGAACCAAATTAAAAAACACAAATGAACAGAAAAAAAGTAATAAATAAAATAATTAAAAAAGAGAAAAACGAGCGAAAGAAAAAAATTAAGGAACAAATAAATAAACCCAAATGCCAAACAAATGAAACAAAGAAGGAGGCTACAAACGAAGAAAGAAACTATTCAAACAAAGACGGAAATAGCGAATTGAACAAAGAATGAGTGAAAGAAGACAACTCAATGTGAAGCAGGAAAAGATGGCTGAGGAAGGGAAGTGGCCAGGATGTGTTGCCCTGAGCTACAGACTGTGTCCTGTCTGACAACGAAATTCTCGTTCACACGCAAGTCCACGTATTGCGCAGTCCTGTGAGCACAGCGACTCACTCAGCTCGTGAGTTAAACACAGTCCTGAGTTTGAGTTTGTTCATTTACCAAGTGACTCACGACAGCATCATGAGACTTTTGAATGGTGTGATTATTGTGGTAGCAGCAGGACTAGTCGGAGGTGAGACCATTTTTTTAAACCCTCGCTGAAAGTCCCTTTGACTTCTAAGAAATTTGTTGTACTCGGGGTGGGCCACATGGAAGTAGTCCACTTCCTACAGCATGCTCGGGCGAGGCAGGCTAGTTTGAAGTGGCTCACCCTGTACAGAAACTATTTTCATTATTGTCAGGAGGCCAGGAATCATGTGATGTGTTAGTCAGCTAACATTAGTCTTTCCTCTAGTGTTAATATGTTATTTGTCAAGTTTATTAGATGGTTTCTCTCACTGTGGCAGCTACCACAGTAACTCCAGCACTCCATGATTCACCAAGCTTTGTGTTTGTGTGCGTGCGTGGTATGCTTGGAATGTGGTCGGTATTTCTGTTAAGCATGAGTGTAGTTTAGTATTCAATAAGTGACGGATGCTCTTGAATCTGTATTTCAGTATTGTTGATCTTATTTTTATAACCATTTAATGTAATATCTTGTATTTACAAAATTTGTTATTATAGTTGTTTCCTTTTTGGAAATCCTGGTATTTAGGATTTACTGTAATTATGACCTCTGACCTCAAACTAACCCCGCCCTTTGGACTTTCTTTAACATGCAATAGTTTTGAACAATGCTTTTAGAAAAAAATGTTTCAATTAATCATATAATCTAAATTATATTTAACAGAATTACTCTAAACGGCTTTACATGTTGCAATTCCCATTCATAATGACAGCGATACAAAGGCTGTTATCAAAGAGGGAAAATTCACTTTTTTAAATGCATCAATACAATTGTACTTCACGTGCATCTTTGTGGTGAAACTGCTTTGGACTGCAGTCTACATATCTATGAAAAGATAGTCATACTTGTTTTATGACATAATGCTATCGATATTCATCGCACTGACTGAACTTTCATCTGCAGGTGGGTGTAGAAGTCACTGACTGAGCTAAAATCACAATCAAAACATCCTCGAATATTTTTTCTCCTATTTCTCTTTTCATATTATTAATGTTCCATTTTTTTATATAGTTTCTTTCATCCCCCATTCTTTCACCTTTCCTCGTTGACGCTATATAAGTTGACTTTTAAAATGTATTGTGTAATGAAAATGTAAGGTGGAGTGTGTTATGCGTGTTGTATGTCTATGTGTTTTGTGCGCGTGATATTGAACTATCGCCCGTGCGGCGTGCACGTGTTGAAGTAGGTCTTTCCGGGGTTGTGCCGGAACCCAGTCACCTTTGCCTTTTTCCGCCTCTATAGAAGCACATCCGAGAATTAAAGTTAGCAAGTCTGATTTATTTTTGTGAAAGCTGCCAATCTGACTGAGCCTGGTTGCTTTGGAGGATGTTGACATCGGTCTTCATCTGGAAGTTGTACAGGTCCTTGCAGTACTCAGTCCATTGAGTACAACATTGTTTTAGTGGACTAGGAAAATTATGAATGTAGAATTTGTGGCTGATCCTATCAGCACAGATTTTGGATTTCAGTTGAACTTCACTGTGTTTCCAGTGATCTCACTTATGTCAACATTTTGTTTTTGACAGACAGAGACAGACACATCGACATGGGGAGAAAATGATTGATACAGACTGTATAACACAAATAAATGTGGGTGAAACACGCCATGTTTTGTTACTTTCAAATAATTTGTATTAAAAGGAAGTAACAGAAAGCTTTACATGAAAGATAAATCTCTTCTGTTCATGGATGATTGAACGCCTCGATGTCTGTTGGAGCCCCATCTCCAGCTCGAACATGTTCCTTCATAGTTATGTTTTGTTTTACAAATTACCGGAGAATTATAAATTACAGGAGTATTCGGTTACGGAGGCCCGTTTTAATATTAATCGTAGAAATATCATTTACCAGGAGTAATTTTTGTAGCCGTCTTCCAAAGTGACATAAGCAAATAATTTTTCACTTGCTGTGCGTAGCACATTTATTACAAATTGTGAATGCTGAATTTGAATTTTTGTTATTGGTCACTTTTTTTTGCCCCATCAGCCTTGGCTGAGTACCACGAGGTGTCTGTAGGAATACTGTACATGTTGCAGACACCAGAGTACCCCAACAACTATTCCAAGTAAGTTTTTTATAAATATTAAACCACACCCTAGTCCTCAATGAACTTTATCCTTCTGTAATGAATTTTCTGAGGATAGGCTGTAAATTCTTCCTCAGTAAGACTCTCATCGTGTTTTATTTACCAGCTTGATTACCTCCGTCAAGTCACTCAGCCACATCGTGGCATCTGAAAGTAGGAAGTAGAAAAAGAATTATGATAGAAAAGCTGGTAGTCTAAGAACCTGTCTTGTACGGTGCAAGTCAGTGACATATGCTTCTTACTTCAAAAACAGATAACTGATCACACAAATAGTCAATGGACACCTATTGCAAAGACATAGCATTAATAGTTCTTATTGTTTGCGTTTACATATGTAATATTCACAAATGTAAGCACACTCTGTGAGGTAACTTGGAAGAAACAGAGAACGGAGGCCCTGTACATGTCAGACTTAGTATTTCTGAACTCTAGGCTATAATCATGATATCCATTTTATTAAAACATCACAGTCATCGCAATCAATAAAACCACTAAGAAAGTCGATCTTTAACTTTCAACCGATTGATCGATCGATTGATATTGTTTATTTAGCAACGCCCTCTACCGGTGGCAGCTGGAAGTAAAAGATGCTGCTTACGTCATCCACGTGGTTTTCACAAGAATAGACATCGAACAATGTAGCGGCAGCATATGTAACTGTGATTACCTGGAGCTGTTTGACGGTAAGAACTAATTGCTTACTTAGTAATGAGTAGTAACAACACAGTCACAACAGACTCTGCATATCAATGTGTGTGTGAGAGAGAGAGAGAGAGCGCTTGTCTTTCTGCAATGTCAGCAGAACCATTTGCTATGTATTCATCTGTCTCACCTGGACCAGGTAGCTAAGATAGGGAAGAAGAAGATAGGAGGATTTAGACAAATCCATTAAATGAAAGTCAATGTTACACCAACAGGACCGTCAGAAAAGTCGCACAGAATCGTCAGACTGTGCTCGTCCTCACCCACGATGTCCGACTTGTACAGCAGTGGTTCCAGTCTCTACATCAAGTTCGTCAGCGACGCTTCGAGGACTGGCACCGGCTTCTCTCTGTCCTACAGCGCCGTGCACCGGCAGTCCGGTAAGTGTCCCATGTCACAAAATATATTTTCATTCTTTACCTGCCTTCATCACACTCGTGTTACCTCATTTGAGTCCTTGGGGACTGGGGAGGGGGATTGCTGGGGGGTCTGCCATGATCTGCATGCGGTTAGAATCTTGAGCATGTTTGGCAGTCCATATTTGTGTGAGCAATTTTTCTCTGTGATGAAGATCAACAAACCATCACACAGTAGTCGTCTTACTGATGTACACTTTCAGTCCATCCAGAGAATCGCCACAACACAGAAACTTACTCCAAACATAAACAAACTTGTTGTCAAGAAAAGATGTCAAACGTCCACTTCTGACAAAGTAAATTAAGAACACAAACTTCTAAGCCTTGGTTTGTTATTACTTTAAAATTTTTTTAATGTATAATTTTGTTTGAATAAAATTAACAACAAAAAGTTTAGTTTTTTACTGTTCAATAAAAAGTTATATGACTTAAATAATAACGTTCGGCCCGCAACTTTGTGTATGATGTGAGATTTGGCCCCCTGTGTGATAGAGTCTGACACCCCTGAGGTAGATGGTCGCTAGGTCGACCTTTATCAGGAACTTGCACTAGTCTATAAATAATTATTCAAAAAACCTTAGGAGTATTTTTGTGTGTGGTTATGTGGGTAGGTGGGTTTAATTTTGTTTTAAAGTATTTTAAGTGTAGGCGGCATGGACGTCTGCTGAAGTAACAATGATTATTCAATCCTTTCTCTCGCAGCTTTATTGAGCACAACGACACCCATCGCCAGCTGGCCAACCTACTCTACAGCATCAACAGGTTTCTCGACCATTTATTACCATTCTTATCTGCATAAGACTCTCAGGATACTATCTTTTCGACGATTTTCAAATTATTTCCTTCCTCGTGTGGCTGGACACTCGCTTGAGCGCTTGTACGAGTATAACCTGATGGCCTGAGTTCAAATCACGTCTCGACCCCGATCTTTCTCTGCATGTGGCGCCCGTTGACTGACTGCTTTGCCGTGATATAGCTGCTGACGTTGGCGTAAAAACATCTATTCTCCTTCCCCTTCCCCCTTCTACTCATTTGAACAGGTTCGAGCTGAAAGTAGGGATAATAGACACTGAGCATATTCATGTACATTCTTGCATGTGTGGATGAAAGGTCTGGTGGACGGGAAGAGAAAAGGAACAGAAAGAAACGAATGTGAAAGGAAAGAGAAATTTAATTTATGCTAGTATGAAGTATAACTGACAGTAATCAGAAATGGATGTTGTAGCATAACCTTTTTTTATTATATGTTAGTGTAAATTATTATCAGGAGTAATCAGAAATGGAATGTTGTTGGTTTAGGGTTTGAAGTTTTTTATTTTATATTACTTATGTATTTACTAAATTAAATTCTTCCATTTTTTCTTTTCTTTCAAGCTGCCTGTAATTACAGTGTCGTTACTCTACATGCGGATGTCAACTCTAAAGAATTAATTTATTCTCCAGGCTACCCATATAACTATCCACCGTGAGTTACCTACGTACAGAGTTCATTTGTCAGTGTCATCTGTGGTCATCGTGTCCTTTACATTAGTTACATTTATGTGTTATGTGACTCGAATGTGTACGGCTTGTCACATTCAGATGTAATAGTCTGTTATTACTGTATTTGCTTTCTTTCTTTGTGTGTGTTTTATTAATTGTTGGTATGGCCTTTCACACTCTCTTCACTGTTATGTCTGGTCGACTTGGCTGCTGAAGGGCTCACCATGTGGACATTTTGAAATAATTTACATAAGCTATGGGGCACTTTCAGAAAGATGCTCGATTTACCAAATTTATGTTTTGAAATACATGTACTAGAATATTTATTTACCATATTATATTAAATAACGTGCTCAAAAACTTCCATGTGTGGAATTCATAAAAATACGAATTTGAATTGACGCAGTTACTGTACACTGAATCTGACCTAAAATAATGTTGTCCACGTTGTTTGTGTCTTAGCAACAGCAACTGTCAATGGCGAATCTCTGCCGACCAGGGCAATGTCATTCACCTGGTTGTTCGCGAGGTGTCCATGGAGAACTGCTACATCTGTACCTGCGACAAAGTAGTCATGTACGATGGTAAGTCCTGCACACGGCCACAAAGTAATGATGTACGATGATAAGTCTTGCACGCTGCACACAACTCCCCTCGCCCCTATCTTTCTTGTTCGAAGGTGGATTTAACTGCCTGTCGTCCTGTAAGAAGCAATGTTTCACTAAGTTTTTTTTTTTTCATGGCAGGTCCGTCGTCCTCTGCCAGCGAGCTATACCGCTTGTGCACGACAATCCAGCCCAACTACTCCGTGTATAGCACTGGACAGGACATGTTCATCACCTTCACCTCGGACTTTAATGGCAGCGGCAGGGGCTTTGTTCTCGAGTACTGGGCCGTACCCGACCGCACCGGTACCTTCTCTTTCTTCTCTTTGTTTGTGTGTGTGCGAGCGCGCATATACGTACAAACGTCACCTACAGCTGTGTGAAAAAAAATTGAAGTAGTCTTGTATTTTCTCGGAAATGATGTGGTTAATATGATTATTTTAACCCACTGTATCGTTTTGTCCAGTTTGCCCTTCTTTGCCTTTTATCCATCTTGCAATTGTGTCACATTGTTGACTGTGTCATTGTTCAGTTATAACAGTTGAATTGTAGTTACAATGTATTTCTATCGTGTTATTTGACCTTATCTTATGTTCCATCATGTTTTTTTCACATCATGTCATGCACAGAGAGGACCTGCGCATTTTATCTACGAGCTTCGACGAGCGAGACCAAAACCATTTATTCCCCTGGTTATCCTATGAATTATTCCAAGTAAGATCTCGCAAAAATAACTGCATAAAATCATCATCATCATCGTCGTCGAAGAATTAGGACACGACTTTTAAGGGTTTATTGAGGTCAAGGCTGAATTCATAGTAGAGTAAAACTGAATCTGGGATTTGATGAAGCCCTATATATCCTTAAAATGTGTTGCCTTCTTAACCATTTTAATATAAATAAGACATCAACAAATTTCTAGTCTTATATCTAATTATTCTTCTTTCATAATTTTTGTAATAGCTCCATACCTTTGATTTTTTTTTAATTAACAGCAATCGTTAGCAGAGTCCTGTTAAGTCCTTGTTATTTGTTTCTTTTATTTATTTATTTATTTTTTTTGAATGAGCAAGTCTTTAAAACTAAATGGTAACCTGGCTAGGGGGTGGGATGGGTGTTGTTTGGATAGCCTCGGATGCCGAAGGCCTCAGAACGTTACTCAGACGTAAAGTGACCGCTCGTCGTCTGCTTTGCAGTAAGGCCGAGTGCAGCTGGCAAATACGCACTGATGCCGGCTACGTGGTGCAGCTGTCGGTACTGAATGTCGACATGGAGCAGTGCACGACCTGCTCGTGCGACCAGCTGCAGATTTTTGACGGTACGTCGCTCCTCCCTTCTCTGGGGAGGAGGGACAGGCATGAAAGACAACTCTCATGACATCTTTTACTAACGCACTAGTCACAAACATCCTCAGGTCTAATATAATGAGCGGATGGGATGTCAGAAGAAAATAGCTCCATCTGTGTATTATATGATTGGTAAGATCGTTGACGGTAATAGGTAATCACGCCAGCACCTTTCTTCCTCTGTATTTACTGACATCCCTATCACCTGTCCTCACGGACTTACCTGTCCTCAGCCTCAGACTACTTGTACGGCCGGAGGATCCGTCAGTACTGTGACAACTTGCGCTTCGATGTTGTGTACACCACCCAGCAGTACGCCTTCCTCACCTTCACCTCCGACTCCTCCAAAACTGGCAAAGGCTTCGTCATTAGATACAGAGCGGTGACCTATGACCCTGAATGTGAGTGCTACTAATTAGTAAATAGAGTACTTTACCCACAGCTACCATCAAACTGAGAGCCAAAAGATATAAATTATATTTGCCTTCCCCCCCCCCCCCTTCTGTGTGTGTTGAAATTTATCTTTTTTTTTTTACTCCGGAAGACAGTGAAATGCGAATATTTTACATGTCTATAATAATATCTCTGATAATCTTTATTTACTTTTGTATCTCTTGCAGTCTATAAAACAACTGTAAGGAGCACTACCGATAGCCAAGGTAATTCTATCCATTGGACTAACGCGCTGGGTAGCGTGACCATGTATGTGGGTATGCGTGCGTTTGTGTGAGTGGTGTGATACGGGTGTACATGCATACACTTTGAGTTTAGCCTTCTTGTGAATTTTTGAGTAAGGTCTTGCTTCTCATCTGTCTATTTGGTTTTTGGTTTTTTTTGTTTTGTTTTGTTTTGTTTTTTGTTTGGCTTGACTCGCTGTGCATGTTATCAGACCTTGCAGGTAAAAAATACAGTTAAAATACAGTTGGTTTTTTTTCTCTCCAACAGATCAGACGACTAGTCTCGTGATGATCGTCGTCGGTAGCCTGACGGGAATGTCCATCCTAGTCATCTTCGTCGTTTTTATCTTCTGTCTCGTCAAACGACGCCAGGCCAGATTGCTCAACACCTACCGCAACCTCCCCCACACCGGCAACACGGTCACCGTCACCAGCACCACCTTGCCCGCCATACATTACTACCAGCCTAACACTGGGGTGGTTGTCGCTGTCCCGGGTGTTGTGTACCCAGCTCAGTCGGCCCCACCTGCCTTCATGAACGAAGCTTTCACACCTGACTTGATCCCGACTTCAAATCAGTCTCTCCCTCCGCAGGTGACAGGCTGTCTCGCTTTTCTTTTCGTTCTCGGAGGGTTTAATTCTTTTCCTCCTTTCCACAGTAGAAATAAACTTTTTACCACAAGCTGCCTGGACCTTTTCTAGGCGAACTGATTGTTTCGTTCAAGATTAAGAATATGATATAATCATTGTCGTCGTCGTCGTCTGAGTAGACGACCTAATTCATGTTGACGTCTCCCTATGAACACAAATAAATAACATTTTCTTTGAATGTGAATGTGTTTGTGTGCGCTTGCGCTCTTCCGTATTTGTGAGTTTGCCTTGTGTGTTTATTTGTTTACAGACAGGCCAGTGATTTCTCACAGCACAACAGAATATCCATGTTCATACAGCAAGGTGACACGCCGCGACAATGTTCCTCCGCAGCCAAATCTTTGCTTGATCGCCGAAGGGAGGAAGAAAAGCTTTCCACGAAACGCCAATGTGTTACTTTTAGCATACGTACTGTATTTATGTATCGAATTTTGGATTCTTGTGATACAAAGAAAACTGTCAGTTTCTAAATTTAACATAAGCCTTAATGTCCCAATGTCTTCCCTTTTCTTCGCACAATATCTTCTTGACACAGTTGTTGTTGACTGGCATCATATTATGGCAACTTCTACATCTTCGACCGTCCATATCTCCTCTTTGCTTTCTGAGACTTCATCTGTTTTGAGAACAGTTAGCTGGTCTTTATTGGCGGAAAACCAGCATAATAGTTACTGCTGCTCAATCTGTTTTCCTCATCTAGACTCTTAACTCAACTATCATTCTCTCTCATTGTCCATCTTCACCATCGCTCATCCATCTCCATCCAAGCATCCAAACTCATTATCATCTCATCCATTCCTATTGCGTATCTCTCTATCCTGCTCACTCACTCCATGCTGTGCTGAGCTTCTGAGCTGCACATCCATCCTCATCAGTTATTACTCATTACATCATTATTTTCATCATGTTATCAGATGAGACAGATGCAGATTTACAGTCTAAAAAGAAAGTTCACGTTTTGTGTCAAAGTCTCTTGGCACACTATACCAAATGTATTCCATTGGAAATACTGGAAAAATTCGCTCGATGTTAGATAGTAGTATAATTATAATATATTGGTGTGATGGTGTGATGGTGTGATGTCAGCCAGATTCCAGTTACTCCAACATGGATTAGCAACTGTTTTGTCTTCATGACACACTTTTGAGGATAGGTAAAGTGAACAAATCGATTTGCTAAAACCGTCATGAATTTTTTTATTGGATACTTTTTTTTTCATATAAGCAAAGTAGAAGCAGAATATGTTCTTAATATTGTACATACAATTTTTATTTATTTAAAAAAGTAAAAGATATAATAAGTTTACGTAGTCTGCACTCTGATTTACGTATGTGTTTTCCTGTGTATGTGTCTGTCTATATGTGTCCACTTTTGTGTGTGTCCGTGTGTGTGCGTGCACATGTCAGAAATTCAGTTTAGGTGCGTATTGAAGTAGAAACTTCTGAAGTAGGCCTGGAAGTAGAAACAGGTGTTGGTCAAGGGGAGTTCACTCTCACGAAATAAAAGACGCAGACGACATTGGCTGACATGACAATTGAAGGAAGCTGCCGGGTGGCGAGAGAAGTTTCGAAGTCAGCGATTAACACTTGTTTCCTCTTTTTAAAAAACCAACTTTATTCTTAGCATTTTAAACATTTCAGTGGGTAAATAAGTGGAAATATGCAACGTGTATAAACTGCGATACGTGTAGAGATGCGTGCGTTTTGATAGAAGGGATTAGCTTCTAAAAAGGCCGAGAAGAAAAGTAGAATATATCAATTAAAAACAGTGTTAATTTAACACTTTATTATTTATACTGCTGTTGTTGATAACTCACAACGTTTATAGCAAGAGGAACGACCCACATCCTTAGCCAGATGTAAGGCAGAAGAAGTGAAACGGATGGGTTCTGGGGGCTGAAATTTACAGGTTAGTTTTATATAAGGTGACCAGACGTCCCGCATTAGGCGGGACAGTCCCGCTTTTGACCTCGTGTCCCGCCTGAATATCGGGCGGGATGCCCAATGTCCCGCTTTCTGGCTTTCTGGCAAGTCCATCAAATGTCCCGGTTGTCTTTAAAAATCACTTTTTTCGGCGTTTTTTGACGGTGACGACACCATCATCGGCACGTGTCCCGCTTTCGCCCCCGAAACGTCTGGTCACCTTATTTTATATTGCCTATATCTACTGATATCTGAAAAAAAAAACGCAAACCCCTTTCTTGTTCCACTATCTCAAAAACAAAAACAACCAAAAAATCTCGATTAGTCGCTCAGCCATCCTCGCTGTGCGGGCGCTGTTATCCCTGTGTCATCCTCTGTGACAGGGACTGGGAGTGGAGTACCAGAGAAAATGCGAAAAGGGAAGGAGAGAGCTGCTTTAGGAACCTGGCGCAGAATTTTCATTATTTTAGAAATTGAAGTTGTAAACGCAGTACTCTTATCACTCATTTTACCGAGGCAGTAGTGATGATACATGTATTATAGAGTAGTCCTGCCATCGCGCCTGTACATTTCAGTGTTTAGAGGGGGAAAAACTGGTATAGGTAGTTCCGTGACCTAACGGTCATATGTTAATGATCGCACACATCGTTAATCTTGGGGCAAGTCTGTTTTCGTTAGGTTGGTGCCAGTCTCTTTTCACAGTTGCTTTACCTTTGACAACTCTCTCTATCGAGTCGCAGGTATACCAACCCGTTAGGTAAGGTGACCAGACGTCCCGCATTAGGCGGGACAGTCCAGCTTTTGACCTCGTGTCCCGCCTGAATATCGGGCGGGACGCCCAATGTCCCGCTTTCTGGCTTTCTGGAAGTCCATCAAATGTCCCGGTTGTCTTTAAAAATCTGAATACCGTACACTGATACGCCCCCCCCCCCCTACTTTTTTCGGCGTTTTTTGTCGGTGACGACACCATCTTCGGCACGTGTCCCGCTTTCGCTCCCGAAACGTCTGGTCACCTGGTTATAAGTACTTATATTTTGTGTACCGTTCATAAAAATTAAGAGCCTGTCTGTAAATTAAAAAAATTAAGACGAAAAAACGCGGTTTTCTATTTTAAAACCAGCCTTCAGTACAAGACAGCTAAAGGAATGGAACCATATGGTACCAATCAGCAACTTTCTCGATAATTTCAATGAAAAATAAATCCTGTCTGGAATCCCAGTGAATTCAACGGGTCGCAGCAGGGTGTACTTGTAACAGGGTGACCTACCACACGGCTCACACTCGCGTTTTCTCTGTAAATAACGCTCAAAAGCGTACTGCTGGCCGCCTGAAGGATTTAACACAGAACGTAGCTCCGAGCACAGACTTTGTCCAGAGTCAACAGGTTGTTGGGAGAAGGAAAGAAGAGAGCAGTTTGAGAGAAGGGTAGTGCCATGGGTACCCGGCAGCGCTGGCTATGCTGGACCCAAAATAAAGCAGCGCGCCAATCCCGTCCACCTTCAGCTGGCATCTTAGCCAGCCTCTACCACATAATTGAGATGCGCACTTAGTCTAGTTGTTCCGCATTGCTTGTATCTGTATGTTGTTAAAGTTGGATTGTCAGGAGGAAACAAGCAATGTTTCTATTGAATCCAAGCAAAGTGATAATTAATGTCATGCACGTCGACGAACAGTTTGCGCCATGATCAATACCAAGAGAGCCTGACGTCACGTTCAGTGCCGCAGACCCGCTTCCTACAACAAATACCTCTGCTATAAACCTTGTGCCAGCTAGAAAAACTCAGTCATATCAACTAATGATTTCTTTTACCGAAAATAGCCAGAAAGAAATGTGTTTCAGTTTGTTTCAGGACCACTCACTGACACGAGACTGCGTAAGTGCGGTCCGTCTCTGCGTGTTGTCAAAAGCAAAATGGCGACAGTTGTAATATTTATTTTCCTGTCTGTTGTCGGCGTTTCAGCAGTTCCAGAAGAAGGCCACTGGAGTATAGATGTTCGGCAGGTAGTCCTCCATTATGTTTCATAATTTAATTAATTATACTACGAATTTCCGATTTTTTTAATGACTAATTTCTGCTTTGTGACAACACACGCAGTGAGATTCACTTAATGGTCCAAGTATTCAAAGGGTCACTAAGATGAAAAAGCAAAATTAAAATGTACATTTATAGAACTGTTTTATTTTTCAACAACCTATCATTCTTAAAGTTCTCGAAGAGGAAAAATGTTGATATTTTGGATCGATTTGCACCAGTATAAACGAGCGAGGAAAGACTACACAACTGATGTAAAATGCTTTTTACTTTATTCTACAACCAACTGAAAAAGCCATTTTGTGCCCAGATATGCCGTGAATGTTGTTACTCATTTTTCTCAGTTATATTGTTAGTGCATGAGTATAGATATGTTTCTCCAGAAAATGCTGATTTTTCTCAATTTGTTTCTGGCATTGCTATGTCCCATTTTAACATCATTATTATAAGCACGAATGTGTGTTTTTCTGTGTGTGCACATACAAGCATGTGCAGAGAGAGTGTAAATAAGAAAAGCATGCTTTAAATAACTTTTCTATAGATGGTAATGCAAAATTTTCATTTCAGTCCCTTAGTTGTAATGAATTCACAAGAAGTTAACACTTTGAAGTTTCTTTTAATGTTAACATTTAAATGTTTATTTTGTATCCAGCTTGTGTGTGCGTATATATATTGAGAGATTTTATTTTATTTTGGTGGCAGGACAGCCCCTATGTATTTCTTCAAAAGCACATGTTTGCTCACAGTCAGATTACAGTGTCAGGTATGTGCAATAAGAGATATTTACTGATAATAGGATTATAATAATACCCAGGTTTTCCTATTCACAGAATGCAAGAGGTTTCCAGATGCAAAGAATATAGATCAGATAAAAATATATTGGGGTAGAAAACGTTCATAGTAGTTGCATTTTTTAATATTATCTTTGCCTTTAAACTTAATGTTATCTTTTTATGCATGCAAAAGTTTGTCATTGATGTTTGATGGCAGTGACAAATCTCATCATAATATAAACAATGTCTAGCTTATTACAAGATTAGCCAGGGTACCTGACTTTGCCCAAGTTACCTTTTCCTGATAATTCTTCCAGCTGTAATTTTATTGTCCAATTACAATTAATGACTTTGTTTGAGACAAACTAATTCATGCATAGTTTCGTTTCAATTCAATTCAATACAACTTTATTCATCCACAAGGGCAATTATAGGTATGATGACACGCCAGCACACTAGAGGGAAGAATGATGTGAGAGATGAAAGGGAATAGATTCTGGCGACATACACACACACATGTGCACACACACCCACTCATATAGTAACACAGCAACAGGAGGTTCAGTGGGCACCCCACACAAGGTCACCTCAGACGGACACATCATCACAGCTAGTGGAATTTAAGAAGTGGATGGCTCGCAGAATGAACGAGTTACAGTAATGGTTCGTTCGACTTACCGGTACAGCGTATCTGCGACCAGACCGCAGGAGTGAGAACTCACTCGCCATAGTGATGGTATAATGAAAGACTCATTATCTTATTGTCCGCTAACTTGACCGGCTCACAGTTCATGTTTAGTAGACGTGACTTTTTGAATGAAAGAGGATATAATTATTGTGTTGCCAGGCACTCTGGCCACCTAATCCCTTTTTTTCACTCTGTGAAACTGTTATTCTCACTTGCTGTTTGCATCCCTACTACCTCTTTCTCTTTCCCTTGTCTCACAGAAGATGTACATCAATATTTCTGTAGTCTAGCATTTTTTATTATTTGGAACCAACAGAAACGTGTAATGGATACAAAACTGTAAAAAATAAACATGCTTGTAGAATTCAATCTACCTGTAGATGAAATGAATAATCCTGCCAGATTTTGTGAAGATCATCCAGATGTACATAATATGCAACCCTCCTCCCCCCCCACCCCCAGCTCCACAACTTTTGCACAGTAAAAAACATCAGATAATAACATAATCTATTTATTCTAACGCTTTTGCATGCATATACTATATAGCGTAAACTCTGTGGCTACACATTAGACACAGGCTGCATATGTGTAAGTAAAATGACTTACAGAAGTTTGTTGAGCTTGACAGACATCATCTTAAATCTTTGGATTTTGCTATGTTGTCAGTTTCATTACCATGTGAGAAAGAAGATTTCAACATGACTTTCTCTTGGGTGCTTCGAACTGCATCTTGTACCGTTTCTTTTCAATATGATGATAAATTAAAGGTGAGTTAAGGATTGATCGCTCATCTTTCACAATCCTCTTCTTCCGTTTTTAAGATTCATGACAATAAACATTACTATGCCCCAAAATGAGGTTAACAATACAGAGATTTGAATTGTATATGTTAACTAGAAGGTATGTAGATATAACATAATGAGTTTGACCTCTCTCTGTGCATATTGTTTGTATTTTGTATCTTGAGAGAAGGAGTTAGGGGTAAGGCATCTTATTTACCCAGATTTTGAAAAACTGTCTTGCACGGAATTTAACCTTATCAAAAACTAGATAATACTTGGATTCAGGGGAGATAATTACATACAGAGAAGAGATTTGGTTTGCATGATCGTCTAGTTTATAAAATATCTGTCAAATACTGTATGTGCACTTTCATGACGATATATTTCAGTGTGTACATATTAACTTTGAATTGGTTTTTTTTTTTTTTGTATGTTAATCTTTTTCTTATCGCTAGCAGTGCTTTAATTTATCTTTTAATGGCAAGTTTATAAATAAATACAAGGAGTGAATTTCAAATGTTCACTGAAAATGTGCTAGACAACAGCAGATCATGTTTAACAGAAGTGACCTTTAAAATCTGTACGATGGGATAGAAAATCTCTGTCTACTATGTCATATTTCCAAGATCTCTTGCCTAAGATTTTAACTTCCATCATTCTGTTCTTCAACAAATGATTTATATTTTTGAACATAGGAAGAACATGAAATTGGCTTCCAACGATATACTGATTCCAGAGATCAATATTTTTTATTCAAATGGAAGAAATATGCCTACCATAATATACTGTTACATGAATGTTGCCATAATGGTACTTTCATCATCACTTATGGTATTTTAATTGGACCCCACTGACATCTCAGCAATTATATGTTGGAATATTTACTTAGTATTTCTAATTTTGCCTGCTTTGGTTTATTTGGTGCTTCTAACTTTGTGTGTATATATATTGTCTGTTGATACTGGTGCACAATTTTTATTCCTGCTTTAAATGTTGTTTTAGAAAATGTTTAAGCAGCTTGGTCTTATTTCTTTCACTGAGGTTCTCTTATAAGTATTGTTGATACTTGAAAACAACATAGGAACTACAAAAACAGTAAAAATTCCAATGATTTAGAAACTGATAGAAAGAGAAATAGAAATTTACTGTTAATCTGGTTTGATATATATTTGCAGGATTTTTAATATATATTTTTAATATTTATTTGCAGGAGAACATTGCCCTTTATGTGAATCGTCCATTCCTGGACTTTGATAAACCATTAGATGCTGTAAGTGTCTTAAAAAACAGTACCCAGCAGCAGTGTCAACCACATCCATTCCAGCTACCTGTGAGTAAATTTCCATAAATGTGTGCATGTATGTGCTTACATTCTTTCGCATAATATTTTGCATTAAAAAATGTACAAATGCAAGATTTGTTTCGATGTTTATTCTTGTGTTCAGTGTATTATTTTGTTGCTGGAAACATTTTTCCTAGTTATATTCAAATCAAGTTTTCAGTGCAGTAATCGTATGGAGAAGTTAACTATAGCTTATAAGGATTGATAAAAATATTTTTGCCATGTAATGTTGCTTTAGATGTCGGTTTGTTTTTGTTTTTGTTTTTTTCTTCATAGGACCATGGACATGATGTGCCTGTCAGACTGAATGTTTCCAGTTTCTCACAGGTAGTAGCTTTGGCATGTATATGAAAATGACATGGGATTTTAAGTAAAAATATATAAATACAGGTGTATGCAAGCAGGCTAGTGTAGTTGTCCATAAATGAATCTGTTCAAATGTAAATGCGTAAATGTAGAATATTCACTTAGGGTTTATACTTCACAATCAGTGAATTTAGCAGCTGTAAAAATCTGCACATTTGCTGGAAACTGGGGTTTCATTATCAACTGTATAGTTCTCACTGCCTCAGGCACTGAGGAGAAGAAACTAAACACTGAAGTGCACAGTAGAGCAAGCAAAATTTTCTGCATCTTTTTAATATATTTATCTGTTTACAATGCATTACTTGCAAATCTTAACACATGTAAGTCATGAGATTCATGTATATTATTGTTACAAATCTATGATTTAACAGTAAGAGACATGTTGACAAACAGGATTCTGAAGCGCTGTCACAAAAGGACAATGAATATGACTTAGAAAGCCAAGAATCTGTGGGTGGTGCTTTACTAGACAAAGAAAGGGAAAAAAACACACAACGGCCTGCTGGCAGTCTGTCAACTGCAAGTTCTCCACCAGCAAGCACCTCTCCACAGCCCCTTGTGAAAGACAATTCAGAACAAGTGAAGGGTGCAAAGCAAGAAAAAGCAGCAAAGACTGTGAAACGAGCAGCAGACACAAAGCCTGAGGAGAAAAAAGTGGAGGTAAACTGCTCAGACATCTCTCCATATTCGTCATGTTATAAATGACAGTCTCACAGTTGATGTCTATGGATTTCTTTACTTGCATCATATGGAACATACCTTTTAAATGTAAAATTCACTCTCACTTCAAGTGGTTCTTTTCATTTTTTCTTGTTGAAAGTCAGAAAATGGTGATGTATTTAAGGCCAAACTTTTAGCTTATGGTAGGAAAGAATAGTTCGACCCAAAGGAGGGAGGTAAGAAGCGTATACAGTGCTGGCAACCCTAGTGGTTAGTCTTCTACTCATGGTCATTCTGTGGTTATTGCTTCTATCTGGCTTGAGAAGTATCCTCACTGGATTGAATCCATTCTTTCCTTCTAGACAGTGAAAGTCTGGCCTTTAAGACATAAAAGTGTTCAAGAAATTACAGACATTTCTTCACATGAATATAACCGACAATTCATCAGTGTTAATTTTTGCAGGCACAGCTCCTGAAATCTGGTGCCAATGTAAGTTTTGTTGTTGGGTTTTTTCCCTGTATGTTACCTTTTTTTATTTACATTTTTAAAAAATGGAAACAATTGTTCCGTTTATGTATAAACTTCTTGGTCTGTTAGAAAAGGGGTTTATACATTAGTGGAGTTAATTTAGTGTGATAAAAGAATATTATTATATTTGTTAGCTAGTTTTCTTCAGTGTTTACAACAAACACACAGAAATTTATTTCCTTTGGGAGAAGATAAGAATAAGAATGAACCTCATTTTTTTTTTTTCAGTTGGACCATCCAGTTGTAGGGAGAACATGGATTGATGGCAACTATCTTTTTGTTATCAAGCTTACTCCAGAACCAAAAGGAGCACAATTTAATGCCCTTGGTGATTATTTAATTAAATTACTTGAGCTTTAGAATAATAACTTGAAAAGCTTTTGGCTATGGTTCCTGACATATTTTAGAGCTGAAAATAAACAGTTTAATGTATAGCACCTAGAATTACTAAAAACAGCTGCATATTGTGATTATTTGTTTGATGTGTAAATTTGTTGCTTTTGTGTATGATATAGTGGAAGTACGGATGACGTGGGGTAATGGGAACTACATCTCGGCAGTAGATTATCCCCTCCTAGTATTCTATGGTGTGTTGGGGCTGCTGTACATGGTCTACGGCCTGGTCTGGCTTGTGCTTCTTGCCTGCAATTGGCGAGACCTTCTGCGAGTGCAGTTTTGGATTGGAGGAGTTATTGTGCTCGGTAAGTAACTGTTGGTGATAAAAGTTTTGTGCTTTTCTTTCCAAGGTGTTGATGTTCCAGCTTTGCTGGCTAGGGTTGTGTACTATTTAAAAAAAAAATTTTATTTAATTTAAGCTAGTTTTATTGCTTTGGTATGCAGATGACTTGAGCTCAGTATTATTTTCAGGTTTTGCTTTATTTCAGTTTTTCCCTAAAAATATTTTTGCATGGAAATCTAATTAGCTGTGTAACCTTTATGCAAGCCATTTAGCCAGAAAATGAGTACTTTTAAAATAGTTAAATTCTTTGCTCTGAGTGGTTTGAGTTGTCTGTCCCACTGTCTCCTGTGTGTTTGCAGTATTAAAAATATAGATGTTAAAGATCATGATGGTGTCTACATGTCAGCCATGAAAGTGTAGGAACATCTAGATTGGAGAGATGTTTGATACAGTTAAAGACCATGCCATATGATGAACTCTTATTGAAATAGAATGTTCAAGTTTGGTGGCTATTTCTGTTTCAGGTATGCTGGAAAAGGCAGTGTTTTTTGCTGAATATGAAAATATTAACAACACTGGTGTTTCAGGTATGTATATTGATTTTTTTTCTTACTTTGAAAATGGATCTGTTAACATATTTAAGACAAATGGAAAACAAAGCCATCAAAGCCTAGTACACTAGAGATGGCTGAAGTACATTGTATTCAAATATATACATTCTTACTGATAGACACAAGAAGCGCATGAAAGTATTTCTGGAAGATACATGCGCTTGTGTTACTGATTACTTTCGTAATCAAATTACACCAAAGAATGGCTTTCAGGTCTTGCAATTATTATTACTTAGATTTCTAGAAAACTTGGAACATTAACGGTGCATGTGATCAGCGCGCTAAAGAGACTTTTTCAGTTATCTAAATATGGCAGATAGGCATCAAAATTAACTCTTTGATTATTTATTACTAGAATAGTAATGCAGGTATTTCAGAACATAGAGAAGACCAAAGATTCATAAATAATACCTCTTTCCAACCGTATATGAGAAAAACTTAAGCATTGATGACTGTCACTTAGGTCCTTACAAATGCATAAAAGGTCCTTATAAGTTTCTTACTTGGCACCATCCCTGAACCCTGGGAACCCTGTTAATAGCATCTTTGTCTGCCATAGTATATGTGTATCGATCGATTGGTCTTACCTGTAGATCTAGTTCCCCTATAATTCTTCAGTAAAGCCTACCAATGCATGACTAAGTAAAAGCAAAAAGGACAAAAAAGCATCATGATATGGTTGTTTAATAGTATTATTTCAACACTTAAATAAATGAACTTGATAGGTGTTTAAAGTCATGGGTTATGGAATAAAAACAGACTGGTTGATCTTCCTGCTATGGCACCTCTTAGTTACAACCCCATTTTGATGGAAGCGAGTCTTAATAGGAATGTTTTACTGTATCACAATAATAGTTTTGCTAATGTCACTGCTCTTCAGCTTCTGTTAATGCACCTTCTTGCAGTGCGTGGGGCAGTTATCTTTGCAGAGCTTGTGTCGTGCCTGAAGCGAACTCTGGCACGAATGCTGGTCATCATTGTCAGCTTAGGATTTGGCATAGTCAAGTAAGTGCTATTTTCTTCAGGTGTTTTTTTCTGTATTTTGTTTTTATTTTTGTTTTAAACTTTACAGTTATTTAGAAACCAGGGAGGCTTCATAGTCTAGTGATAAGTGTGTCATAGGAGCAGAAAGTTGATGGCTAGACACCTAAATGCATATTTGTAAAGCATATTGAACATGCTGCCAGAGGATACAGCAGCTTCCAATAACTTTCCTTCCTTATGGAGTAAATATGGTTGAGATTATGGTTCAACAGAAGTAAACACTACATTTTTCTAGATTAATAATATAAATATAATGGTACAGAACTGTTTAGTACATAGCATTGAATTCATAATTAGCATGCGTTAGCAGACACCATAACAATGATACTTAATATCACAGTTGACATGGTAACCTATTTTATTTCTTTTGGTCATTTTGTTTTTGAATTAAAATTTGTTTTTTCCATCTAATGCTTTCTTAAGGAAAATCTATTTGTCAGAATAAATAAATTTGGCTTTCTGCAGCTTTTTTTTTTTTCTTTAAGTATTGTCTTAGTAATTGTAGTCTTCCAGTCTTACTCTCTGACAGAACAATGTATTATTGCACCTTTTTGTGGGATACCCACTACACTGATCTGTAGGTAACTTTGCCTACTTTGTGGTTTATGGAGTGGGACATAGGTCTTCCATTAACTTAACGAGTAGGTCCCTACTTAGCAGAGTTTTACTAATGGATATGAATACAGTTCCAGCTGTTGCCTGAGACTGGGTAAGTCTTCATACCCATCAGAAACATGTACTGTTCTATCATGTGAAGACAGCAGAAAAAGTTGGGTTTTTTCCTTTTTACACGTGCTATTCCCTAAACATAAGGAAACATTTATATTTCCAAATCCTACTACCACTAGGCTTCATCTTTACCTGTTTACTTAAAAGTATTTTAGTTCACAGATTTTCAGTTTGATTCATTAAGACTTGAAAAGCTGTGTCAGAAAGGATAAAGCAGTGTTTTAATAATGATGTGTCTTTTGTTAAACTGTGTGTAATACCAGTTAGATCTGTCTGAAGTAGTTTGCTTTTGTGCATAGACCAAGGCTTGGGCAAGCTTTCCACAAAGTTTTATTTGTTGGAGCCCTCTACTTTATTCTGGCAGCAATTGAAGGATGCATGCGTGCTACCTCTGTAAGTTCAAAAAAAAAGGGGGTTGCATTTATTCCATATTGATTTTTATGTACCTTTGTCTATAGAAGTCAGAACTGATAATCACAAAATGTGTCTTTTGCGGATTTTAATGCCTTGTAATGATCTTTCTGACATCTTTGTTAGCACTAGACAGAAGTGTACATGAAATTGTTTAGAGGTTAATATAGATAATAATATAGATATATAGATAATATAAGCTGACTTTTGACTTTCAATTCAGACTAGAGCAAATTAATGTTTTTTCTATTTCTGCATTAAATTTATTTATGGTATTTTGCAGGTGATTCATATTGTTGGTTTCTATTTCAGCCAGACATTCAGACCAAAAACCAGTATTTCTTGGCTGCAGTTCCTCTCGCCGTTGTAGATGCAGTAATTTGCTGGTGGATATCCTTATTGTACATAAATTTGTTTAGGACTGTAAGGAAAAACTTAGCCCTATAATTGGCTCTACAGATTGAGTGAAATTGAAGCTAGAAATATCTTCAGAAGTTACCTATCTGCCTTCTTTTATTTAAGCAAAGCATCCATCAGGAATATTTTAAACATGCTTTATAGTCTTTGTGTAAATCCTTGACTTAGCCACATCTTTACTAGCTTAGTACAGACCATGCGCACATTGCGGCTGCGTCGCAATGTGGTAAAGCTTTCTCTGTATCGTCACTTCACCAACACCCTCATCTTTGCTGTGTTGGGTATGTACCTCTTTATAATTCTCTATATGCAGTCTGCCACAGAAATAGCCAGCCAGAATGTACTTCAGTTTACTCTTGACTCTTTAAAGCTGGTTGGTTTGTTTTGTAAATGCTGATTTATCTTTTAAGTGTCATTTCATGGATGTCATGTCGATTCCATATGATTGCAGTAAGGGCAGAAAAACTTGGTAAAAAGCATGTTAAACAAAAACAGCCTAAAATGATTAACATGTATACAGGAGACCCACATTCAGGTGGTGGTTGTGTGTGTGTGGTTTTTTTTTTTGCTGTGTTCTTCTGGTCATAGTCCAGTGGGAAGAGTTTCTCTAACGAATGGTGATTTAGCACTGTGGAAGAGCGGAACATGGGATATGTTGAGTAAAGGGGTGACAAAAGGAAAGGGTTAAGATAGATGTGTGTAGTGGCTTGCTGCTCTGTGATGCTGCAGGTGTTGGTTACTGCTGTTAGCAAGCTCTTCCTTTTATGTTTAAAATAATACGAATTTTCACTTTTTCTCCTTTTAGCGTCAGTGGGCTATATCATCTGGTTTATGACACAGCGAACAAATGGAAACTGTATGAAGGTAATCTGTATTATCTGCAGGTATCAGCTGAATACCCATTGTTTCAGAAACATTTTTTTATGTAGAACAGTTTATAGCTTAATGCACCTGTGCTATTTCTTTCTCAAATACGAGTGAGGAAACACACAGCACATTATAGATAATATAAATAATCACGTCTTTTGATGTATTGTGATTGCTATAAGTTTTGATGAGTAGCTCCTTAAAGAGGAACTCAATCAAGTCTTCTCACAAAAATAATTAGAAATTGGCCTTGCTTCTTTGCATAGTCCTTTCACTGATATTTTTTATGTTAATCTTTGTGGTAGGACTGGAAACAGATGTGGGTGGATGAAGCATTTTGGCATGTTCTTTTCGTGCTTCTGTTGTTTATTATCATGTTGCTGTGGCGACCAACTGCTAACAATCAAAGGTGGATACCCAAGCTGCATTGTAGATTTCCTTTATTTATTTGTAGTAAAAAAAGCCTTGGAGTTTTTGTCACGGATATATTAAAAATTTTCCACAGATTTCATGATGATAAATTTTACCTTTCTACATTTAGAATATGCTCTCCGTCAGTTTATAGATGTGTATTCTGTATTACTCATTCTGGATCCTCAGTTATCATTTAGTAATTGTCAATATTGTAGAATACTAGAGGATGGAAATTCCAGACTAGAGGAACTTAGTTTGGACTTCAAAATCAGTTTGCTAAGAGTATGAGGATCTAGATGACATGCTAACATATTTTTAAAATAATTTACTAACAGACCTTTAATGCCTTCTTTAGATATGCTTTCTCCCCACTGTTGGATGCAGCAGATGATGAAGATGAAGATGATTCTGTGCTTAATGATGCTTTTGGTGAGTCTGAGATAATTGCTTGTTTTTTTGTTGTTTTTTTTAATTCGAAGACTTTAAAGTTTATTCTGTTTGGTTATTAAAGCTTAAAATGTGTGCAATTGCCATTTCATATTTTGGCCACAGAACACTGCTTTGCTGTGCTTACTCTTTGAAGAGTTTGGAAGGACATTTGGGATATACAGCTGGTGGAGGAAAGGCTATCATTTTTCATATGTGTCTCAAGATGTGTAAATTTAACAGAACAAATTTCCTGTCATGCTTTTTTTATTCTCTTCAGAGGGCATGAAGATGCGGAGCACAAAGCAAGTCAATGGTTCTCCTAAACAACGTGATAGCAAGAAAATGGTAAATTTCTTACATCTTTGTTTACATAGCTGCAAAGAAAATGAAAATAAAAATTTATTTTAAAACAGAATCAGGATTAGAAATGAAGTGAGATTTCCTTATCTACTATGTATTAAATCTTTTGAAAACCTGCTGCAAACCATGTAGTCAGAAAATTAGGTATCGGCACACAAAATTAATTTTTTGTTAAATGAATATTTTTTACATTCACATGATATTACAAAAAAATATAAGAAAAAAGTACTATCTCTATCTTCGTTAATTTTGAAGATACTGCTGTTTAAAGTTCAGGATTTGCATCACAGCTATAGCTATTTATTTATATGTAGCATCATGAAATCTTAGAAGATCCCAAGAACTTTGCATGAGAAGTCTCTATTTTCTACTGAAGTAACTGAAAAACTAAGTTGCAAACAAAGACATACTGGAAAAAACATCCAAATTTGAAAAGAAAAGTTTTGCACTTGGTCCTTTTGCATGAAGACATGATATTTCAAGTACTCCATTTCAAATAGTAATTTACTAAATGCACCTAAAGCATATTTTTTCAAAGTAACCACTATATACAGTTCTAATTTTTTCTATAAACTTCTAAGGTCTCTTTTGTGAAATGTCCAGCTTCCAATATTAC
>SRHC01003545.1:168568-179203 GCA_004794325.1 Pomacea maculata | reverse complement strand
TTTTTTTTTTTTAAGAATCATCAGAGAACACTTGTGTGTAATATTTATTTTACATTATACTTGTAAGGAGGGTTTGCAATCTGTGTTGCATTTAGGGGAATTCTGCAGCATGTAAACACATGTCCATATCAACACTTTATTACCCTTAATTCAGTGCTAGAGCCTTATAACCTGTTTATTCACACTAGCTTTGGGAGCTGGCGAGGCTGGAAAAGTCATGAATAACTTATGGCTGTTGCCGTCCACCAGAGTACAGGAAACATAGATATTAAAGCACAACTGGATGAGTTTTCACAGGTGCTGGCATAATAGGAGGGAAGATTGAGAAGAACTTTTGACGGATGCTTTCTCCGTAAATGCTGCTAGAAGTCTGCATTACAAACTACTTGTTGTGAAGTGCCAACATGAAAATTTGCAAGATTAACTGGATTGTTGGTTGGTTGATTTGTTCTCTATTGTAATGGTTGATGTAGGCTTTAACTGCATTATATTGTAGCATGAGGCATATGCTTTCTTTTCTGCTCACTCATTGAATATTCATAGTAAGTGGACTGTTTTACAATGGGTAGGGGAGGGAACTGAAAAGCAAATAATATGTGAACGTACATCGCTAAAATGTGTTGTCCACCTCAAAAACAAGTTCATGAAATGTGCATGTAAGTTAATACAAAGTGCAATTTTTGCAACACAGCAAGGATGAAGCCTTAACAAGCATTGAATGAAACTCTTTTCTTTGTTTTGTTATTGACACTTGCATCGATAAACTAAGTATGATATAGAAGTATTTCAGAAAAGTGAAACTATGGAGTATATGTGGCAGGAACTTTGTTACTTTAAGCCACCGCATCATCATTTACATTGAGTTTGATGCATTGTATTACCCAGTTAAAAGAACAACAAGTGTTGCTAGCAGACAGCAAAGAAAGTTACTGTTATTTACTTAGTAGCAATGTGATGTTTCCATCATGTGTTGACATTTGTGACAGAAATTAAAAGCAACGGAGAGCATGACCAAAAGAAAAAAGCTGGCAGGCCAGTCCAACGTTTGCTTTAGTATATTTAGTTTTAGCTAACATAGCTTTACAGAGTTGAAGGCCAATCAATGAGGTGTGCAACACCCAATTACATATTTCACAATGCTGTTGTTTAATCCACCTCCATACTACAACTTTCCACTGATTCCACTTTGATACAAATTCAGTATCAAACAGGATGTTTTGCTGTTTTGGGTGTGCTTGAGATAAAGTCACAGAAATGTTGGTCAAGACATACTTGAAATTAAACTTCCATGTCTGTTCTGTTCTCACTGTTTATAGATGGGTATTTGTGATAGTGAGGTATTTTGTGACTGCAGTTTTATGAAAATTTTAAGCAGAAGTCATTAGTAAATCTTCTCTTGGCAGTCTTTGGTGTCTGTTTCCACCCCTACCCCTCACCCTCAAGATTCTTAAACATTTTGAAAAAAGATGCCAAGAGGATTACATGATTGTGTAGGTAGATACGGTTCTTTTCATTTGGCATACAAGAGGAAAGGTCACTGTCATGCTAACATTTTAGGGCAGGAAATGTCAGCACCAGTTTGACCAAGGAACAAATAGCAAAGCAGTTGTGTCAGAATCTGTGATTCTTGCATGCATTCAAGCAGGAACTAGGTATCGCTCATAAAAACATAAATATCCAACAGTGCTCAAGATAATATTTACTGTTTGATTTGTAAGTTGTTGATATTATCCTCTGTTCTATGTTTCATTCATAGTGAGCAAATGGTGTTACTTGTTTTATTAACACTTGAACATTTGATGGTACCATTCCTGTCCCTTCATGTTATAAATACCCAGTCCCCTATTACATATTTGATAAGTATAATTAAAAATGTTTAACCAAGGTGCTAAATTCTTTTCACATGAATGGATTTAGTTGATTGTAAATAGTGACCCCTCAAATCTGAGCAAATGTTTTTCATTCCTTTTCTACAAGTCTTTAAACCTAATCTGTTTTGGAAAGAAGAACTCATTTTCTCCAGGACTTGTTATGGCAGTATCTTAGAAGCATGCACTCGGTTATCAGATTGGCTGCATCTTTCAGGAGTTTCAGAACATAGCCAACCCATAGTGTGCTGCTTCTAATAAATCTGATGTATTAGTGGAAAATTAATGAAACCTTTTTTGTCTCTAAACTTGCCAGCAATTTTGACTTAGGTCAACCTTTAAAACTTCTGTTAAAGACAAGTGTGCCATTAGCTCCCCTCCTGTCACCTATGAGGCATTTCAAATGATTGCTAAAACTTTTCTGAGCTAAATTCTTCAGGGAAGAGGCCTATATTCCACAAACCATTGTTTCTGTATCATTATACAGTTAAAAAAAATAAAAGGCAGTATCTGCAGCAAGAACACAGCAACTAATCACAAGAATGTAAGTGGAGAGTGTGAGTGGTGGCTGTCTAAAACTACGATCCCATTTCCTTTTGCTTGCATATGTTTTTGACTTGGGAACTGTTCGCTATTTCTCCCTGTAAATAGGTAATTATGTACATATTTTTATTATTAAAGAACTTTTTTTGTTGTTTTTAACAAGCCATGTTCTGCTGTGTATTTAATTTTCAAACTGGGATATGTCTGCTCTTGTGGCTGCATCAATAAACAACAAGAAAACTTTGCATTTGTATTGGAAGAAAGGAAGAAATGCTTCATGTTCTCATAGCTTATCGTCCAAATTCATAGAAAAAATTGTATCAAGAGGAATAAAAATAGTTTAATGCATGGTCACACAATCTGTTATTCAAAAGAACAATCAAGTTACATAATGTGTTGTATATTATGTACACGTCCCTCAATGGAAAATTATTTCTGCCACCCAAAGTTAAAATCTTGTATTCACTTTGAGGCAGAAAAGGATTCACAAACACTATACAATGTTATAACTGAATCATAAATCTGTCACAGCACATAAAAACAGGCAAACCAACACTTCATATTATTTATTAAATCTGTTGCAGCACACAAAGCAAAGGCATTAATGCTGACTGCCACTTTATTCAAACAGCTTTTGGCAGCAGTTCACAAAAGTCAGCAAATATGGGCTGCAAAGTTCAGTTTCAAATATAAGCAAATATGCACTCTGTGCAATTTTTGTTTGCTTGTCTTTTGTTGGGTTTTTTGTTTTTTGCTTTTGTTTTCGTTTTTGTTTTTTGGTAAGAAAACTTAAGTTACCACTGAAGAGATCGATACAGCCTGTAGCTTTTGAAATAGAATTTTCTCTTAATTTTATCCTACTGGTAGCCTTTCAATAATGTGATTATTTTATGTCATGTTGGAGAATTTGGGCCATTAAGAATGGAGTTTGCAGAATGTTTTATGAAAGCACCATTCCAATGAAAAATGAAAATTACAGCTCTGATACTCCTATTGCATGCTTTATTTATACCAAGTGAAAAAATTGACGAAAACTTTTAGACCAATAGTTATGCTGTCTGTACATGCCACACTTTAGCATGGAGTACACAGTTGCACAACCTACGTCATTCTGTTAAGTCATCAGCTTATTTTGATTTTACACCACCTACTGTGAAGCACCTTGAGCATTCCCAACAGGCAGGGATGGAGCACTATATCAGCCAACTTTTACTTTATATACAGCTGAGAACCAATGCAATCTTCTCCAACGTGCTTTGTGTGCAGGTTTTTCTGTCTTTTGATCTGTCTTGTCTTATTTGCAAGCTGTGTCCATCTGTGTGTTATGTGCATTTTGTGTCCGTCTTACTTTGTGTGTTAGCCTTTTTCATTTAAAATGCATTGAACCTTCTGCTAATTAGGGAAATGTGGTATACAATGTATTTTATTGTTATTATTAGTTAAATGCTATTTATGTACCTCATAGATTTTACATACATAAACAGAGATCTTCATGGTTTATGTCAGGAAATCTAAGATTATCCAGTGATTCATTTGGCAACAGTCTGGGCACCACAAAGCATACATTGAATATTTTAGGATGGTTTGATTCAGTATTGTTGGCTTTAAGCAAATGTATCTAACAACTAAAATAAGTTGTTACGCTTGCAAAGGTTTCTGCTTTATTGATGTTTATTTAAATACATTATCTTGCTCAAAGTCGTTTTATTTGTCTTTATTTTGTGTAGCGGATAAGTACGTAGTAGAGGGGGTATGGCGGGAAGGTAGACAACCGTGGTTCACCTGGTCTAGGGTAGTGGGCTGGATGTTATTTGGGAAGTCCTTGAGCAAATGACATAAGTTGTGTGGTCAAAATAACGTGACGGCAAAATGGAGACTACCAGTAAAGAGGAAGAACGGTAAGTTAACTTCAAAGATGACACCCTTGAAGACCTCTTAAAAGTTGCTGATGAGTACGATGTTGAGCAGGTGTTTGACGACTTTACAGACCACATCAAAAGCATTCTAAAGCAGTGGTTCTCAAAGTGTGGTCCGCGGACCACTAGTGGTCCCCGGGCAGAAGTCAGGTGGTCCGCGGCTGACAGTCGTCATATGTCAGCAAAGTGATGTTTAAAGTGATGCATTCCTCGCATTAACATTTTAATTACAAAGGACGAGTTATGTAGTTTTATGTCGACTTATTACTATACTACTGTCACAAAAGGACACTTAGTTTTGAATTGTAATAAAACAAATGCGCCAATTTCAATTTGAAATTCATAGTACAGAGGGATTTTAGGCCTTGGTGGTCCGCCATATTTTTTACTTAAGTAAAGTGGTCCGCGGTCCGAAATACTTTGAGAACCACTGGTCTAGGGCATGGTGAGAGATGGCAAATAGCGGTGATTGGCTAGGGTAAAAACGGCGTATTGTCCCGACCGTATCGGAGCATCGCAAAGTTTACCCCTCCCCAGAGGTATATAAGGGCAGAGCTGAGACGAAAGGACAGAACAGAGTCGGCGGAAGAGACAGCGCGCACAGCTACACGAAGAAGCAGAAAGCGCTGCTCACATGGAAACTAAATCTACCTCAGAAAACGTTCAGCTGCGTCTTAGGAACCTGGAGAAAACATTGGAAGTGGAGAAATCTGCTAACAAGTATGATGGGACAGAGAAAGATTTGATAAAACAAATCACGGAACTTGAACAAACATACGATGAGAGAAAAGTAAGGAAAGTGTATCTGAGAGGTCGACTTGGGAAAAAGAAAGAGGAAAAGAAGAAACAAGTTACGGCCATCTTATCTAAGGACCATCAGAGAAACTTAATTAAGTTCAAAACCGAGCTGGGAAAAGTCAAGAAAAAATGGACATTTATAGAGGACTGCTATGAGACAGCTTCCAAACACACAGAATACCAGCTGCTAAAATTTCATCAAGAGGACAGGAGCAAGAAGACAAAGACTATGAGAGTTCATAAAGAAAGAAGCGAGATTCCAGAATTCAAAGAGTTACTTTTCATGATCCATGAAGCTCCTCATAAAGATCCTAAAGAGGTTTGCACTTTTCCAAAACACTCAGCCTGCCTATATATCAACAACCTGGAGACTCCGACAGCAATCGACAAACTGAGCTCGGAGATGGAGCGCTTATGGATTCACTGCAACCAGCCTAAAGTTGTTACAAGTTGTACAAACCATGATCCAGTATGGCGAGGAGCATATGACTTACTGTCAACTATTCCACCCTGCAAGAATTCAAATTCGGCATCAAACCTTTTAAGGGCACTAATAAGAAATTAGCAGACGTCTTGTCATGAGAAATATAGTAGTACCAAAATTGACAGTGCCTGCAGTACCCCAGCGGCTTGCTGAGACAGGCATAAACTCAGATGCGTAGAAAACTGGTTTGTGTGACACTATTCAGGGACCATATGAATACGATGGACATATTTTCGCTCGCGGTAATGATTGACACTGTAGATAATGAGCAATATGTTGTATCACTGATTAGTTTGTTTATCTGTTATTTTATCCATATGCCTTTCGCTTTGCCACGGCTGTGCCAACGAAATGTTATTCTGACTGGACAATTACACACAGGACAGATGGACGGAATGCCTGCCCTTATATACACATCGTGCCCATGTAGCAGTTATTCAGGGAGAAGAATAATCAGTCGGTCAGATTTAGCTGTTAGGCGAAGTACAGATGTTTGGTCTACAAGGCAAATCTGTACTCTGCTAGCTAAAGCTCATCAGCGAGGACGCTGTTGGAGAAAGAGTCGGCGGGGATGTGATGGGCTGGAGGTATAAATTATCATAAATTATGACATCAAAATAAGGGTGACGACAAACGGAGGACGTTAGGAAAAAGGTAGAGCGCAGACGACAGCGGATCGGGAAGATCAACACAGCACTTGGTCACGTCAAATCGTTTAAAGAATACAGAGAAGTTTGCTTGTATCTTTTTTACCTTCACTTTTCAAGGATTCAAGGTAAAAATTAAAGTACCCAGATTAAAAATTTTTAATATTGTAGAGGGCCGGTAGTCCGGCGTTGTTGCTAGTTTTGGCGGGATCTGCTAGGCAATCTAGAGGATGAGCTGTCAATTGGCCAAACTCTTCTTTATCTTGGCGTGGTGGAACGCTATGCAAGGCTGAGCTCCTTTAGAAGCAAGCTGATAGATCGCGCAAGTAAAATACCAGCGCAAGACTTAAGAAGGAGCAAGTTCTTTCGCTTGATACCTGCTACTGCCATGAGAGACACTTTGTTGAAGCAGATCATGGAATATGGTCAATCAATTCCCTTCAATATTCAAAAGGCAAAAAGGAGAAGATTGGCAGTTGATACACAATGACTGTACCGAAAAACAGAACGGTGTACTTTTCTGTAACATTTCAGCGCATTGAGCGTTTCTCAAGGATTCGGATTTTGCGCGTTATAAGACTCCTTCATTCATTCATAAGCGGCGAGTGGACGGCTGAAGACAATTTGGTGGATTTGTGGTTTTCTTCTGCACCAACTGCTGCTGCGACCTGAGGACGTATTACCGTGGGAGTAATACTGTGTATGTACTAAAGTGGATGTACATCACTGGTCGTGTTTTTCTGTAGTCCGCGTCATCGCCGTGAGAGCTCTGTGGTGTGAGCAACACGCCGTGCAAATTCTTGGGGGCCAAGAAACTGCACACCGACGTTGGCGAGCAGGAGCAGTGGACTTGGAGTGAGCAGGGAGGGGGATACCCTGCCCTTCCTTATGCTGAAGCACCGACCACCACCAGGGAGGGCACCAGGACAGCCGAGACTAACCCGCCGGAGGAGGGGAGGCTTCCTCTTAGTTTCGTCTCACTGGGTCTCAGCTACATCTCGTGCTACTCACCCACCTGACAGCATTCACAGCAATTAACTTATCGGTATCGTAAAAACACTCTTTTTTCCCATTTATTGAACTATAGGAAAGAGGATTAGAGTTGACTACATAAAACCGGGGACTGGAGAGCTGCAGGGACTAGACGGGTATTAACTTGTTGGATTTCGTCAAAGACGTACATGTGTTATGTATGATGATAACACGTACTGTGGATATAAATTGTCGGACTGCGTCAAGGATTATTATTGTAACTCTCTGATTGATGCCGTGTGGATTCCGGCAGAGTGACATGTTAAACTTTGTTGGTGTGAACGTGATGGAGTGTTGTTTCTATTGACGGGTGGATTACTGTTGATACTTTGTCAAACTTGTGTTTGATTTTAATAATTATTGGTGCCTCTAAGGAGGGACGCCCACCCTCTAGCGATCTCTTTATTTCTTTTTGTGGAACGAATGCGCGTCTCCAAACGGTGCACGACATCATATTAATCGAAAGCATTTTAACATTCAATATACCTATGTGATTTAGCGTTCTCTTTGTCAAAAATAAAGCTTGTTTGACGAGGGTGGTCAAGAGTGCCAGTAAGATCATTGGTTCTCCACAAAGACCTTTAGGTGAACTACACATCAGGGCTGTGAGGTTAAAAGCGGTCAGCATCATCACAGACCCTTCTCACCCACTACATCGCCATTTCCAAATGCTACCCTCCGGCCGTAGATGGAAGCCAAGAAGAGTGACTTTGCCAAGTCATTTTTACCAACCGCAATAGCACTCTTAAACAGGTCTAACAAATGTACCTAGTCTGAATGTGTGTGTAAGAGAGTAAGATCGAGGAAAAGCATCTGACAATTGTGACAATTGGGTTCAACATGAGTATAACTGCCTGAGTGTATGAGGTGTAATAGTAATCTCTTCAGTTTATTATTTTCAGTTGACTGTGGGAGCTCCCAGCAACAAAGGAAAATTTCTATCTCTGTTACGACCAGACATAGACAATAAAGATGTATTGTACTGTATAACCGACCGAGCATCAGTTCGCATACACTACTGTGTTAACAGCTGCCTTGGATATAATTCACCGAGCATCCGTGACATCCGTGACGACGATTCGTCGACGTAGAGATAATTCTACGATCGTCTGTTTGGCAGACTTCTGTACCGACAGTGTGTGTGTGTGGAAACTTCGAATCATTGGACAGCTGGCATCAGATTACCTGAAGAGCGGAGTGTCAACTGTCGGGAGGATTATTAACTTTCTACGGACGGCAGACAGTAGGCGGTAGAACTATTTCATCGTTTTCTTTCTCATTCCATTGCCATTTATTTTTAAAACATTAAATGTGTTCATTGTTGGCCGGACCTTTTTGTTTGAAAAAGGTTGAAGAGTGCGGCGAGCGACTTGTTACATGCAGATGTTTATACACGCTCGCATACATTTGTAACGCACTCTCCACGAAACGTTACAATTCCCTTTAACTTTACAGAGTCACAGGAATTTTGTCTGTCTTGTGTTTTTGTGTTGGTAATGCGCGAACATCCTGGCTATAGCTGGGATACTTATCAACCCAGTACATCGACAGGCTCCAAGTCGGCGGGCAGTCGGTAACGGCGAAGGAGAAGAGGATGAAGAAGGTGAGGATTTCACGTCGGCGGCGACGGAAAGGCAAACAGAAAGAACGACAACGCGGGCGACGAAACACCACTTTGATTCGTTTTATCTTTCAAATCTCTCCATCTTCGTTGTCTTCTGCGGGGGCTCGTCGAGTGTTGTGTGTGTAATACGTCGTGCGTACGCAAGCTAAGTCCTATTCACAAATCGCCCGCAGAAGCGTTTAGCGCGGTGCTGAGCTTTGTGCGAGTGTTTGATAGCTTGTTGGATTTTTGGGCTGTTTGTTTATGTTTTTCTCTCTTTTAGATCGTTTTTTCTCCATTTTTTCTTTTGACATTAATAAGCGTACATTTTGTACTGTTCCCATGTTTGTGCATCAATTTGTGCACTGAGGAGCGGGAGCGGAGGCTGAAAGACATAATGGAGAGTATAGTGTCCTCTCGTCTAACAGGCTTGAGGGAGCCAGCTCTTCGCATTTTCGTTTTCTTCTTGGATTTGTTGTGCTTGTAGTGCCTGTTGTACTTATCTGCACTTTTTCTATCCACCCAGTACATCGACAAGTACCGAGTCGGCGGGCAGTCGCAAGCGGCGAAGGCGAAGTGGCTGAAAAGGCGAAACTTGCAAAAAGATTCGGCTACGGAAATGTCAAAAGCAACAACGACAATGCGGGCGGCGAAACACCACTTCGATTCGTTTTATCTTTCAAATCTCTACATCTTTTACTATTTTACCAGTCCATTGACTGTCGATCTGTCCCACTGACATCTTGATCTATGACTGTCATCAGGCAGAAGAAGGACCTGTTAATCCGCTGGACGCGCTGGCTTTAACAGCGGGTAGGTAATAGCGCCTGAATATTTTATTCGGGGTAAGTTAAGCGCTGGATATTAAATCCACCCCTGGCATACCCATTAACTTTACAGAGCCACAGTAATTTTGTCTGTTCTGTGTTTTTGTGTTTGTAATACGCGGGCATCCTGGCTATAGCTGGGATACTAATCAACCCAGTACGTCGACAGGTACCGAGTCGGCGCGCAGTCGCTAAATGCAAAGGAGAAGCAGGTGCAGAAGAAGAGGATATAACGTCGGCGGCCACAGAAAGGCAAATATGAATAGAAGACAATGCGGGAGACGAAACACCACTTCGTTTTATCTTTCAAATATCTCCATCTTCGTCGTCTTCTGCGGGGGCTCGTCGAGTGCTGTGTGTGTGTGAGTGTGTAATACGTCGTGCGTATGCAAGCTAAGTGCTATTACAAAATCGCCCGCAGACGCGTTTAGCGCGGTGCTGAGCTTTGTGCGAGTGTTTGGTAGCTTGTTGGATTGTTGAGCTCTTTGTTTAGATTTTGCTCTCTTTTAGGTCTGTCTCATAGTTTCTTTTGACATTAATAAGCGTGCATTTTGTACTGTTCCCATGTTTGTGCATCAATTTGTGCACTGAGGAGCGTTTGAGTTGTGACTGTGAGCGTGCTCGCGTGAGTAGGACGTGTGGCGCCCGATTGCATAACGCAACACGCCCCAGTTCTGTTCATTTTGTATATGAATCCACTTTCATCTTGCATCAAGTTTCACCATGTTTCTCATCAATCATATGCTGAAGACACACAACTGTACTGTTCCACTCCACCTGCTGGGTTACACTCTGCTACCAAGACCATAGAAGCCTGTATTAACGACTTCAGAGACTGGATGGTAACAAACAAACTTAAACTCAACGATGATAAAACGGAAGGTCTGCTATGTTCGAGAAGAAGAAATCCATCTTCA
>SRHC01003545.1:130691-160524 GCA_004794325.1 Pomacea maculata | reverse complement strand
GATGTAAATTTTCACTTTGATAGACCTCAAGATAGTGATGTGAAGCGGTTGATTGAATGGATACCTGCGCCTTACAAATAGACATCATCATCATCATATAAAATGACGCAAGGGAAGGGACCGAAGGAATTCTGGGGGATAACGTTCGAGGAAAGGAACGGGTCAGGAGTTAACTGGTTATAACGAGTTGGTAGGACAACCCTGCTACATTGTTTTCGTGGGTTAGATTTACAGGCACGTGTTTGTAATTATAATTATTTTTTAGATTGTTAAACAACATAAATATATTTTAGACTTTATGGCTGTCAGAATCTTAAATATATATATAATCAAGAACGTTCACTCGCGCAAATCTTCGCACGTATTTTTGTTTGTGCCATATATAGATAAATAGAGCAAAATTAATTAAGTCAGTCTCTCTCTCTCTTCTTCTTCTTCTTCAGTTACAGATTTTCAGGTTTCATCAAAAGTTGTCAAGGTACTAGTATCCAGATTTTAAATATTCATCGATCAGCAAATAAATAAAAGTTGGCTTGTATATCTCTTTATCCTCCCCTTTGGACAAGCTTAAGGTGCTTCACGAATGACAGGTGTTATGACGTATAAATAAGATGACGTCAGAACAAAATGACGGCACTCCACGCCAAAGGGTGGCGTCTACACACAGCACGAAAACAATGGTTAGTCCTATCAGCAACGGTATTAGGCTTGGGATTAATACAAGTTCTCTTCAGCAATCAAAGGGCTACAATCCTAGAGAGGTTTTTTTTTTAGGCAATGTGGTCTTAATAAAATTGAAAGGTGGAAAGAAACAGAATTCAGGCAGTTGCTATACTTTGTAGTGGTATTGTAGCTTTCAAAGAAACATCTCACGGCTTTTGTGTTATTCTTTTCTTCTTTTTATAGGCATATATTACCTAGCAAGTTAGACTTTTGGCAAACTTATGCTGCTTATGCTCATAGTCGTTTATATATGTTTGAATGTATGAATATGCAAAGATATATAGCCCAGGATTTTTAACATAAAATGTTCATGGTCATCTTGCTAACATACAGCTGCCGGTACAACAGCAGTAACACCGAGTCAGATCATCGTGTATCAAACTCCACAAAGGGTGGTATATGCTACATCAACCACCAGTACAACACTTGGGGATCGAACCATCTTCAACTTCCAACAACCTGCCACCGTCATCTCCATACCACAGCCAGAGAGTGGTTAGTTGGTTTTTCATCTGTTAGCATAAGTGCAGCTAATATAGACATAGATTCATCTTTGCGTCCATACAGACCTGCTTGGCCATGCATGATTACACATATTTGCAGTTGCATAATTCTGAGTCAGTTGAAAGAAATGAGTAATTGCACTTTCGAGGTCACTTTTGAAATATATTCACACTAAGAAGTTTCGAACACTTGGGGTGCACTGAAACTTTTCACCAAACAAATTTCTACAATTTCCACGCAAAAATTATTTTTCAATATATTCCTGCAAAATATTAATACGATCTGAAGTCATCTGACGGGCGCGTCATGGTACTTTGTCCCGAAATCCCGGAAACTTTGATCACCCAGATAATTACTTTTATCTAATAGATAACGAAAATCGTGCGTAAAAAAAAAATGGTTGTCCGAACGTTACTTTTAAATAATTGCTGAGAATATTTACAGCAATATATAATCGTGATGATTTGTGTTCCGCGTCGAATTTTTACACACATAAAAACCAGCAGAGCAGTTAGCTTTTAACTACATTTAAGGACACTTCATGCCACATATTTTCAACAAATACAGCACACACACACACACACACACAAAATCCCAAGAAAAGAAGCAGAAAACTTACCTGGTTGTATACTTCGCGAAGCAGAAAGTTTCCTCTGTCCATCCACCAGAAGAGGGTTCTTTATTTTTCACGGTTGATAACTGCAGCTGTCGGTTTCTGTGTCCCAGAAAGTCGTGTGTAAAAAACAAGTGGTTGTCCGAAAGCTAATTTTATTAAATATCTGCTAATGATCTCAGAAACATAAACAAATTTACAGCAGTTATTTACATTTTGCTTGAAATGGAATTTGTCCAGTCATGACGACCGGTACGTTGTAATAGGACAAACGTAAGTACACTTACCTCGCACACGTACGACGTATTACAAAACACAAAACGACAAAGCCACTCAGATGAAGATGAGGATGAGATTTGCAGTTGATGTAGAAGCCGGATAAACGTAGAAGCTTGGAGAAATGGTAGCAAGAAGATGGCGGAGAAGACCGTTAATTTGTCGCTGCTCACTCGGCCACAGAACTCTGCTTTCTTCAGGCAGCGCAAAGCAGACGATCAGTTTTGACGTCATTTCAAGGTTATTTTTATCCACACCTCTTTCGCTGACTCGCGCGGAGCTTGACGTCATTCCCATTGAATGACATCATGGGTTAAAAATTTCTTCACGTAAGCAAAAAATGTTTTTTCCATTTAGCCTTTGTATAAAATAAGCTAAGTTATTAACGTAATTAAAAGAATTAATAGTAATAAAGTAACTTAAGATATCAAAGGAGAGTGGAAGGTGAATATATATCCACAAAAGTGGTGGTTAAAACAGGTATGTACAGGGGTCCTAGAGTTGGGAAGTATCTTTAGAGGCCTCATCTAGTTTTCCTGCATGTATTTTGGTAATTGGCCTCAAAGCAGTTCAGGGAGTTCAATTGTTCAAGATAGAGAGAAAGGCTATTCCACAGCACACCCCCTGTTTCAGACTTTCCAGCATTATTTTAGGAAAGTACTATAGGGTTTATCTGTACCTGTTTACTTAAAGTATTCAAGTTGACAGATGTTTAGCTGGATTCATTAAGACTAGGATATGTTGACCAATTTTATAATGCAGACTTTCAATTTCTTTTTTAGGAAGTTTGAAAAACAAAGAAGCATGTATGAAAGTTTAATAAGGTAACATTTGACTTTCAATTCAGACTAGAGCAAATTAATGTTTTTATTTCTGCATTAAATTTATGGTATTTTGCAGGTGATTCATATTGTTGGTTTCTATTTCATCCTGACATTTAGACCAAAAACCAATATTTCTTGGCCGCAGTTCCTGCAATTACTGCAGTAATTTTCTGGTGGATATCCTTAGCGTAGATGAATTTGTTTAGGATTTCAAGAAGAAACTTTGTAAAAATGAATAGAGACCTTTAGGAGCGTTAACTGATCAGTGAGTCGTATAACTGGCACTATAAATTAAGTAAAATTCAAACTGGAGATATCTTCAGCCATCTGCCTTCTTTTATTTAAATTAAGCATCCATCATAATGGTAGCCAGTTAATACGTTTGTTTCTGGTGTACAGTTAAATAGACATTTTGCTTAGGTAAAGAATATTTTAAACATTTTGCATTCTTTGTGTAAATCCTTGACTTTACTAAATACAGACCATGCGCACATTGCCTCTTTGTTGCAATGTGGTGAAGCTTTCCCTTCACCAACACCCTCTTCTTCGCTGTGTTGGGTATGTACCTCTTTAGAATTCACTCTATATATGTAGTTTGCCACAAAAATAGCCAGCCATCTGGTTTATGACACAGTGAATGGACACTGTATAAAGGTAATGATCTGTATTACCTGCAGCTATTGAATGCATGTTGTTTTAGAAAAATTTAGTAGAATCTGAACAGTGGATAGCCCTAAAAAAAAATTAAGAATATCTTCACAATTACGATTAATGCTGATGTGGATGGATTTGATGAACTTCTACACTTGGCATCTTTTGTTAGGGATGTTTGTATAAACTGATATTGATGTATTAACATATTTGCATTTAATATGCTTGTGCATTTTCTTTCAGGAGGGGTATTGTATGTGCAAAAAAGTAATTTTGTGCAGTAACCTCTCAAGTGAGAGACTGTTATTTGATTTTCAATGGCAGGAGGGCAGCAGATTATTACCATACCTGTTCCTTTCTCACTTGTTAATTCCCAATAGGTAAGTTGTTAAAACACCAACATGACGCTTTTGTATGCTGCACATATATAAATAATAGAGCTATGAGGCTGTGACAAGATTGTGTGCTTGACATCTTTTTCTGAGGGGTGTTTGTATATAAATCTTACCTTTTCAAACTATGTAGGAAATATCTGAATAATCAGTGCAATGGATAGCCTGAAAAAGCAAGATATCTTTATGCTGATATATGCTTATGCATGCAATTCACAAGCTTTGTTTGCTTGACATTTTTTTGTGAAGATGTGCAGATATGAGATAGAACACAGTAATTTTGTGCTGTAACCTCTCAGAACATCTCAAGTGACAGAATGTTATTTGACTTTCATTGGCAGGAGTGCAGCAGATTACTATGTGAGTATAACCTAATTCTTAGCAGGTAAGTTCTCAAAACACCAAGATTCCATATAAACTGTTTGTATATTCAGAGAATTAGAAGTACCATTTTTTGTTATGTTCATATCAAGAGATATTTGTTTTAAATGTATTACAAGCTTTATTTTGTTTGGTTATTAAAGCTTAAAATGTATGCAATTGCCATTTCATACTTGGGCCACAAAACACAGCTTTGCTATACTTACAATCATCTTTGAAGAGTTTGGTAGAACATTTGGGATATGCTGGCAGTGGAGGAGAGGCTAGTTTTATATTGTCTCAAGATGTGTGAATTTAACAGAGAACAAATTTTCTGTCATTTCTTTTATTCCCCTCCAGAGGGTATGAAGATGTGGAGCATAAAGCAAAATCAATGGTTTTCCTAAACAACGTATTAGCAAGAAAATGGTAAATTTTTGACACCTTTTTCTGCATAGACACAAACAACACAAGAATAAAAATTGTATTTTAAAATATTATGTAATCTGGAATCTGAAAAGAGATTGCCTTACCTTTTATATTAAATCTTTTGAAATATAAATGCTGACTCTGCCATTTTATTCAAACAACTTTTGGCAAAAATTCACAGAAGTCAGCAAAAACTGTCTGCAAAGTTTAGTTTCAAATATAAGCAAATAATTATGCACTCTGCTCAGACTATTTTTGTTTGCTTGTTTTGGGGTTTTGTTTTATAAGAAAACTTCAGCTACCACTGAAGAGATTGATATAACCTGTAGTTTTTGAAATAGAATTTTATCTTATTGGTAGCCTTTTAACTAAGTGACTATTTTATATAATATTGGAGAATTTGGGCCATTATAAATAGAGTTAGCACAATACTTTGAAAAGTACCATTCCAAAGAAAGAAAATGCTGATACTCGTGTTGCATGCTTCATTTACACTGAATCATACCAAGCAAACAAAAAATACACAGTTTTAGACCATGTAAAGAGATGCAAAAGTAACAAAGCCTGTGTGACCTTGCCTAACTAATGAAGGAGCAGAGACTCTAAACTCATGCCTTTTGAGATCAGATCTGCCTTCTTGTCTCTTCACAGATCTGCTTCCCTCATCTGATTGTGGATCACTGTTCTTCGAATGTTCTTTTGGACCAGGAACATCCACACCAGCATTCAAATTTCCTGTGGTGTTGCCTTTAATCTCATCATGCTCTCCCTGATCTGTCTTCAACTCTTCCTTGTACTCTGCACTTTCCAGTTTAGCCATTTTATGGGGTCTGGTTTCACTACCATCACCGGTAACTTTAGCATTTCCAAAATCCACTTCTTGCAGGTGAATAGTTTGCACTGAATATGGTTGTGCCAGGCACTCAACGGTTGTCAAGTCTTCAAACCCATGTTCCCGAAGAGTGTCACAGGTACGCTGAACTTGCTCGATGCACGGTGAAAAAGTGCAAATGCGGCCACCTGTAACAAGAGACAAAGATTCTGTACAATGCTGGCTTCTGACCAGTCTCTGGGATGGAAATAAACAAAATGCAAGGAAACACTGCTTTTAAACTTATTAATCTCAGCCACTAAAATAAGAGATATATATGTAGACAAACACAGATTTTGACTTTGAAACAAAGTTGAATCTGACACTGAGTTTTCTTGTTCTCCTCAGATTATTTTGCTTTACAAAATTTAAACTGAATTGTTTGGTTGTATGGTGCCTTCCATTTTTCTGTCCAGTTTTCTATTCTTTTCACTGAATGATAATTTTGCCCTTCCTGTTCATTTTTTATTCTTTTCAAGAGGTGCCACTCTCCACCATGACACAGATTCTTGATCACAGTTCTACTTTTTTCTTCTATAAAGCCAAATTTAAGTTTTATTATCTACTCTAGTTTTCTAATACCTTTTAGTTCTTATTCAACAGCTCCATCTAAATTATCTTCATAACTTAAAACTTGGTTATTATTACTCTTGAATAAATTTGTTCTAAGCCTCCTGCCTGTGTAGTCAACACTGAGTTTGTCACCATTTTTCTGGTTCTGTGACTGATGATGTTGAACAAAGAAAACAGACTTATTTTCTAGTGTCTGGACATGGACAGCAGCATGATCCCCCGCCAGCTGTTGCACTGAGAAAGGTCTCCTTTCTTTGGTAACTTGACCAGGTGGTCTAGTTTCCAATCTGTTGGTACTAGCTCTTGTTCCCAGATCTTATGTAGGAGGGGCTGTAAAATTTTTGCTATTGTTTCTGGGTCTGCCTTTAGTGCTTCTGGGGATATGTCATTCTGGCCTGCTGCTTTGCCACTTTTTATGCTTTTGATAGCTTTGATGAATTTGTCACGGAATGCAGAATAGATTAATAAAGATTTGGGTCAACAGAGCTGAAATCACCAGAAGACTGCTGGCATCGATGCAATCTCAAAGCAGAGGAAAACTGCATGAAAACTACACAAATTAGTATTGTTAAATTACTTTCACTTCTCAAATCTTTGACATGACTGTAATTGCTCTTTAAGATGAATAAAGTTTTATGTAATTTAAATATTCATATTGCACTCCACAAACCATGATACTGATTTTTGTGCTGTATACTGGACATTGTACACTGAAGTGATAGTTGAAGTAAGTTTTTAAAAAATATATGACCACCATACTGGTATCTACAGCTTATGCCAACATTAGCATACCTTTTTGCAACACCTGTTTAGCACTTTTGACACATTCCCATGGTGATGGAAGATCTAAGAACACAGCATCTGCTGCACAATCCAAAGGAAAGCCCTTGTCACACACATCATGATGTTTCACTGTTACAAAGTTGCTTAACCCATGCTGTTCAAATTCTTTCTGAACTGCTGAACACCTTTCTGCATGAAACTCGTATGTGTAAAGATGGCCAGTGGGCATCACACTTCTTATTAACGCATGAGACAAGGATCCGCTGCCAGTCCCTATGAAACAGATACAAAATTTGAAAAAGCATTTTCATAAATCTGTTTGTCAAAGTCCATCGATGTTAATAATCTGTGAGCAAAACAAATTTAAATGTAATAATAAAACAGCAGAAGATATTTATTTCTTATTAATGCAAGCTGCTGATAAAAATGAAGGGAGGTTAAAAGGCATTCTCTATGTGTCCTATAATTGTTATCTCTAAATCCTGCGCTTTAATAATATAAGAATAATTGCGTCGTAGTGACAAACTCACCAGCCTCGACCACTACAGAACCAGGTCTCAAATGAAGCTGTAGAATAATGAGGCTGATATCAGTGGAATAGAGAATTTGAGTCCTGTGAGGAAGAGCCAGAGTCCACAATTCCGCAGTAGGTTGAAGAGGATATAACCATCCTTTCGGGCACTGTATTTTCCGACCGTAAGGTGTGTTCATTAAATTGTCGTGCCTGATGGCGCCGTATTTAGTTTGATCTACCCGGCCACGAGTTAATCGTATGGGCACGATATTATCGTATCCCAGATGGAGGAGCACCGTATCCCCTTCTTCCATATTTTTCTTACTCTTTGTGAAACTCATGATGCCAAAATTACAGACAACCGACTATCAAAAGATTGTATTTTCACTCCAGCGTGCTTTTCTGTGGCCGGAAGCGAAAGTTGCTAAGGGAGACACCTCTTGTCGGCTTGTGTCGAGTTGTATCCCTTTACCCGCAAAGTGCGCAAATTCCTAACTCCGTTTTCCCCTTGCTACAGAACTGGGTCAGAAATAGGTTCAAATTAAAAAAAAATAAAATTATTTAGAGCATTTTTTTAATCCGAGTGAATGAACAAAGAAAAGAGTAAATGGCTACGGAAAGTTATCGGATGACAAGATCAGTATATATATACACGCGTATTAAATTAAGCATAACTTCTTTGTGGTTGTAAAGCCAATTAAAGGATTTGTAGTAACGGATCGAAAGTAACATTTTCATAAACAACAAACAATTAGAGCAAACAAAAGCACAAAAACGTTATTGCATTATCGGTATATATATATAATTGACCATTGCACAAAATCTGGATTTTGCAACAACGGTATATATTTTGATATGCAACATATATACATCCCTAGTCAAATTTCATGTTGCAATCCTTATAGAAGCTTATCTGTTGATGTGAGCTATTGCACAGAACTTTTAGTGATGGTTTAATGCGTTGACTTGATTTCATCATGAGGTAAAAGTCGTCCCTTAAACTTTTTTTTTTTGAGGTGGGGTGGGGGAGTGAAATTATATATAGAGACCTCACTTTTCTCGACACCAACTTGCATGCGAAGGCGGTGCCATATATATATATGCTCTTCCTCGATCGTTGGTTTACCTTCCCCAAACCGCTTTTTCATAACGAGTGATCCTAGAGTGGCGCGCCTTTGCCGTTCCAGTACAAGTTTTCCCTATACGCGTCGCGAATCTCGAACTATTATTACTACTGTATCTATACAAAATTTTCACCAACAGCAACAATTAACAAGTATCTAGTGTAATAATGTAGTAACCATGTGGTTACAACATGAACAGCGACGTACAGAAATAATGATTATGACAACGACGACGACGACGACGACGACGACAAAGAAGAACTTTCAATGGCACCTGATCGACTTTGCACGGTGTCCATGCTATTTTGTACATGCACGGGCCACTGTCATGTAAATGACGAATGACAAGGTATTGCCTCGTTTAAAAGCCAGTGAAGCTGGGTGTTGAAACCAGGTTACGTGGCTCAGTTGTCTGGCATTCTATGTGTGTCACTTTGTTTTCGTTCATGATGTCTTTGATTGATGGTCAAGAGCCCATATTTGGCCTTGGAAACCTTATATAGGACAAGGCACCCGAAACTAAACTTTGTAGCTCTTTCCTGGTAGCTCCGCCCCATGACGTCACAGCAATATGTACACGCTTTGTGTATTTGTGGATAAAATATAAATAAATTCATCATTTTTGAAGAAAAAATTTAAACAGCCTCTTTCTTGTCACTCAGTACAGGTGGGATTATGAACAACAAGAGAATTTAATATTGAAAGCTCATACTCAGGGACGATCGATAGCTATATAATGTGCCTACAGAAGTAGTATATATCGGTTTGAACAATATTACAAAAATAGTAAGTAGAGAGTATAATGAGCCTATGATACAAATGCGACGTGTGGTCCTAATTATTCTTTCAATCAAATCACGAACTAATATCCATCTAAGCGACTACTGGGAGAGTGCGCGTGTACGTGTTAATTTTTTGGGGTTGGGGAGGTATAATTAAGTTGGCGATGCGTGTTTTTTAACGCGGAGGAAATGTTTCGTTCTGCGGTTGATTCTGTTACATGTTTCTTTTTTTCTTACCCAACAGCCTTTTGTAGAGTGTTGTTACTCCAAAGTTTTGACAGAGTATGTGTTTGTGTTGCATTGTTTGGTTTCGCCTGACATTTTCCCACGAAGGTCAAAAACTGTCAATCAATGTAAATAAGGGTCACGCACAACCTCATTCGGAACGCCATTTCTCCAAACATGGCTCGCACCATGGAAGGAAATATCACGGTATTCCTGCGCCTGCATTCTGAAACTGGCGATGTTTGTACTGTAAAGTTCAGTTTGGTGAAAAATAATTCATTTATTTCTAAAATGCCATAACGACTCAATACCATTATGCAATATCATGAAACGAGCATCTCTGTTGTAGATCTATGTTTCATGCGGCCGAATATATCTAATCGTAGCACACGGTTCCCGTGTAAGGCAGAAGTCACGTAAAATAAGGTAGTAACTCTTGGATATTTTCCTTTGGCGATAAGAATGCAGACAAGTAACCATTCCGGTGCAGTTACTACAGTTTCCGATTTGAACAGCGCCACAGGTTTGAACGGATGCTCCGGTTTTGCTACTGCAAATGGGCCCGGAGTGACACACGTTCCGCCTGATAACTTCATCTTCGAGCAAGTGGACCCCACGCGTTCAGACGGAGATGATGACTCTGACAGTGAACTGCCCACTGGCCACTGCGGCCAGGGACAACAGTCCACGCCCACCTCTGGCCTCAAGCCTGGAAAAAAGACAAAGGGTAGAGTCAAGATTAAAATGGAGTTTATTGAGAACAAGTTGAGGCGATACACAACCTTCAGTAAACGTAAGACTGGAATCATGAAGAAGGTAAGTAAACTGTTGTTAGCGCAAATATTGTTACCTACAGTGCTCGGTTATTGTTTTCAGCTTATTTACACTTAATTGTAAATGTAAAAAGATAACTTCAAATCATATGCCCAGTATTCAGCTAGTAGGTTTATCTGAATTTACATAGGTACATAGAGTTTGCATCAAGATAGAAAGCAATGGATAATATACAGAAAGGTATAAAAAGACAAAATAAGTTAGATCCCTTTTTGAGAGGGGTTCTGCTATTCCATATTTCAAATCAAAAACCATTTAATGCCTTCTCTATTCTAGTACAGTAGCATTTACAAAATTACATTAAAAAAAATTAGTCTCTATTGTCTGTATAAGGCACAAGTCAAAACAGAAATTTTTCTTTGGCTCACATGAACATTTAGAGGACATGTTGCAGGTTAATACACATATTCACATGCACAAACACACCCCACTTCCCCGAACACATAACACCCACTAACCAAAATAGTGCTAAAAATACAACAAAATAACCCCAGGAGACAGAATAATCTTAGGAATGTTTCTCATTAAGGATGGTGATGGCTGCTGGCATGAGGGATCTTTGGTGTGCATTTCTTTGTGCAAGTGACACTTTGTATCACCTGCCAGAAATTAGTACTTGAAAGTTGGGTTGAGAGGGTGGGTAAGGTCTGCATTAATGTGATTCTCCATCTTCTGACATCATGGAGATACACATTAGAGAGCAATAGTTTTTTTTGGGGGGGAGGTTTGTTGTTTTTTTTTGAAAATTATCTTGCTTGCCTGGTTGAGAACTCTGGCCAGCCCTTCCTTGTCTTTGATGAGGAGATGGTCGTACCAGACCTTATTTATACATGGTTTACATGACCACAAAATAGATCTATCCTTGACTGTGCCAAGGGTCTTAACTCTGGCATCCTTCTGCATCTGCTGACTGTTGATGTCCTGTGATGGGGAGAGGTGCTTGGTGCCATCTCTTTCCTCACATCCTATATCAAAGGCCATCACCTCTGTTTTTCTAATATTCTGCTCCAGAAAGCTATGTTCAAACCATTCCTCTAGCTCCTCAGTGCAGGCAAGGTACTGTGACAGGGACTGTTTATTCTTGATAGGCCACTAGGGCTATATTGTCACAAGTTTTAGAGTAGCATTGTTAAAAGTGAGCTTATTAGTGTACACAGGGAACAAGATGGAGGGAAGCACCACACCCTAGGGGGATTCCCACATTGAGGATCTGCTTGTTTGACAGAATCATTCACTGAGAAATTCACTCAAAATTTCGCTGAGAATGTTGTCATAGGATTATTTATTCTCCTGCATGTAATAAGATATTAGCCACACTCTATTTTGCATCATGCGAGGCTTATTTCACATTTAACATATTCTAGTATTTTCAACCCCAAACAGTACATCTATTCTTAAGTTTTGTTGTTGCAAGGATGTCTGTGCACTTAATTGCTTCATAGTGCTGTTGTATGATTAATGATATTAATGATACATATGTATTTCTTTGGTCATGGTAATTTTGCATCATATTGTTATGGTACTTTTCCATATGTTATGAGCATGAGTGTATTTAATAAGTTATTATATAGTTAAGTAGGGACCATGTATATTTTAACAATTCTGTGATATCCCCATGCCCATGCTAAATCTTAGTTGCCATGACATTTACCATCAGCACCACCAGTGCTAGTTTGCAGATCATGAGACTTAAACAGAAGTCTTCAGTATGTTAAACAAAAACTTTTGCAAGAGTGACCAGGTAGTAAACTTATTTAACTGATGTCTAAGACTGGAAGATTATTACACTCTTTCTCAAATGAAGAGAGCAAGATGTTTTTCAGTTAATGTTATGTCACAAGGTTATACATCTAGAAATAAAATAAAACTAAGAGACCAAGAATAAATTTGATCCTTGCTCATTTCCAGTAAATCATAACCATTTTTAGAATTTTGAATAATAGGTTATTTGTAGATAATTAAAGAAAATAGTCTTGTAGGGCAGAAATGTTAGTAAACTGCATGGTAACTATAGAATATTCCAGCTGTTCTTGCATTCCATTTGCCTTGTGTTTCAACAGGCTTATGAGTTGTCAACACTGACTGGTACACAAGTGATGCTGCTTGTAGCTAGTGAGACAGGACATGTGTACACATTTGCTACACGCAAGCTGCAGCCAATGATCACAAGTGACAGTGGAAAAGCACTCATACAGACCTGTCTGAATTCTCCCGACCCTCCACCAGGCTCCTCTGCCCATACTACACAGGAGCAGCGCATGAACCCTTCAGGCTTTGAGGAAACGGAGTTAACTTACAGTGTTGGAGAAGATGACAGCAAGGTGTGCCATATGTTTCTTACAAAAATCAGTACTTTTGTTTGTTTTTTTTGGGGGGGGGGTCTTTTCATTTATTTTTTTTTATTTTTGGCGACAGCAAACTCTTATGGACACTTTAAGTCCAGGCCTTGACCTTTGATTATGATACCCAGGTATGCACAAATTTGAAATATTAAAAAAAAATTATCAAAAGCTGTAAACATGACAAAAAGATATATCAAAATTATAATTAAAATTCAAAGTTAGGAGGAAAAACCAGTTTCTGTCTCATTCCATCATGAAATAGCACTTTCCTGTAAAAAACTGTATTTCCAAAAAGAAAATTTTGATCCAGGCTTACAACTGATGATTACTGCCTTGTTTCATCCTGTATTTAATGGATTTGAATAATCACACTTGGTGAAGAATTGCTAGCTGTCGTCATGTATGCACTTGTGTCACCATCACCGTTGAAACAAAAAGGTAATTATGGAAAAGTTCAAATCTTCAAATTAGCATCATCCTGTTCCCATGTTAAGAGATGTAGCCCTATTCAAATGCTATTCACCTAGCTAAATACCAAAACTTTTGGATATAACACACACAGGTGGGCCTGAACTTAATACTTGCTGAAGAGGCCCAGATTTGAAGAGTTAATATGTGCCAGCATAATTTTTTTTTCAGTGTAGCAGTGCTATTCCTAATGTTACATCTTTTAGAAATTAAATGATGTTTGATCTGTTTGTCTTTACATCTCTTGCTGAGCTATTTTTTCATGCAGTTGTCAAAAGTATTTGAAGCTGTGTAATTATCAGGGCAGATTTTAAAAACCCTTTGCAAGTGCTTTAGTCACACGGTAGAAATAGCTAGAGAGCTATTATCTGAAGTGGGTATGCCCAATTTTTAAGGCTTTCTGTTTTCTTAGCACATCCAAGTGGTGCTATTTAATTTGGTATCAGCTGGCTCTGGGCATTCAATGTCCCCTCACTCCATAGGACTAAAAATCGTAATTCTGTCATTAATTTTTTTAAATATCTATTTTCTTTTATCTCTTGAAGGAAATCTATAATTCATGCTCTCACAATTTCCGGCATTACCTTTTGATCACAAGGACTAATAATCATCTTGGTCCACTATGGTAAACACTGCCTATCCCCTTTTATACCATCTCGTTGTGTATTTCATTTTTTTCAATAGATGTGTTCTGTATCATGTTCGCTGCCTAGCTGAGCTGTGGCAAAGGCCACACTAAACATTGGCAGTTATGGGACCTACTTATTGGCTTATTGGCGATGTGATCTGCTTATAATTTCCTGGAAGGGATTAATAAAGTTGTTTTGTATTTGTATTTTATTTGATTAAGTCTCATATACTTGCTGCAGCTTTTGTATCATCTGCAACACAAAAAGTAGGATTCAGATAGTTATTTACCAAGCAAGAGGCTGTCACATTTGCATGCATGGTATGACTTGAATACCTCTTTGCTGACAGTTGATGACAGGGAATGGAGTGATTAAAAAAGCACATTTATGTTTCAGATGCCCACAGCTACCCTGCAGTCATCTCTGGACTCTCAGAGTCAGACTCCACCTGCCACGGTGAGTTGCCCATCACTGCAATGCTCTTCACTGCAGCTTATACTGCTGCATCAAGATCTTACAGACCAAACCGGATGATTTGCGCTTTATGCAGATATCGTAGATATCAGAGGTATAAACCTAACCTGTATGTTTCAGCCTCCAAAACCCATAGGTGCAGTCTTTTCACATCCAAATAATCTAAAATGTCGCTCATTCTCTCTTTGTGTTTAGTTTTGACTGCTGGCAACATTGAGAATGCTGCACTAGCGTGATGTAGTACACTGTTAGCGGCGCTCATTGATCGCAGGTGCGAATCATGTATTTTGCTAGCGGATAATTAATTGATGGTTGGGTTTTGGAGGCTGAAATTTACAGATTACGTTTATATCACCTTCTTTTTGTTGTTCCTAATCACACCCAATGGAGTATAGTACCGCAACTACACCACGCAAACTTGTGTTGTCTTTGCGGTTTCTGTAGCAGAGGTCTTTTAACAGGGTGGGGTTACTAGCCCCATGCCCAACCCTCCTCCTTCATCCTGGCTTGGGTCCAGCAGGTTATCCGGGGGGTTGCCAGGTGGAGTTTTATATCACCTATATGTACCAATATCTTCACAAAAAAAACCCCAAAAAACACACAAACCATTCGGGTTGGTCTTTAACAATAACATTAGCACCTCTGTTGGGTGTTACTAGCTTCATTCTGAGTTCTTATATTTCATGATTTGCAAATTGGGTTCCAGTGCTTATCCTTATTTTTCCCACACTTTATGCAATTGTTACTTTGCTACAATTAGCAAAACCGAATAGAAGATTTGGTAGTTGGAGTATTTTACAGATTGTTTCCTGTATAGTAATGTTGACATTCTTACCTGTTGTTTGGTATACAACCTACATTTATGCCTTAGGCTGTGAGCATTATTTCAATATTATAGCATGTAACTTACCTACTTGGTGTGCTGTGTGGGGCAGAAAGTTTCCTCTGCCCACCCACCAGAAATGGGTTCCTGATTTTTCAGGGGAGATAATGGCTACAGGAGGAGAGGGTTGGCTCCAACTTTCATGTGCTGTGTCCTTGACACAGTCTACGATGCTATGTACACTACCTTTACGGCTACTTGTCTCTGGAATCCTATGGTTTTACCTTAGAGACTGGTAGCAGCCTAATGTTACCTGTCATATTATTTGTTCCAACATATAAGCTGTCATAAGAAAATTGCATGCATTTTAAAAGCTTTATTGTTGGAATCTTTCCAGCATGTTCCTGTTTATACTGTTCAGCAGCAAGCAGTGGGCGGATCATCCTCTGCTAGTCATGTTGTTCCTATATCCACGACAGTTCCACAGCTAACTGCCTACGCAAGCCAGCCCATCACAGTTGCAGCACCACCTGTGGTAACAGCTCCTGCAACAGGTGAAAGTGGAGGAGGAGGTGGTGGTGGCAAAGTGACAGGCATTCCTCTCCAGCTCCCTGGCCTTATATTGCAGACAGGTGTGCATGTGTATCTGCATGCATCGTTATTATATTTCCTAACTGTGGACTTGGATTGTTATTTATATATGTTGCCTTAGTATTGCTTCTGTCTTGAAAATTGCAATAAGAAAGGATCTGTGACCTAAAAACATTGTTCTGCCATTGTTCTCAGAACTTCTGAGATGATATTTATCATGGGTGTATTCAAAGTTGGATACATCTACTTCTTTAGTATTGCATTCTGTTGTGCAAGGGTATGTTTGTCATACATTTGGGGGCGACTCGGTGGCGCAACAGTTAGCGACCGTCACAATACAGTGAAGGTTGGCTGTCCTGGGTTCAGATCTTGTCTCAGGCACACTGTTCTCTCTCTGCTTGTGGCATCTGTTTACAGAGCTGGCTGCCTTGCCTTGAAATAGTCTCTTAGTTGCTGGCTCAGCGTAAAACACCAATTTCCCTCCCCTTTGTTGTACTTTTGGGGCACAAGTATAATGTATAGTTTTGAACATTTATTGAATGTCACTATCTTGCTCTCAAAGTTCTTAAACATCTGAACTCTTCAATATGGTTGAAAACTTCAAGGTTTATAATAAATGCAGTGCTTTAGATGGGGGTGAGTTTAAATCATGACAAAGGAAAACATACACTGTTGATTCTTTGTAGCATTGTTATTATGAGTATCTTTTTTTCCAATAATTGTGAAAATAGTTGTTAACAGTTGCATGTGAATGTGGCTTGCTTATGTTTTTATCTGCATGTTCATTCATGCACTGTTTTTTGTTGGGGTGTAGGAAGTGGGCAGCCCTTGACCTTTTCACCTGGCCAGCTTAGTGTTTCCACTTCCACCACACAGCCACAGACAGTTTATCGTACAGTATCAGGTCAGCTGGTCACTGCCATGACAAGTGAGTGACAGTACCACCCATTCTATTTCTTTATCAAGCATTTCTATCTTTGAGAAGAATGAATGTTTATAAATAAAAATTCATAAGGCATTTTTCACCAGTTGCTGAAATAAGTAAATTTAATGAAAGCAAAAATATTTATAAAAAATATTCACAAATTGCCTGAACATGCAGTTTGGGTAAACTGTCAGTTGTTCACAACAATGTAATGATGCCAGAGATTGTAAAGATCAAGACGGCAGCTAAGCTCACTTTCTTTGTCTTGGAATTCATTATCCCGTTTAAAGAAGCCCATGAATGTAAGGATTGGATAAGTTGGCTAGAATCATGACATTAAAAATAAAATTATGTCGTGTCTGCTTAAAATGAGTGGGCCGTAGGTTGGGCGCCACCGTATTATGTCATCAACTTATTTTGATTTACATCACCTACCATGAAGCACCTTTCGCTTTCCTGACAGGAATAAGGCGCCATGTCAGCTAACTTTTACTTTACTTTATATACAGCTGAAAACCCATTCTTCTCAGACCTGCTTTGTGTGTGGGTTTCACTGTCTTGTTTCTCTTTTGATCTGCCTATCTTGTTTGCAAACTGTATCTATCTGTGTGTTATGTGCCATTTGTGTTCGTCTTACTTTGTGTGTTAGCCATTCTCATGTAAAGCGTATTGAACCTTCTGCTAACTGGGGAAATGCGCTATATAAATACTTATTATTATTATTGAATGCTATTTACATACTTTATAGATTATATATAAACAGAGATCTTGATGGTTTGTCAGGAAAATTAAGTTTATTCAGTGATTCATTTGGCAACAGTCTGGCTTCCTCAAAGCATACATACATCCAATATTTTAAGGTGACTTGATTCTGTATTGTTGGTTTTAACCAAATGTATCTAACAACTAAAATAAGTTGTTGTTATGCTTGCAAAGTTTTCTGCTTTATTGGTGTTTATTTTAATAATACCTTATCTCATTCAGAGTCATTTTATCTGTTTGTTTTTTTTTAACTTTTAGATCAGCCCAGTACAACAGCTGCATCTGAAACCACATCAGTAGCGACTCCCTCAACACTTAGCTTTTTATCCAGTAAGTCTATGGTTGTGTATAGGTGTAACTGTGTATTCTTCAAACCTGGTTACCTGTATGATTTTGGCATATTTCCTATGATTTGGGAATTGCTAGAAAGCCAGTGCACTTTTAAAACAAAAAACCTCCAAAACATTAATTCTCTCAAAAATACTATTTAATACATGTGCATTGATAGGTGCTGGTACAACAGCAGTAACACCAAGTCAGATCATCATGTATCAAACTCCACAAGGGGTGGTATATGCTACACCAACGCCCAGTGCAACACTTGGGGATCGAACCATCTTCAACTTCCAGCAACCTGCCACCGCCATCTCCATACCACAGCCAGAGAGTGGTTAGTTGGTTTTTCACCTCTTAGCACAAGTGCACCAAATATAGACATAGATTCATCCTTACATCCATACAAACCTGCTTGTCCATGCATGTTTACACATATATTTGCAGTTGTCTAATTCTGAGTCCCTTGAAAGAAATGAGTAATGGCACTTTCACTTTGGGATCTATGTAAATTTTGTGCGAAGAAACAAATTATATTTTTTGGTGTAGGGAAGGTGGCAAATATTTATGTTTTTATAAACTCTGAATAATGTGGGGAAATAATGATGTTTCTATAAACTCTGAATGATGTAGACATTAGCCTTACTTCAGGGCTGCACACTTTCACAAGATTATTTTCCGATCAACCGTAAAAAGTCCACAGTCAGTCAGTAGCAATGATGTGGGTTGTACAGATTGCAGTAGATGTATAACATAGAAGGTGTTTTACCTGATCAGACTGGAATGATAGAAAGAAATGGAAGGAGAGAGTATCCAAAGTGCAGAACGATGCATGTATGAAGGTGTGCTGTGTGTGCAGATAGAACAGAGAGGGTAATTTTGTGCAGTAACCCCTCAGATCATCTCAAGTAAGAGACTGTTATTTGATTTTCATTGGCAGGAGGACAGCAGATTATTACCATACCTGTTCCTGTCTCACTTGCTAATTCTCAACAGGTAAGCTCTCAAAACACCGACGTGACCTTTTTGCATGCTGTTAATATTATATATCCTTCAGCAGTAAGACCCGCATCTTCAACACCAATGTGAAGGCAGTCCTACTGTATGGTTCTGAAACCTGGTGAGTGACAAATGCCATCAACAACAAGCTCCTGACCTTTATCAACCAATGCCTACGCCATATTCTGAGAATAAGATGACCTGAAAAGATCTCCAACAGCAGACTGTGGAAAAGAACCAACCAGAATGCCACTAGTCAAGACATCAAAAAGTGCAAATGGGGCTGGATAGGACACACCCTGTGCAAACTAGCTGACACCATTGCCAAACAGGCACTTGAATGGAACCCTCAGGGGAAGAGGAGAGTTGGGAGACCAAAGCAGACTTGGAAAAGAACAGTAGAAAGCTAGGCAAAGGACATTGTAACCACATAGGCACAACTGAAGGGAGCTGCCCAAAACCAGGTCCACTGGCGATTTGTTGTTGCAGCCCTATGCTCCTCAAGGGAGCAATATATCCTTCAGGGGCAGTAGGATTGGATTTCAGTGAGACTGTATTAGAGAGATTTAGCCAGCCAGCATGTGATCTGGAACTACGTTTGCATGACAGTATTATGTTATTGGCCAAATTTATGAATAGTGAGAAGCATATCATTTTTTACAAAAAATATACTTTAAACATCTCATGACAGCAAAAGATCTTATGTATGCAGCAGACCAGTTTTGAATTTGGTAAGAGTTTGGGTGACATTTTGGAGGGTTGAATAATCGTGTCAGAGCTTTTTTGGGGTTGACTACTTGCCTGTTTACTTTGTTTGGTCTGGGATACATGATCTTAATTTCTTATTGATGTTGTTTTGCATACTAGAGTGGATGCCAGGAAGTGCTCGTGACAGTGAAATGGGTGTAGCTGTTGTTGGCGTGCTTAATGTTATTGGTGAAGCAGATGCTGAATCCACATGGTTTAATACTTTGAGGGTTTGCTAGCATAGTTTCAGCATAGAAAAGCACTACTTGTACAATTACTGACTTTATTTCTTAATTTGTTTTAGGAGTGTAGGTCTTAGTATTGTTAATTTGTATATTTTGGCAGCAGTGGTGAAACAAAGACACGGGACATAGAGAAAATTGTTTTCATTAAAAAGCTTATTTTGATCAAAGATTTTTGTTTGCAGGTGCTGCAACTGTCAACTGTACCTCCAGGGGAGACAATAATGTCAGATATGTCGGGACATGTTACACCATCAAAGAAATCAAGAAAGTGAAAGTTGTAGATACAGCTAATGACTATATGCAATCTTGGAGGTGAAAGGATGGAAATATTTCATATGTTGTTACTTTTGGTGCCAAAGAGGAAGGGGTACAGTGGAAAGAGTGGTTTAGTAAATATAAAACAGTTGAAGAGTTCAAAACAAAGGTGGTCTGTTTCTGTGCTGTCATTTGTAGGCAGTGTACAGAACCTTTCAGGATATAAAATATTTGCAGCCACCTTAAACAGTGATCTTTGTTAGCTCCAAGAAGGCTGTAATTGTGTCTACAGCTGTTCTTAACTGCAGCAGCAGCATCTCGTGCATATCACAGGACTGACACAAACCTGGAATGTGAGAAAACATGGGAATACAAACTCGCGGATTAGGTAATGATGAAAGCGTGTGTGCTGTTGTTGAGTCTGAACCCTTTGTGTAGATGGCACCATGGTGATGTAGGCTGCATGTAGATGCGGGTTTTTTCCTAAAGTGCTTCTCTTCTTTGACTGAAACTTTAGCAAATTGTGGTTTTGGTTTTGTTCTAGATTTGAAAGATGCAAATACAGGCGGTCCTCAAGTTACGTCAGCCCCGAGTTACAATGTTTCGTGGTTACGACACATCTCCCATTTACTGTATAAAGCCTTGTTTCGACTTACAGTGGTTTTGCATTGTAAACGTCGTAACGCCAACTTCGTGTTTGGTGTGCATTTCATTATTAAACATATTTTACATATGTTTTTTGATAATTACTGTGTTAGGATAGGATAATTGCTTACAGTATGTTATTTACGTGCACTATGAGCGTATGTTCCGACTTACATCGAAAATCGATTTACGACGCGACGTAGGAACAAAACATCGTAAGTCGAGGACCGCCTGTACAATCCTCGCAGAAATGGTAGAGCAATGGCCCTTGAAGGGAAGCCTGTCAGTGAAATATATGTTGTGGGGTTAAAACCAATATGAAAAGTGCTTCAACAGTTTCATTAATGATGCTTCTTGTTTATTCCCTGAATCATTAACAGATGGTTCATTGTAATCTTAGGGACAGAGTGTCCCAGAAGCTTATAGCAGAACTAAGCCAGAAGTTTGAAAATGTACATTGCAGACCAATGTGGTTTTCAGGGATTGTATTAAAGCAGGTATTTTCAGAAGAAAAAAAACAAAACAGGTAAGTCTGAACACCTATTCACAAGATACTGAAAACCTGCAAAATCCTATAAATTTGGAAACAAAAATGCCACCCCACCAAAAAAAAAACCCAAAGAAAAAAAACTACAGAGTCCTTTGCACAAATGAAATATATTTGTTGACCAAGTAAACGATTCGGCCGTCAACAGAATTGCTCTGATTTTGTTGAATGCAATTTTCATAGCCCCCCCCCCCCCCTTTTTTTTTGACAGCAGGTGATGTAGATACAGGATATCAGTCTGAAATGATGTTTTCACATTTGTGTGGCTTGAAGCTTTGTAGTGGGGACTGCAGTTATGTTTCGGTATTACAGACTTATTGTGAAGCTGTATCATATTGAGATCATGGTATACCATGGCAGCATAATGTATTTGGAACTGTTGTTTTTGTGGTCAGTACTATAAGTAATGTGCAAATCTGAGTTCAAAGATGTACATATCCATATATTATGCAGGCACACACACATTTCACGCTTAAACTCAAAACTGTTTCCATCTGGACTAAGAGTTGTATCATTACTTGTGTTGTTTGATGTACATAATTGGGACTGGCATTTTCCTTCTAGTTGTGGACTAACTATAAAAAGGTAGAAGACTGCACTTGCAGTGCACGTAGATTTTAAAGCAAATCATATTTTAGTTAATGTACAGTTGTGCCTTGCCATTGATGTTTTTCGTTAGACAGATGCAAGCATGTGGTGAATTTTAACTGTGCTGAAAAGTCCAACATTGTGTGATAATATATAAATATAATGTACAAATTTGAATAAGGACATAGGACAGTTGATTTTTGTATACTCTTTTAATCAACAAAATATTTTGATTGCATTCTTGGTCAAATGTTTAGTAAATATGTCTATAGTAATCTCGCAATGCTGGACCCTTAGTTTCAAGGGGATGTACAAAACAACTATTTTTATACATTTTTAACTGAAACGTCTGACTGTAAAAATTCATAAGCCAGTGCACTTTAAGTATCTTTTCATGCTGATTATGGCAGCAAGCTATTTAAAACCCATCACTTATGCCATTAAAAGAAAAAAATTGATACAGAGGGTAAATATGGAGGGTTTCTGTGTACCCAAATATAGAAGGGGTGAGATATTCTTGTGCAGAGAGTTTTCAAGAATTATAAAGCCGATGTTTTCATCTCCATTTGTGTCTTGCATTTTTTGTATGCCCACATCTTCCAGATGAAATTTTCTAGTGCAGACATTTTGGAGAGTGTTGCAACTACCATGCTTAGAAGCATCTGATTTCTCTCTGGTTTCTAGTAACTGTCATCCTAAGCAATCACAGCAGGACACTTTTAGTCTGTAGCATGTGCTACAGGGTTTTTTTTTTCAAAAGGTGTCAGTGAAAAGCTAGCAAAATGCCAAACCTGCTTTTGTACTGTGTGTTTCCTCCTCATTTAACCATTCATATTTTTAAACTATAATTGAGAGGCAGAGATAAGAAACAGTCAGGTAAAATGAACATAAATATATATTGATAAAATAAATTTGTCTTGTTTAAAATTTCTTCCACTCAAGTAAAAAAAAAATGGAAAAGCATGTTAATTGTAGCTCACAAAACCTAACTAAACCATAGAAATAAGGGATGAACCCCAAAACTGACAAAGAGTGTTAAGAAAAATAGATTTGTTTCCTTAAGTCTGGTGGGAAAAGAAAAGAACTGCTTGTACCAGCTGGTCATTATCTAGAAACCCTGTATCTGAAACATTGTATTCATGTTTGTACAATAAGTTTCAGTGGCAGCTGTTATTTTTTGCATATAATAATTATTCACAGACTTTCCATTTTATAAACAAAGCTACATGGTAAAATTTGTTTTCACGAAGATGTCTAGCATGACTGATTTCTATCACTGCATACCATTGCCTAATTCCAACAAGAGATACCCTTTTATAATACTAACAGCTTGAACTGGACAAGCTCAGTGCACACTGTACTCAGTGAGTTAACTAGACAATGCCCTGCAGCTATAGCTGTATTTTAAAGAAGTACCAGCTACGTTCAATTCACATTCTACTGTGCAAATCCATTTTGTAAACATGATAACACTGAGACTAAAAAAACTCACTTCTTACAAAGGCTTCAAAAAATACCAAAAGCAGTTTTAAAATACAAACTGGTATAAGTTCTTTGTCATAAGTTTTTAACCTTTACAGATAATAAAAAAATAATAGTGGTAATTATATCACAATGTTTTCTGGACAGCCCGTCTTTCTCAACTATCAGCTGGCTGGCAATCACACGGTCCATCTGTAAAAGCTATCCATCTATAGAAATGCATATGGAATGTACATCAGGCTGAACTTATAGTGCATAGTCTGCTTCTACAAGCTAAATGTAAATTCTGGAAAAAAAATTGTTGTCAAAGGGCAGATACTTTTATAAGACATCGTAATGGGTGATATTCAGTCATGTTAGTGGTAACTAAAGACATGACTTGTTATATCCTCACAGCTTTGAGTCTAATGAAAAACCTTTTCATCTCAAAAATAAAAATATTAATATGATCTCCCTTTATAGCAAGTTCTTGCAAAACCTATACCTGTAACTATCAAACAAAATGTCAAAAATACAGCAAATAGTAAAAACAAACTTGAGGTCTGCGATCCCACATGTTCAAATGCTTGTGAAAATAATCTGCATTACATAAAACATGTATTAAACAATAACACATTGCAACATAATAAGTCTAATCTTCATGATAATGCCTTGGTTGAATACAGCACCAATCTTTTTTAGCCAGATGTCAGTGATTTAGTTAAATTTGTGTGGTCTCAAATGAGGGTGACTTCCCTCAACACTCCCAGTCCACACTAGACATCAAAGATCACTTACAACAGTACTGTAAATCCCTGTGCCATTTTCTAACTGGCAGAACATATTGTAAAATCTACTGGCAGCTTTACCTGAGAAGACATATGTCAGAGTAGGTGATGGAAGAATGCAGTAAGGCACTGTAGGTCTTGCATACAGTTAAAAGTACATGATAGGCAATGTTCAAATATATATAAATATAAGACAGTCCCTGTTTTGGCTAATGGCAATTTTTACACCTATAAAATGCAAACTTGGACTTGTGCCACTGTAAAAGTTCTTCTGTAGCACCTGCCACCTACAGACAACCTTTTATCAGTGATTATTGAAAGTTAAACAATGATGGTTTCAAATAAACTTGGTCTAGGCTAAAAAATAATTTTTGTAAATCACAATTCAAGATTTTCTATAATCCACATTTTCTGAGCATTCATCTCCCCACTCCAACCCCCCTCCTTTTTTTTGTTGTTGCTTGAAATGATAATTGAGCTTTAGTCACATTAGGATTTATTACTGTTTTATCACTAGGCAACAAAATGGTTTAGAAATAAATCATTTAATAAGTTGCACTCCAATATCTCTACCTGCCACATCAACATATTGCACTAATAACAGTTTAAATTTTATTTTTGACCCACAAAGTTCAGCACCAAAACATTAAAATATACTTCCATGTTCTACCAAATCAGATTTAAAACATTCAGTTAACTGCTAAATTTTTTTTTGAGGAAGAGGAGGATGTGGGAGGAAGGAGAGGTAATTGTAGGGCAGAGTTCAGAAATCTCTGAGGGAATAGACTGCTCAAAATCATAACAAAATCATAAAGATGAAACCAAACTGCCACCAATTTCTTAATAATATAGGTTGTGGAAAACAATGCACATAACTGTTTTTAGCAACTTGTTTCCAGATCAACAATAAAAACACCCATTTACCACATAAAAGTCGAAACAAAAGTATGCTTTAAATTCCCACACCCACTTGATAATTTTTAGCAATCAAGCTGCAGTGCTAGAATATTAATAATCCTCAGACTTTAATAAACTCTAAAGACACACACTGGTGTACACTTCATGTACACACATTACCCAGTGAACAACTATAAATAACAATAACGTATTTTAACATACAAATCATTATGCTGAAATGACACTGAATCACACAAACATGAAAACAATGATCACAGACTTCCTTCATTAGTTCCATACTGGGAACAGTAGGCATGCTCTGCACAATGTTACTATGCAGTCCTCAACTCTCCAGAAGAGAGGGAGGATATAATCTCTTGTAAACACTCTAAAAAGTGTCAATTAGGCTGTGATGTTTCTTAGGGTTACTGTTTTCCAGATAAAATGAATTAAACTGATTATTTACTTTCCTGTTTGTAAGAAAATGCATGAAAATTCAACACACCTTTGCAATTTGGGTTGTGCCACAGCAATAAATTGTGGTATATAACATCATATTATTATATAACTTCTTGAGACCACTTTTAAAAAAATGAACACATAGCTTAAAAGTAACTCCCAGTTTTGGAACAATCTGTATATAACCAAACATTTGCCATATAAAGTTTACTTAAAGATAAAAAAAAAACAACTAAAAGGTATGTGATTTTGTTTCTAATTTTAAAGATATTTATACCTGTCAGTATTTTATTTTACTGGAAATTTTTAATATTTGTATTGGATTGAGAAAAAAAATCATTACTCCGGAGTAATAAAATATATGCAACCTGACCCATAACCCCTTCCACTCTGACATCAAAAACTGTAACAACTACTTCTTACGACATCCAATATTTTCAGGCTCAAGGTGCAGCAGATTTGCTAGAAAAACACGGAAAATGCGGCTGAAATCACCAATAAGATCAAAGTCTAGATGATCAGCATCATCTGTCATCTTGTGCCAAACTGACGGAAAAGGAGTAGATATTAGATGCAGAACATCAACACCTGTGGACAGAAGAAATCCACATTTTTCTTGACATGTTTTTTTTTTCCATTCTGCAGACATTGAAATGTTGATTGTTTATTAAACATTTGTCTTACCAAGCATCATACACCTTTTACAAATGCAAGACCTCCTTTGTATCTCCTTTGACCAGATTAAGATAATAACATTCTAGACAGCATGCAGGCAGTTGATGCATGTTGATACTGCCTTGTACTGTTGCTGGATTTTGGTGCATGAAGAATTTCGGAATGTTTTCAAGGGAAGGTTATTCATGACCGGCATGTTTCATTATTTCAAAGTGTTTTGGTCCTAGAGTTATTCTTGTAACTATATGGTATCTTCTTTTTCTTGTTCCTATTCGCTCCCAGTGGAGCATAGGGCCGCAACTACACCCCGCCATCGGACCTGGTTCTGGGCGCTGGGACCATGTCATGCCAGCTGTCTCAGCCTCTCTGTGGACTGATCTCCTCCACATCTGTCTGGGGGACTGATATCCTCCACGTCCGTCTGGGAACTATATAGTATGCCATACACTTTTTGAAGGCTAAGTATGCATATATTTTATTATTATCGTTGAAGAAACATTATTTTAAAAGACACAATACTTATCTCTGGACTGTTTGGGCTAAACATCAATCACTGGGAAATACACAGATCTCTATTTTGCTGAATGAAGAATGTGCACTTGTAGTGTGCTGTCTCTGTGACAATAGCCATCTGTAGTGAACACACAAACCTACCTCTTTTTAGAAAAGGAATATGGTCATCTTCTACTCCACCAGCTGCACGCATACTGGTAAAAATACGCTGCGAACGGCGGTTTGACAACATCGCATTATCACTCAAGTGTTTTTCTGCAAAAGAAAGCAAGCAAGTGCATCATGCAAGTGTTTCCCATGGATTGATATTTAATGCAAATGTTTTAGTTCTCTGAAGAGTGGGAAGCCGATTTTTTTTTTAAATGCCTGAAGAATAAAGCAATTTGATAAATATAAACCCTGGTCAACTGGTGCTAGGCTATGTTGCTATCAACTTCTGAGGAAACTATGGAAAGCCTTAAACTACAGCATGTATGCTGGCAAATCAAACTGCAGCTAATGGCAATAGTATTAGGTAAGCCTACATACATTGTTTCAATTATCATTGAGGAAATAGCTAAGACTAAACCTATCACTATTTCAATACTTGTAGATAAATGGATAAATGACTGACCTGAATAACCTTTTCCATAACAAAATTCGGTGTTTTAAAAAAAAAAACAACAAAAAAACCCAGACCATGTCTGTGGCCCTCTCAGTGCTTGAACTCTAGACAACTGCAAAGTTCGCCTAATGGTAGAACTAGTTCTATATCTTACAAAAAGAATAGTTTTTTTTAAATTTTTATGTTATGTACCTCTTTGAAGAGAAGAAATAGAATGAAAACTTATCACAAGGAATGCAACTTTTTTACCTCTGTATGGTATGTTAGGTGTGTGTGTTGGCATGGTGATTTTAACCCTCTTACGGCCACGATTGTGGCTTTGCCGGCAGAGTACAATGAGCCATGAACATGGCAATGCTCACATGACCCAAGAATAGTAAACTGTCAATTTTCTTGGATTACTGCTGTCACCAGAATGAAAGTAGGCAATTTTTTTATTACTTTTATTGCAAAGTTAAAATCTTCTCCTTTCCAAAAATTTTTGTTTCTTGGTCTAATGTTTACCTGAGAATAGTAAAGTATAAAAACAAACATAACCCACTGTTGTCTTTGGTGTCTTAAGTTATCCACCATTGTTTCATTGCAATTGTATTTTTATGCTGTGCTAAGAGGGTTAAGAAATTTACTGGTGGACTCACTTGTGCTCTGAGCCTACTGATTTGACACAAAGCAGAAGTCCCACCCCCAATTTCAACATACCTGGCTCTAGACACCAGACAATTTTGATAAATGTCCTCACCTATCTTCATCAGAAGTTCATACAGGCTGTTGGTGGAAGAGAAGTGGCTGATGAAACGTGTATCTGATGTACCAATTAGGTCCAAGAGAATGAATTCCCGCTGCAAGAAACATGTGACAGTACTGAAAACTTGAAGCATGCCCCAGTCCATTATCATAACCCATAAGTGAGGAAGATACTATTATCTTGTTAAAAAGAAAATTGCGAAATGGCATACAAGAGCTTCTTGCTTCACTCATTTCAATCTCCTCTTATTCTTACTAATTTACTTCTGTTTGCCCCAAATTTCTTAGAAAGAAGATTAATAAAACCTTAAAAAAAAATCTTTTGACAGCTCAAATTTATTATATATTTTAACATTTTAAACAAGAACTTGTGAAAATAGTGTTACTAATTTTTTTTAAAATAAATTTTTAGCACTTTGGTAACAACACAGTCTATGGTTGACACACTAAAAAATAATGTGTAACAAAAACTAATGCATTAGCAGCTAGACTGATTTAGCAGTGCTACTCACAACAGGGCTAAGAAGGGAGTGCTCCTCCCATTTGGCTGCAAGATGCCGTGCTCCATACAGAGAATCAGTTGCTGTCCACTGCTGAAAAGCTTCCTCTCCATCAAAAAACACCAGCTGCAGAGCCAAGTCTTCACCCTGCACGGTATTTACCAGGAACAGTCAAAACAATGTGCAAAAAATACCCCACATGAACATTACTTCTTTACACCAATCAACAAAATGCTAGTTCATTTTCTAACCTTTTCTTTCACTTTTTTATCTATTGATTAGTTGTCAATAGTTGTGATTACAGTCTATTGTCTAGTCTGCCTGCTTGCATTCCGCTGCAGATTTATGATACTCTCTATCTTTACTGTTTGTTCCCTGATCCCTCTTTGTGTCTTCTATGTTTGTCTTTTATTACTTGTCTACATGGTTGTTTCTCCTTCCGTCCTTCCTATGCTGTCCATGTCTCCTTCTTGTCTCAAGCACTAGGAGAATGCTCCTTCGAGAGCATGATCATGCGTTATATAAATATCACACATTTTTATTATTATCATTATAAAGAGATAATGACACCTATGATGTATAGGTTGATTGGTTATACATATTTAAAAATAATATAAATACTAGATTTCCATGATTTGGTTATGAACAGCAAGAAGATAATATGCAGAATTTATGGGTGATCCCAGTGATTTTAAACTTACAGCTAAAGCTCCAAAGCTCTTCAGTATTCATGAAAGGGAAGCTAACAATGTAACGTGAATAATGCCTGCTACTCATGTCACATAACTACTCACTGCACTGTTTTCCTTTGGACCTTTACGCAGAAGACAATCCAGCTGCTTTACAGTCTCTATAAGAATGGCACAGGGAACAGCAGAATCGGTTGCACCAATGAAATCTTGCCCTTGCATTGTTTTAAAATCTTTAGAGTCATAATGGCACGCCAGCACAATGCGCCGTGCTCGGTTAACATCCTGAGTTGCAATTACATTGGTGAATTTTTTCCGTCCAAAGGGTGTATCATCTTCAAAAGTGTCTTCTTCAATTTTCCATCCCAAGTTTTTCATTTGTGTCACAATATGCTAAAATATGAAACAACAGCAAAATGAGAAAGACGCATTTTAAAATAGTATGACAATGACTTTTGTCATTGGTGAGAAATTACAGACCACCAGATGCACCAAACAAGTAATCTTAGAAGACTTTAATACATTATACATACGCTGATCCATTTACACAATTCTAATGTAGAACAACTTGGCACCATTACCCTATATCACTAATGTTGATGAAGTAATGCTAGTTTGTGTTTACTTAAGTGATCGTCACAAAAAAAAAAAA
>SRHC01003545.1:66002-130673 GCA_004794325.1 Pomacea maculata | reverse complement strand
AAAAAAAAAAAAAAAAAAAAAAGGCAACCAAATACTTGGGATAGGTATCTGAATATTTCTGCAAATGTCATTATATGTCTAAGTTAGTGTCTGATAGCCTCCTACTAAGTCAGCTGTTAATTTATTTAATTATAGGCATGATCACGACAATAAACTTAAACTATTCTTACCTCTTTCACCAACGTATTGTTGTCTGTGCCAGAGATACGAGGAATTAACATTGGATTTAACCGCTCTTCACGAAACCCTTTCATGTCCTCCATCTGAACTGTGAGATATTTCAGTGCCTCCTTTTTGGAAATCCATCGAGTTGGTCTTCCTTGCCCTTTCTGATAAAAGAAATTTTGTTTTAAACAAATATAAATACTGAACTCCACTTTGGACTGATGTATTTGCTAAGTATTCCTTTAAGGGTTTGCTTAAAGAGAAAAAAACTTGTAAAATGTGCAGCGTAAGAAGCCATTCCTGGGATTTTGTTTCTTTAATTTGTAGTATATGCTTGGTCAGTCTGCAGCAGTTTCCTTAATAATAATAAATATGTGGTTTATATAGCACATGATCAAGTTCATGAAAAAGCATGCTCTCAGTGCTTGAGATTAGAATGTGAGACATGCAGATCACATGAGGAATGTAAAGAGAATGCAATCATGCAGACAAGTAACAATTAAAAGTAAAACACAGAAGACAAAAGTAGTAACAAGGGTACAAACAGTAAGGATTGCATGTCATAAAGTAACAGAGGAAGATGAGCAAGTAGACTAGTAATAAATTTTAAAAAGTGAAAAGAAAGGGTTAGAAAAGGAACTAGCATTTCGTGGATTGATATGAAAGAAATTGATAGGGGGTAAATGGCAGATATGGATCGAGAGAGGGTTCCACTGTTTTGCAACACTGTAACTTAAAATTCACAAGTTTCAGTAAGGCTCACCTAGTTGTTGAAAGGTCTAAATTACATTTATATTACTATTGAGTTCTTTATAACACCTGACACATTTATTTCCAAATATATACCTGATATTATATACTATGTAAGGGGCAAAGTTGTGGGCATTAATGTTTTAAAAGAATTATGGTGGCAGATTAAAAAAAATTCAGTTAAGCAAACTCCTGTACTGTTTTATTAAAAATTAAATCAAAATCAAATCAAATCAAAATCAAAACAGACTTTATTGTCTGCCCAGGAGGACAGAAATTTGTCTTTGCTCACATACCCATACAGACATTTAACACACAGTTAGAAGTAAAAGTGAGGAGTAAAATAGTGTTGATTGCACCAGTCCATCAAAGCAGTGTATGTTTATCCTAACAACAAACCTTGGGTGACCAAGGGCCTAAAAGCACTGCTTAACAAAAAGAAACATTTGTTCATCACGGGCAGAAGCCCACGACAGAAGATTAGTACATAGAGAGGACCATGATGCTATCCGTTGGGTGGGCAGAGGCTCTACGAGCATACTAGTTAGTCCGCTTTCAGTAGTTTGCCGGTGGACCAACGAGTGTCGACGAGATTGAAACAGATAATAATAACATTTTTTTAAACTGACAGTGATAAATAGAAGATTAAAATATTTGTGGGTTCCTACAATTTTAAATCACATTTATGATTTATTCAGAAGCATAGTAAATAGGTGGAAGGGAGTGAAAAAAAAAACTATTGATAAACAGCCAATGTGGTTTACAAAATTAGATCACATCAAGCAAAATTCTGTACATGTAATACAGTCTGAGTCTATACAACAGCAAGCACAGGACTATCACAGCTGTATTGTGCATTAGGGTGTAGCATCAGCCAATGAATTGTAACGGATCAACGGGCACATTTGAGGTTTTGTACAACCAGCTATGCTGAGTTCAAAAATGTATAGCAGAGAAATCTGCAATGAGCAGAACACCTCCCTTTTTCTGTCCCCAAAAAAGCAAAAATCTAATTTTTTAAACGTTTCCCTTTTTGTTGCTTTCCTATTGACTTCATCGTCATCTCCAAGTATCAACATTTTCCTGATGGGCCCAGCGTGCATTCCGTTGCACTATGGGCCATGTTATATTCCTGCAGGCTGATGATAGCAAAATCTGCTGGTTAATTTGTTGAAGTGCTTTGGTTGCATCTTGGGCAACACTTAATGCTAAACCATGTAGGTCCATAGCAAGCAGACAATAAAGTGTGTCAGGGATTACAGTTTGTTACTAGGCTGCACTGTTGCCACATATCCTGCTAGCAGTTGTGAACCATCTGGCCATGGACATGTGCCCAGGCTTTTTCTGCTGTAAATTGTCACGGATGCTTCCACTTCTAATAGCTGTGATCATTTTGTACAGGTATGCTTGGTCATCAATAAGTTCGCCGACTTCTATTTCTGGAAGAGGATCACAGTTGGCAATGAGTCGAAATCAGAAAGTGGCAATAATGCACAATTAGTCAATGCATTTCCAATTGGTCTCTTCCACATATCGGTCTGCCTCCAAAGCAATGGTTGATACTGGTACATATTTCCTGTCCTGTTGTTGTGCCAATTAGCATTTTTCATGTGGTTCTCTGGTCCATAAAAAAATGACACCTTCGCTTGTGATACATATTACATATTTCATATTACATATGCATGTACCAAGATCCTCACATTAGCAGGCAGCAATGTCAAACAGTTGATGTAGAGTTTCCATGAAATTTAGTCTTAACAGTCTCCTTGCCATGCTTTGATGCTTGTGCTTCTTCATCCATTAATTGGGACACTTTGAGCTTGCCTTTCTTGATTGGTTGTGACGGAATTCCAGCAATGAGTCCACAGTTGTATCAGCGTCTGAGAAACTTGGGGAACAATGTCCTTATTGCTGGTGTGTTTGCTGTCCTTTAGAGACTTAAAATAACGTCCAGCGTGCAAATGAGTTCAAAGTTCAGTCAAGAGATGTTCTAACAATGGACTACCATAGATAGTATAGCTAAAAGCCGACCTTGTCTTTAGGCTACTCATGATATTGTTGTACAACTACTTAACAGTTTTACTATCATTTTATTCGTCCACAATAGTTGTACCATACTGTTCTATTCAGTTACTTAATATATCTACCTGTACTAGCACGACTGCGTCACTATAGTATGACCCTCACTGTCAAACAAGATGTGCTTATACACTACACGGGCATAAGTCGAAGGTTCCAGAAGGAACTAGGTGTAGCTCGAACGTTCTACAACAGTCTAAGCTGACGTAGCAATGGCGTAATTATTTCTAATCTTGTTTACATAGCTACCTCATCAAACCGTGAGCTTGTTGTATGTGTGACGCCACTTATTAATATTGTGGCTAATGCGCTGAGCTGAGTGGTAATAGTATATCATGTCACCAATAAACATCTCCAACCAAGAAGTATCCATTCCGTAAATCAAAAAAAAAAAATATGTAGATAATGCAGAAAATAATCATAAGTACAAAACATTTCAAGTCAAAATAGCAGATCAACATTCTGACTGAAGGACATTTCTTGTGAAAATAGGGAGGTGTCCTGCTATCACAGAGCAAAATCTTTTTCGTATTTGCAGGGTAGTGATTTGTACAAAACCTCAAATGTGCGTCAAAGTCGCTAACATCACTACATCCTATAACGTGCATCCTGTATCTCAGATCACTGTCTGCACGGCGTATGGGTGTAACCAAACTCACAGTCTCGCTCGTTCTTGATAAACCTATTAAAAATTACAGAATTTCGAGAGAAAAACAACTTTCATGTTCTTACTGTTTTGCCTTGAGTACAAGCTACTAACAGAAGTATTAGAGTCCAGCGTAAGCCTTGCATCTTTCTCAGCTGACAACCCTGCAAGGGAGATGATTTCAACCACCGTCGTCAAAAATCACGTTGCGGAAGTGACGTCAGAGAGAAATGTAAACAAACAGGAAGAATGATTGTGTGTCAACAGCAGGTATCTGTAAAAACAATTGTGTCGGACTCACAACTTCCCTTTGATTCAAATCACTCTTATTTCAATGAAGCTAAGGTATAACTTTCTTATAAATAGTCGATAGTCATTACGACAATGGCGTACCGGCAGGCGTCTGTCGTCTGCTTAATCCAATCGAATACCTTTATTTATCACCTGGTTTATTAACGGCACACAACTCCACACACGCTGCTAATCTAAACCGATACAAGAAAACTAAACTCTCCCTATCACCCGGTACGTTAAAGGCAGTTCATTAACAGCATCCACACCAGCTGCTAATATAAGTCGACACAATCATATCCTTAACAAATAACTATTTCATTAAAGGCAGTTAATTATACAGCACACAACTCCACGCTTCGCTCCTGTAAACAATGGATCACACCCGAGCACGTACCTCGCTTCCCTCTGTTTCATAGGATCACGAACTTGTATTATATACGTACGTCCGTGGATGGACCGACCTGTGACATATGCTACGTACGTTAGTCGATGATTAATTGTGTAGATAATTGAAGATGCTCACAGTGAAAGAATGCTGTAAGCTACCCCACGCACGTACACCCGATCCCTTTTGCATACCATCACTTTTGGCTGTGCAGTGGCAGCATCTGTGAAGTTTTAGGTGATCATCCATACACCGCAAACACAAGTCACGACATAAACAATTAATTGTCTTTCAACCGCTCTCTCCATAAAGTAAGAAATGGGGCTTAATGCACTCTTGTTTTGTAGTATTTTTTCATTCCTTAAATATGTCATGTATCCTGTCAAGTTTTTACTGTGGGTGCATTTACTTTTTGGATGATGGGGAGAGTGGTGTCTGCACTTACCATACTTAATCTTACTGTTACAGACAATCATTTTGATTATACACAACGCGTTTCTTTACGCATCAGCCAGTTATAAAATATGGTTTGCAGATTAGGATAAGAGCTGTCTCTTTCAAGACTTTTGTTACCAGCAGCTAAATTTTAAGCTAGAAGGGAGGTTTTTAAATTAGAATAAAACTCTATGCAGTGTTGTTGTTCTTCAGAACGCGTGGATATTGGCATTTTAAAAATGTAAATCAATATATGGTGGAAAATAGAATGAAAGTAAACTTCACAGCAAAACAAAAAAAAAAGAACCACCGTGAATAACATAATCTAATAATTTTTAAAACTTGTTTTGAAAATGGAATGTTTTAAAGGATAAAGACTGCATTTTTTTCTGATAATGTTTCAGTTCTATAGACAGCTCTCACATGCGCCGTTTCAAAGGTCTCTCTCTCTCTCACACACACACACATGCAAAAGTAATAATTGTAATTTGCCTGTGTGGAAAGCAGTGATAGTCGGCCATTTTCAAACTAATAAATGAGAAAATTTGTATGCAGGTGGCATGGCAGCAAACGAATTAGTCATAGACCTGATATGTATAGAGATACGCTATACACATCTCTGACTAGATGAAGATATCGAAGTAGCAGATGAACCAGACGGTGAAGAACTGTTATGGTTAGGATGAGTCTGTGTTTGTTAAATTTTGCAAAGTGCAGCTGACCATTAGTAACCAGCTTTCCACAGATGACGTGTAATGTAGCAACAATTGAAAGAAAACAGCGGATTTTTCATTTCAGAAGAATTTAGGGTGCAACATTTTAGTCTGGCCTCTGCCCCGACAGACCTGTCCGGCTTAGTTACACCTGCCAGCACAACATAGCTCTGTGGGTCGGCAAGCCACCACACCACTACAAGGTAAGTTGCACCAGCTGGTGGTGGACCCTGATAGCATTTAAACATTTCATAGACGTTTACAAATGGTCGAGAATCCTATCTGGTGACGAAATCAATGCGGTGCTGTTCTTCAAATGAATACAGGCATTATCTCGAAAATGCATACAGATATGTGAGCCGTACAACACCATAGCCACCACCCTGTCCAATATTGGGATGGGATAATAGAAAACTGTAAGATACCTTTTGTGTGTTCGATGTCTAGAATAAAATTACTGTCTAGGCATGGTCCACACATGCTTATAATAAATATTACTTGCCCCTCTGCATATCATCTGTACAATAAAATTAAGCTGTGGACAACAGTCAACATGCGTATGGCGATCAGGTTTCCCTGAGATGTACGTTAACTGTCGTCCACAGCTTGTTTTATTGTGTAGACTGTAAATGATAACCAGACGGTAATTTAGTTTGTCTGAAACCCGTCTGCTTGTCTTGCAGTGACTCAGGGGACAGTCGGCATGGGAGTGTACACGTTGCAAAAGTGTGAACACACTTTGGCTAAACTGCGGCTTTACCAAATAAAGTAGAATAATTTTGTACGGTCCTCAAATAAAGTTATAAATATTCAAATGGCCCTTGGCAGAAAAAAAAGTTCCATACCTTTGAATTAGTTAACGGCTGTACTGAGACAATAACACTTATTACAACAACAGCAATAAGAATAAGTTTATAAAATCAAAATAAATGCATAAATTATGGAAAAGAAATCCCGTAGACAGAAGAATTGTTTGTGCAGCCTTGTTACCCGTTTCACTGTCCAAGATTTAGAATTTACGTCTGCAGTTGTCATCGAGGAAGTCACTAGAAATAACAGATCAAGAATGTTCAGGATAAACCTCTGCAAAAACATCTCCAGTTTGATGTCGGTTGTTGATACCTGTACCTTTCTTCGACCATGTCGACTCACAAAAAAGAAGAAAAAGATCGACATTGCTGTACCTTAATGAACAGTTCAGGTTCACAAATGCTTTACATTATCCTTTCAAGGATTTCCAAAGAATGAGAAAGAGTGCATCTTTGTATTTTGCGGTTGTATTTCGTGTGTGCGAGTATCAGCGTCGAATGCATTCAAGACAAGAAACATTTTCCGCCAGAAGTTCTTTGTCCAAACGCTCTTACTTTCCTTCACTCCCAAACCTTACCCCCTTTGGTCGCTCTAAAGGGTAATTACTTATAAATGTCTTGTTTGTCGGGCAAAAGGACGGGAAAACTGCTGTTTCTTCCTGTCGCCAAGGCGACTACTTGCAATTAGAAAAACAATTAATCAGTATACAGGCCTCAAAATTGTCTTCCTCTTCTATTTTCGTTTGCTGCAAAGTAAGAGTATAAGTGGAAAGAATTGAGAGTGGAGCAATAGAATTTACAATGGTTGCCTTTCAGCGCCCCGAGGATAAAAGATATTTGTCGCATGTAATTGCAGGTGATACGGATGTAGGTATGGAATGTCCACCAACTATTCTTTAGAGAAGGTTATTCTGGTCATCTTCAAAGTACCTTCCGGTTAACCTCAGTTAGCGTATTTCTGTGAACTTTTTGGCATAGTTTGATATTTTGTAATGCAACAAAGAATAAATCTGAAACAGTGGAATTGAAGTTAGTTCCAGACGAGATGCCAGATTTTATTTCGAAGCTGAAACGATTGGAGAGAAGTTGATGGCGACGTTGTTACAAAGGGGAAAGTGAACGGTTAGCATTAAACTCCACGAAGCATACTGCTCAAAACCGAACAGTCATCGTAACAGTTTTCACGAAGTGTTATCCAAAACAGAACAATTAACTCATCTACTTCCCAGCTGCTGACGTTCACACAACAGTGTTTTCTTATTGTTGGGGCCATCCGATAGGAGCTGCTTGAACATGCGTGTGTGTGTGTGGATGCTAAGAGGTACCAAGCACAAGCATCTGCCATTATCTTCCCCATCGTTGATGCATTTTTGTGTGGGTGCACTTTGCAACCACGCGTTAATATGTAAGAAAAAAAGTGGTTAAAAAAAAAAGCACTCTTCTATAAGAAGTCGTTTGTGCTTATATCAAGGCTGCAGAGCAGACAAATGCAGATGACCAAACACGGACGGATAGAATGATGTTATGTTTACACGCACGGTTGCAGTGTTTAGGCAAAGTCAACACAAACTTTTTTGAGAACAGCCACAAAAATCACCTAGTAGGCCGCGATGCTGCTGACTGTAGTGATCTCTAGTGTAGGCTTAAGGGAGACAGGTTAGTGTCAAGGTTTTTCTCAGTGCTGGTGCCATTCTGGTACATGTGACAGTGTACAGTCGTATGATCACGCACCAACACACACACACTCACCGCGTACAAAACACTGACAGACTATTACTAGCACTATGGTAAGGAGAGAAAATTATTTTTAAATATGAAGGAGATGACTTTGCCAAAGTCTAGTGCTTGTAACTAGAACCACGTTACTCAAATGTGATGTACAATGTCCATCATCTTGTCGTGCGCACCAACAAACATGGACCGTGGGGCCGCTATTGTAGATGGTAAATGGGCTTTGTGTTACAGGTGTGAATTGTTGCCCATCTGTAAGTATGAACATTGCACCCAGACACAGATGTACTTTTTGTCAGTCACCAGGGGAGTACACTGAATACATTTGAATATGGTCATCCTTTATGAGTAAAGAAAGATATAGAGAGATAAAGACAGACGAAAGAAATAAAAATAAAGTTTTAAAATCCAGTTGCATTTGTGTTTGTATCATTTCCGCTGTTCATCTTTTTTCTCCCCTAATTTTTCTTTATTTTATGGAGAATACATTCAATCGTCGGACCTAACCCTGACAGTATGTTCCGTTGCAAACCGGCTTTTGCTATTGACTGCCGCTCTGAAGAAGTATAGTAACTTTTTTTTAAAGGAAATAGTTGTGGTGCAAGTTCTATGGCCGTACCACATACTCTGCCACATTTATCTCTTACTACCTGTAGACACCAGTGAAAATATATGATTTTAACATAAAAAAAGACTGGCTAAAGATTTAGTTTACCATTGCTAACACTCATTGGCAATTTCACTATTATAATTTTAACATTTTCACATTTCAGCATTTGTTCCTTTGCTGAGAAAAGACAATAAGAAACAAGAGACCTGGATTTATTTGCAAAAGATAAACAAATTCATCCTCACATTTCTGTGAAACAATCTTATAGCACAAGTAATTGTTACATGCACTTCACGTGTGCAATAAAGAAATACACGATTACCATTTTACCATCAACAAACTTGTCTCTATATAATAATGGTCTTGACAAGACATATACAAAACACTTACAATGTTTGGCCATCTTATTTTTCAGAGTAATGTTCTCCTCACCTCCACAAAAGCACCTGAGTGCTCAGGTTTTATCCGTTGATCTTGCTTTCTTCCTCTCCATCACCATCAGTAGTCAGGCATTTTTCCACATTACTCAGGCGGGCATTCATCATCACAATCAGGTGCTGAATCTTAAAGTACCTGTCTGCAAGCTCGAAGAGTAAGGGGGGATCATTGCAATTCCATTTTGTCCCTGCACTACCAAACTGATAGCCAGTCACCCCTGCAACATCAAGCGTAAAGTTGCCACGCAGGTAGTCTAGCTGCTGTGGTGTAGTTACATAGTACTGTCCAATCTGAAACAGGATTTTACACTTTAAAAGCTTTTGTTTTACAACAGATACAGACCTATGGAGCCTACACTACAGGATATAGTTTATTAAAAACCTCTACAAAAGCTGAGGAATATTATCTTTCAAATGGATGGACAAATGAACTATTGTTTTAGCTGTTAATATAAAAGTATAAATTGTTTTCAAATAACATGGACTTGATTAATTTAGCACAAAAGATTACTTCTCAAATTCAATATAAAAAAAAATACAAGCCTACAAACATAATCAAACACAGAAAGTGGTCAAAACCATAACACGATGAATGTTGTTGTATTCTTGTAGTCTTGTTTCTTCCACTTGCTTATCTAGCACAGTTTTTGATATTAATAACATTTTATTTACATTATCTACACCAATGACACAAGAAACTAGTCTTTCTGGTTGAATCAAGTACCTTTTTTCTGCAAAGTCGACAGCTGAGAAGGTAATAAGCACTGCCTGCATCATGAACACTGCCGGAGTGATGAAGCACTTCCCCACAGCTCACATTGTCAGTTACAGAACTCAGTGTAAATGCCTGGAAATATCAGTACTCATACCAGTGAGCAGAATTCAATCAATAACACATACCAGTGTTCAGCTGGTATGCATAGTACATAATTTATTAGAAATAACAAAGTAAGACCGCAAGAAGAAAGAAAAATGAAAATGAATTGAATAAGGATATTCAAATGTAGTTAACAAAAAGTTTTGTAGTGGAACTGAAACTTAATTTACTCTTTTGCATTCTTAGTGCCAAATGATAATTAATAGTAACATATGATCAAAAAATGCAAAATATGGTCGTTAGCAGCTAACTGAGTACAATAGATATTTTGTTGCATTTGCTGGTTCCAGTGGTATAATAACTATTGTCTACAGTTTAGTTTCAAACCAAATAGATGTTTATAAGCTCCTAATAGAACATTGACAGATCATAATAAGTGAACGCTTAATTTTTATTTTATTAAATTTTTTTTTGTTAGTTTCTGTACTTGTACACTTTCCTAACATTCGACACATCGTCTATTCCAAAACACACTGAACTGAATTTAATGTACACTCTAATCTGAGTCTTATGGCTCGTATGTTCTTGGCAGGCATACCTCCAGAGCTTCACAAGCTGCAAGCCAGTAAGTAGAGTCCCCCAAGATGGAATGGCAAGATTCACATTGGAACACGATCATCGACTCCGCTAGCACCGCTTCAAAATCGAATCCAGAAGTTTCTACTTCTCTGGTCATGGAAGCACTTTCTGCCATTCGTCGTACCAAAGATGCGTTGTACAACCTTTCCTCCTAAATAATTAAAAAAAATGTGAAAACATAAGAAAAAATGTCTACTGTCGTTTAAAATAAAGACAAAATAATTCCCCTACTCACTGTCACTACTCACACTGGTTATAGTAGTTTTCCAGTGGAAGCGACGAGGTGACAACTCGCTCACGTTGGTAAGACTAGCCACTCGTGACTGAAAAGTTCTCCAATTTAAAGTACAGAACGCTGTAAATTCTTTACTTATGATGGCAGGCTACAAAATTAGTCTAAATTACAGTTGAGAATGAGAGATATGCTCGTAAACCTGTAGTTATTGTTGTAAATGTTGTTTATTAATCCTTACGCCTGTCATTTGATTTGAACTTGAGAGTGATTTCCCCTGCGCGTGGAGGTGACGTCTTCGCGCCAAATTTTCTGTAGTTTCTTCCGTGACAGACACCAATGGGTCGCTCGTAAAACATTGTGCTCAAGAATGCTTAGCGCAGAAGTTACTTTTCAGTTTGCTAAGCTAACCAAGACATTTACACGCCAAAGAAAGCTTAAAAATAAAGTTTCCTAATGCTATGAGGTATTAACGAGAACCATATACTCAGTACATTTGAATAAAATGAAGGTCTCTTAATACTATTGATGCAGTATTAACAGACTTACTTTTTGTCACATTATAAGCTGAGAAATGCTTCAATGGATAAAAAATCTGACATTTAAGTCTGAGAGCATTCTAGAGGTAAAAAGACATAAGCATCAACAATCAAATGAGCAAACAGTAGAACACATTGATAACCAGTATGAGAAATTAATCTCCCTTGACAATATATCAAACCCATGAGACAACTCATGGCCAGAAATTGAACTTGTCGGACCATATTTGTATGATCTGCCAACAAGTATATGCAACATGCCAGGCATTGCAATAAAGGTGAAAGAGTATATATAGTAGGTTTTATAGTAGATTACATATTTGGCTTGTATTTACATATCCTATACCTTTCTTGCTTATGTGTGTTAGGAAGTATTATATATATGCAGATACATGGGGAGGTTTACTTATATATAAGCAGATATGACACTGTGTGTGTCAGTCGGGGGGAGGTTTACATATATATACATAAGCAAATATGAGTATATGCGTGGGTGGGTGGGGGTAGTATATAAGAAATGTGTATGTGGGGAGATTTACATATATAAGCAGATATGTGTGTATTGGGGGTATCAAATATACATATATAAGTAGATATGAGTGTGTGTGATGGTGGGGGGAGTACATATAAGGCTGTGTGTGTGTGTGGGGGGGGGGAGTTACACATGGATGTGTAAGCAGATGTGTGTGTGTGTGAGGGGGGTATTATATATATGCAGATATGAGTCGGTGTGTGTTGGGGGGGGGAGGTTGATATATGTGTGCATGTGGCTTGTGTATATATATATAAGCATCAATGAGTATGTGTGTAATGGGGGGATTTTATATATATATGCAGATACATGTATAGTAAGAATGTATGTGTGTATATATATATGTGTTTAGGTAAGAATGAAAGAGAGGGGCAGAAACATCCCCTCCAAAACTTTTCGCTTGTTTACGTGTGTTTTATATACTTTGATTTATTTGATTACACATGCAGTGACGCAATTTGCATTAAAAGGCTAGAAGAAGGAAAGAACAAGTGAGTGAGGCAAAAACTTAGCTTTTAATGTATAAACTGTTACAAACTGACCAGTGAATATGTGTAGGTGTGAGCGACGGAGATTGCATATAAGATATACAGTAATGTGTGTGAATATATGTATATTTTGAATATCTCAATACCCTTGAAAAGGTGAAAAAAAAGATTCTTGAATCATAAGGTTCAGAAACTGATGACACTGAAAAACATGAACTAAGTGCATGGATTAAGCCAAAAGTGCAGAAGCAATATATATATACACAAAATCATTTCCTTTATCATTTCAGCTGCTGAATAGTAAGTGAAAGGTGTGTGTGTGTGTGAAGGGTATGGTCCTAGATGTAGGAAACTAGGAATTTGTTTATCAAGCCATGCATTGATCTTTTACGATGTACCACTTTGTTTTGTAACCGAGCACTTGTTTGTAACTTATCAGACTTAAATTAACCTCTAGTATTATTAATGCCTGTCATTTGTCAATGACATTATATTTTGTGTGTTCGAATCATCATATTCAGTGAATGTATAAAGCAGCTTTCAACATATTCTACAATGTTGTTCTCTCCAAATGCCACTCTGTGTGTTTAGCTTGTGTGTAGACGCTTTGTAAATGCAATGACCTCCCCATCGGGAGGAGCTAGATGTGTGTAACTAAATAGTCACTTGCTTTCAATCCTTAAATAATGCGTCATCTGGAAAATAGGGTCAGATACCTAACATTGAGACAATGACTTGTTAATTAAGTAGGTGAGACCTCGGAGACGACAGCTCGATGTAAAGAAAGAAGGAGGTAGTAGCTAGCCTTCCTTTACCTCCACTGACACGCCATCGGGTGTCCCCGCTGCAAGTCGCGGAGAGCTAGTGGAGGGCGACTAGCGCTCTGTGCATGCGGAATCCGAATAGACCGTAAGCACGTCTAGGTCTCTAGCACTCCGCGAATAGCAGGTAAACGGAGTTGTCATTAGATTTACATGCGTACGGGGCCCAGATGGCCACCCTTTGTGGAGACAGCAACGGACGAAGGTCACAGGCTCTCGTAACAGTAAGGAAGAAATTAGACACTGGCATGGGACAGGCTTTGAAGAGCAGTCGGAGCCGTCATCGTCTGTTCACCTATTTCCAGAGGACGAGCTGCGAGAGCACCTGTATGTCTTTTTCACTATGTCCCCAAACCTAGGCTCCGACTTCCACGCATAAAGGCAGTGAGGTGGAAGAGTTTTACGATGTGGTGTAAAAGGTAATAAAGGCAGGACTGAGGAAAGACATTCTAGTCATACTTGTAACTGGCGCACCAAGATCAAACGCTTTCCAGCAATGGCAACTCACCATAGTCAATACCTACCATTCCCACAAGGAGTCTAGAATGGCAACTTGGAACTCTAGTTACTCTACAGATGATTTGGTCCATAACCTCATCCTGCTGCCATAGTTTCAAATCCAATAAAAAAGGCTTAACACAGGTCAAAATCAGGCGTTGAAGGAAACTAAGGGTGCACAGGTTAAACCATCTGGAACTTACACATGGCTCGCTCTCCTTTTACCCTTTCACTTCGGGACAGAGATGTGGCGACGACAGTCACACAAGTTGGGGAAGACCGAGAGGCGAGCTAGAGGATGTCAGCTTGCGATCTTAAAGTACGATATAAAAGTATAATATTTAGGTTAAGGCTAGCGAGCGAAATTTGTGTTTAACTGTAGTGGAGTTAATAAAGAATTGTGATAGGAAGAACGATTTGCGGGTTATGAATTATTGTCTTGTTATTTGTCCACTGTAGTCTTCTGTTCGTCCCTTTCCGTTCTATGACCATTACCTATCCGATTTGTCCTCCCTGTAACAAAGGCAAGTGGCTCACAGCACATCGAATGAGTGGGGGAAGGGCAGCCGTTTATGTCAGGAGGAGAGTTGTCCAGCTACACTCTTATTCTTTCTTCTACTCTTTCCTTTTTATTCTTTAATGGAAAGGCGTCTCCCATTATAGCCTGCGTGGTGGATATCGTGGAAACCGAATCCCAGTGCTTCATCTTCAAAACTGCACGAAACAATTTATGTCATGAGGTGTTTGTGTGCAAAAGAACTATTTTATATTTTAACACTAATTACATGAGGCTGGAAATATAGGCCATCAATCAATTTTATCTAAAATAGAACACTTTCTTTGGCCTATTGTTAGTTGACTAACAATGTCTCACTGACCCCTTTCAACATACACATGACATCTAGCAAGAAGATGAAAGAAAAAATCAACAAGATAGTCAAAAAGTCTAATATGTGAAAACATTTAAATGACATGAGGCTTTTATACATGCAATACAAAGCATATGTTATGCTCTCCTTTCCATGCATGCATACACATGAAAAACACCCACAAAACAAAGTCTGACTGAAATCATATTTTTCCTTTTCACAGATAATGATGTGTGGACTGTCAATGTTTAGCTGTAACAAAATTAAAACAGTAATGATTACTGAGTAATCCAATTTAAATATGCTCTCTCTCACTCACATACACATATAACATCATGCACCAGTTCATCACAAATATTGGTGACCAGATTTAAAAAGTAAATACCATTTTTATATGGGATCCAAATAACAACAAAATAAATGTCTGCTATTAACAATAGAGTATATTTTTGTGCCAGAGGAAAATCCCAGCTATACTCTTTCATAAAATGACAACTCTTCACGATGTCATTGATGCATTTAATGGGGTGGGGGAACACATATCTCCCAGCAGAAATGGCATAACCAGTGCTAGCCATGTCCTTTATCTACAGATGATGTTAAATGTGTATACAGCTTTCATAGAAAAAAAACCTCTGAGGTTATTCATGAATAAAAGGGGCACGTATGACCTTTATGACATACTCTTTGAAGGAGTCTCCCATGTAAAAGAAAACTTGGGACTTTTTTTTTTTAATCAAACTATAATTTTTTGCAATCACAGGCACCAGGCCAATGCAAGATGTACTGAAAAACAGTAGCAGGAAACATACATGAATAATATCGGGCAGCATCTCAAAGTTGGCAGCCAGGCTTGCATCAATGTCTGTCACAAGGATCAATTATTTGTTTTTCTAGCAGTTCAATTCAAAGTGGAAGATCTGCTAGAAAGATGCGCAGTATACGTGCTAGGTTGTCAATAAGTGTGAAGTCAAGTGCCCGTATATTGTCATAGACTGTGTGCCACACTGATGGGAAAGGTGAGGAAATGAGATGAACAATGGGGACCCCTGTAATGCAGACAGAAAATAAAACTGTTAATCGCAAAATATGAAATATAAAGTATGCATTTGCTGATTGCATAATCTGGCAAGCTGTAAAGAGCTATAATGCTGTGCCCTGTATTTTGTTAAAAAGCTGTACAATATAACCATATCTTTTAAAATGCAACCTGCATGCTTAATTGGGTTTAATTGTAAAACAGAACTGTTCTGGATGTAAGTAACATAATTACCAAATTTTCCTCTTGTTGTGCACACATGAACACAAAACCATTTTTTTGTTGTTGTTGAAAGACTGCATATTCATGCACAGATTTTAATGGCTATTAGAAAGCAAACCTAAAGAATACTTACTGCGCTCAAGGAAAGGTATATGATCATCCTCAACACCTTCCCGAGCACGTCTGTTGGTGAAGATGGGTCGATTACGTTGAGTGGGGTTTAGATAACCATGCTGCTGCAGGCATTGCTCTGAAAAATAAACTTAAATGCTGACCAAAGCTGGTTCTATACACAGACATGACAAGAGTTTCCACCACAAAAGCCTAATATTTTTAAAGGCTGACCCAAGCCAAACATGAAACATTTCTGACAAGTTATAAAATATATCTAGCCGTCAACAGTCTGTTACACAGCTGTGCTGAGAAATTTTTAATAATAATTTTAAGAAAAGCACACGCTTAAAATTCTGACTACCGATGTGACAGAGCTTATAACCAAAAGCAAGAAAACATACTCTCGCCAGAAAGGCAATTTTTTAAAAACTTAAATAAATGTGGATATTGTATACGGTGCTTATCAAGCTTTTGTAGCTACAGACAAATAGAAGTTTAAAAAGAATTATAATTGGTCATACCAATGTTCCTGAGTTTGTAGTAAGAAGATGCTGTTTGAGCAAACTGAAGATCAAAAGAGGTGTCTGGTGTTCCAATGAGGTCCATCAGTATCATCTGTTCCTGTGACAAAAGTTTTACATCTCTGTACTTTGTTGCAAGCTAGTGCCTATAAATGCTACAAATTCAATATCTATTTATACATTTCAATGCATTATTGTATTATATTCACAGCAGTTCAACTAATTTTCTAGTCTCATCCACTGCCAAAGCCCAATACATGTAAACTCAAATGGGTGCATGCATTCTACAATGCTACTTACAATAGTCTGAATGTAGGTAAGGCCTAAATTATTAGGATCTGGAGTGTCAGCCCACTTGGCAGCCAGATGTTTGGAACCATAAAGCGAGTCATATTGTGACCAGGTCATCAAGGCCTCCTCCCCATCAAAGAACACAAACTGAAGTGTCAGATCCTGAAACATGCCAGCTGTATGTAAGGAACATCATCAACTGCAGTTTCAACTTCTGAAACATCACAGTTGTCACAAGAACCACCAAGGGCAACACAAATTGGTCTAAGCTCCTGAAACATGATAACTGTCACATGAGCCATCAGTCATTACACATAAGCATATCCTGCATCTTACAAAAACAAGATTTGTTTCATAAAAGATCTGGGAATAACTGTCTATATGCCAAATGTGCTTGTGTGTGCACATATATATGTATTTACATGACTATTGGATTGGTGCATATATCAATAAATAAATATGTAAAAGTCCCAGGATAGCCTTGCCCCATACTCATAAACTGAATCAATAATTTTGCCAACTATGTTCTTTTTGACTTTTTTCAGAAGGAAGCACTCACATTTATGATTTGGGAATGTGGGCATAGAAAGACAGGTGTACAATATGACTTACTGAGTTTGATTCTTTTGTAGACCTAAAGCGATTCTGCATTCTTAATGCAGTTTCTAGCATCAAAGCACAGGGCACAGCAGAGTCTGTGGCACCAATGAAAACCATGTTGTTATACAGCTTGGAATCATAGTGACAAGCAAGAACAATTCTTCGTGATTTGCTTGGGTCAAGTGTTGCAATTACATTGGTAAAACGACGAGTGCCAAAGGGTGTTTGCTGCTGAAAGCTGTCTTCCTCTACAGTCCATCCCACACTGGACATCCATGTTGTGATATGCTATGTGAAAGAGACATTTTTTCCCATCGTCATACATATATATATATAAGTTATCAGCAATGTATAAAACAAATGAAAATTAAATGCAATACAAAATGCCATTATAGACTTCTGTGCTGCAACAAATAGTAAGTAATGACACTTCTGATTCCTTTGTTCTCCCAGTAAACCTGTGTCTCAATTTGTATTTCCTCTTTCATTTTTAGACAGTTTGTTACTAAAGACCTTTCCAATCTGGGCATTTCACACTTGGATTACTGCGATGCCTAGGAAAAGTATGTAACAATGCAGATATTTCATGCCTTGCCTTAAAACAACAAGGATTATTACACTGCCTAGGTATTCTATAGAATGTCGGTTTTTCATTGGCAGTAAAACACACACATATATAAAAACATGTAACTTATAAACAACAAAAGGTATAAAAAAATATTTAACATCTTTAAATATTTTATCTCAATGTATATATATCAGCATAACATAGGGCTTCCTGATAATATTTGATTATACTAGAGAATATTATTTGTGGACTGAAAACTAAAACAACACAAAGAGGCATTTTCCAAAAATAACTTAACACATTTTTATCCCGAGATTGTATTTTACACATCCCAAAGGAAGGAATCTCACATTTCGGACTGCAGTACTCCCAGGAGTATCAGGCACTCGGGGCTGAAGAAAAGGTCGAAGGGCATACTCTCGAAACTGACCCCGACGTGACAGTCCTACTGCCAAATCTCCAAGGTTGTTCCTCACGTCATTTGATTCTATAGATCTGCAGCTGTCCCTCTGAATTCACACATACACACAAAATTTGTTTTTATATTACCTTCCTATTTGGAATTTTTTTTTATCATAGTGAGGAAACCTATGACGTTTTGCAGTGTAATTGTGTTTATTGATAAGTAAATCAGCTCAGTTAATGACGATCAAATACGATGTCACACTGCTGCCAGAATCCATTTAGAAAGTTTCAAAATAAATACACAAATGTAGTTGATTCTCACAATACTTAATAAGCAGCAAATACTAAACTCTTAATTCTCATTATGTGAGTAAATAACTCTGTCTCATGTATCTCATGTATGACAAAAATGACTGTGTTTCTAGCCTTCCCTGCTGAGGCCACCCTAAGGCGACAAGGGAGTAACAAAACAAAAAGGTGTAATAATTAACCAGATTTGTAAGTCAATGTTAAACTTATTGATTTACAGCCCTGTTTTTTTTTTAAATCCTCCTTTTTTCACTTGTAGAAGTTTACTGGCTTCAAAAGAAAGTCTACCATAATTTAGTCTTCCACCATGACAGCAGCAACAATAATAGAATTTGAGCATATTTCTTTCTTTGGAGGTGAAATATATGCAAAGCTCCACAGAGCATGGCATAACAATGTGGAGCGCTCACCCACCTAGTGAATATAATTATCATCTTTTTTCATATGACTCTTAGACTGAAAAACTCTTTTATTTATCTTGAAGTTGTAATCCAAATCCTGGCTGATATTTACTATAGCCACTCATTACATTGTATATAAACATATAACGTCATTAAAAATTGACAATAAGTTTAACCAGTTATTAAGGGCCTTTATGAATAATAATTTTAACCACACTGTAATAATACATAATAACAATGATAGCCTAACTGTAGTTAGAACAACAAAATTTTTATTTGGTATTTTTGTGTTTTGCTTTGTTTTTGTTATTAAACTAGTCAAGCAGCTATCAGTATTTTTTATGTCATGTTTTTTTGTGCAAATGTCACTTACAACACAGTAAAAACGAACACTGGGATAAATTATTCTATGAATTATGAAATTATAAGAGCTTTTTTCTGCATGAATTTCTCTGAAACAAGGGCAAGTCATAAATATATATGGTATTGTGGATGTTTATTTTTCACAATGAAGCATTACCTGCTTGTCCTCGATATAAAATTTGTCCTATTTTTTTTAAATCAAAGATTTTGTAAATAATCTTTAACTGATATCCATAAATCTGGCAAAACTATAGTTTGTACTTATACAATACAACGGTTCGTATGGACTGTAAGATGTTCATGCACCTGTTGTGCTCAGATATACACCTGAGCTCTTTGTATAGGATTTATTCCTGATTATTTTATCAATCGCTTGTCTTCTTCACGCTAAGCGACGACTGGCCTGGAAAGTTATTAATCAGCGGTTAACTCTGGTGAGTGGAGTGTTACCAGTGTATCAATGGTCCTAGTTAGCAATGAAGGCAGGAGTATTATGAGCATGCCTACCTGCGCCAGGATCTGTCCCCGAGTCCAGCACAGCAAAAGCAGACACAACCACTCTGCTAACGGTGCTGCACCGTGCATTTCTCGTCCTTCTCCTCCCCACTCCCCACATCAACTGTCCACATCGCACGAGTCGGAGAAGCGTCCACTCCCTCGCCTACACCATTGCTGTGCATCCACCCTCCATGCTTCTCGCGCAGGAAAGGCGAGGATCGCATGATTGGCTGACTCGAAATTAATTTGGCCAATCGTGTTTCAGATAAAGTGACACTGTCTTCATAAAACCTTTTCTTACACGCTGGAGAGTTCTTATATGGCCGTCATCTTGTCAAAGTTCCTCTCTGACAGTTCTGCTGACAGGCCTCTGTGGTCATTTGTTTCAAGATGCTTTCCTGCGGTCTTATTTTTTATTGTTATGGTCGTGTGCGTTTTCCTTGCCTCTATCCTTCAGGGCCGACGAAAGCCAGCCCGTGCCCCCGGGCAGACATTTCCGGGTGGAAAGCTCGGAAGATTGAAGACAGTATAAGGTTGCATGTGGGAGATCACATGTAGTCGTCACAGATTTGAATACAATTATTGGAGGTAGCAGTAACTCTAGTAGTGGTGAAGCCTGCATTTTATAGAGTTCCTTAAAGTTTTTGTTTTCCTCGTACTGCCTTTTCGCTTTTGTTTAAAAGAAAGAAAGAAAAAAAAAAAAAGACCAAGACCGGGCCCTCTCTTGCCGTTGGCCTTGTTATACCATCCCTTCCTGCCCCTCCCTCTCATCATGCTGGTACCCTCTTTTGGAAAGGTAGTTTGGGGTGGGGTGGGGGAGGGAAGAGAAGTTAAGAGTAATGCTGATGCTTCAAACGATGGATATGCAACATATGCGAATTAAAAAGTTTAGATTTCCACCCAAAATAGTTAATTTACACCCCACCCCAAACTGCATCTAGACACTCTTCTGTGGTTCTGCCCTTTCCTGCTACAGAATGAGTGAGGGTTTTTTTTAACACATAATAATTTGCGTTGTTTGTTCTGATCTTTGCCTTCGTGTACGGGTTATTCAGGTGCATCGATCGCTCCTCCATGGGTTGGAGGCGCGCTGTAAAAGTGCGGCATAATCGTAGTCGTCAATGTTATATCGTCGTCGATTGTTGTTGTTGAATCTAGGCTAAGATATACCGTGTGGACCCTAGGTCACAGGTCATTCCAGCGCGTACAAGAAGTATAGCAAAGCAGCTGGAAATAAAATGCCAGTGTCTAAGACATTTTGTTTCCCTTCAGAATTTCTTAAATGCACGTCTGTGTGGAGATTATATTAAATGTCGCCATCTCTTAATTCCCAGCGCTGTTTCCTTGCAGACAACCATAATGCTCTAATGAATAATTTAGAGGTATAAAGGGGAAGTTATAAGATGGGGGGAAGTAATCCCGATAATTTACTGGCACGAGTGGGATGCCGAGTGAGGGTGGGGGTATATTATCTCGGGGATCAATGGCTGGGAATGATGAAACGTCCATGGAGTTTAACGATTGTCTTTCCCAGATGTAAGGAAGACTGTGAGTGATGGCGCTGCGAATGACCGAGGCTATGCTAACATGGACCAGAGAAATGACGATGACTTCTGAAATAAATTACAGACAAGCAGACCGATGGACGGTTTAGGTACGGACGGATAGACAGACAGGAATGCATGCAATGGTGCTTATATATACAGGTGGAGGCCAAACAGCACAGTGATGTCCTAAAGGTATAATTAAACCTTTTAATTAATATTTTAACCTCATACACCTGAGGGTTCCCGCTAACCTTGAACATAGACCTCGACTTCTTTCCCGCCATCTTGAAGTTAGCGTAGTCGATACTTGAAGGTCTGTTTTAGCTGTAGTCTTTTCGCTGATTTACGCTCAAACATGGTACATCTAGACTAGTGGGTGTCGATTCAATCTCGTTCAATAGACGTGAGAAAGGAAACACGAGAATATCAGTGGTTGTCTTTGTTGTTCGCCTCCATGCGAGGGCGCAAAGGACAATGACCCCTGATCTTGTGATGGCAGCGGTGTGTGGGAGAGAACACAAAAAGTACATATAGCGGGTGCGCACGCGTGTGGGTGTGTAAACTACAGTGACCCATGGTCTGGTAAAGTCCAGTGACATCTGTCGAGGTAAAATACTTTTTCTGGTATTTAGACATAGTGAGGTAAACTACTTGGTGAGGTAAAACAGTTATTCTTGGGGAAATGAAATACCGGCATACCCGGTCTGTTGCTAGTTTAGTCATATTAGTCATATGAGATAAAGTTAGTCATCCTTGATCAAAATGCTGTTTCCTTATTCTGATATCCCTCCAGTGGCACCGGTGTGCATGATTTGGCGTGCATGAGAATAATCTGCCGGGAAAAGACCGCCTGTCGACTAACTTCCGCTTTTCATTAGGGAACTAATAGGTAATGATTTCGCTTAAAATTTGTTGCTGAGAAATTACCTGACGGGGCCAGGGATAATCTAGCTTTTCAGTCATAATGGCCTTTAACGTTAATACCTGCATGAGTGAGCGAGTAAATAAACAAGTAAATAAGAAAGAAAGATGACTTATTACAAAAGCGGTTGAATTATTTTAGAATAGTCAATCGTACCGGTCACCTTAAAGTTGCAGTCAAGCATCAAAACTGTTTCGGTTGGGAACTCTCCCACGCAAAACCACCTACTAGCTGCTTTCCTTCATAGAAGTTGCTCTGCACTTCACCGACATATAAATCGAGTGGCTGTCTGGGAGAAGCACTACTACACAGCCAGACATGACCACTGTCCCGTCTTGGCGCCAGCCATAGAGTGGTGATGACAAAGAGGCCGCACCTGCTGATTAAAGATCCGGCATCGGCAAGATGGCGACATTTTACACGGTTGTCCCTCCCCCCTGCATTCCTCCCTCTTCCCCTTCCCCACATTACAACGATTTTCTTCTCAGTCCTCTTCTCCTTTACACCTGACTCCGAGGAAGCGACCCCTGGAGTTTCGGGGCCTTTGTAACCTTGTCCCATCCTTTGTCGGCTAGCAGATTAAGAACATGGAAACGATCAGACCATGTTCTTTGATGTCAGAGCCTTTGGGAATGAGAAAGGTAATGCGTATGCCATATTTTTATGTGTAATCTGTATGCCAGAAAACGAAATGATCGTGCAAGCTCGACTAGTCCTAGGTGTAATTGAAATATGTTTATTCAAAATCATCTCAAAATGACTCTCTCTCTATATATATATATCGTGTATCTGTCAGTCAGAAAGTGCATACAAAATGGAAAATAAAAAATAACCGGGAAGCTTTTACATCTTCAACACAAATAACGGGGCTTGAATTTAATTCCAACTCAATCGCAGAGTGCGATCTATCTTGGTCGTGCTACTGCGCATTATAAATACCTATTATTATTATTAAATCAGTTTTGTATGACAGCAGAATATTTAAGGCTGACATCGTCATCAAAACGAGTGTTTATTGCCCGGAGATGATCGTGATAATAATAGTGTTGTTACTATTCTAACATCATCAAGTTTGGGTGAGAGTAGATGAGGAGATTCAGATAAAAAACAAACAAACAAGGTTAAAGGGAAACACTATAAAATGAAAATTGGTCGATTCATCCTGTACTTTGGTTGCTAGGGTTACTGAGGATGGGGGGTGAGGCGGCAGAGATAACAATCCCCGGCAAGGATAATGTTTCAAATATTGGACGGGTGATGGACACGGCCCGCTTAACGTTGTTTGTACCGCCCACAGCAGTCGATCCATCATCTCCCCCTCCCCACTCACTCACCCACACACACAGTAGGTGGCAAGACTTGTCCCTGGTCCCCATAGCCACGCCGCCATGTCATAATTTGTGCACAAACACTAAGTGGACATCGTATCCTACTATTTGAAATGTTGAGTTGTTGGGTTTTGCCTGTGTTTATCTCACTTCACAGACTTGTCACAAGAGAAAACAGAATCCTGATTCCGCACATAAATTCAGTGTCCTGTTAGAGGAATACCATAACATGGCTTTCTTGCACTAGGTACTCCTAGGTGACTTTTGAATTGATATAATAAATATCACGAAAAGTATATAGAAAAAATAGATTGTTTTCATCCTGATTTCAATGATACAAAGTTTTTTTGTTCTACAGCTCACATAGCTTTCATGAATGTTTTTAATATTTTAATTTCCGTTCAATTTTATATTTGAAACTGAAAATGAATAAGATTACAATTTTGAACGGCCAGTACATCAACAATTAAGTACTGAAAACTTAGAAACCATTATCTGGAACACTAACAGCGAACCGTTCTATTTTTTTCCCCAAGACAACCACGTATTGAAATATATTAGATATATATAGCTTCAAAACTAGGATTTCAAGCAATGTCACTTCTCAAACTATCACACTTGTCTAAGAAACGTTCAAAAGCGAAAGATCGTTTAGGAAAGGATGCAGCTCCGGTTTTAATTAAGCGAAAAAAAAAAATGGATATTGCTTCTTCTATGGCTTTTTCAGATCTCCATACTTTGTTCCATAACATTTCAGACTGACATCAAAGTATGTTTTGTGATCCTCTGATGTACTTTTTTTTTTTTATAAAACGAAAGACTCTAATCAACATGAAATTCCTTCAGGATGCATTCTGAATCAGTCTTGAGACCTGGGCACTCTGATAAAGGCACTCTGATAAGGATGTCACGTGCTGTTTCTCTTCTTATTACATGGCCACACCTGGCAACAAGTCTTGCCCTCTTCAACTGCTGCTTCCACTGGTTTGTCCAGCAGCTTCTCTCACAACTACATCTGTACAAATTTCTCGCAATGTCTTCACTGGTGTGGCTTAGCTTTCTCGCCGTGATATGACCATTGGTGCTGACACGGTGATAAACAACATACTACTTCTCCTCTTGTTTGTGGAAGGCATACAGTCTGGTGCTTATGCATTGCTTCATTCATAGGCTCTGGCTGTTCATCACTTTTCTCAGCAAGCCATTCCGCAGTTTTTGTAGTTGTGCCGCCGGAATAGGGAAAGACTGGTGATGAAAAAAAAAACCCGCCTTGACTTCCTCATATTGAAGTTCATCTGCCCAAAGATTTCTTCACTTAGCTTGTTGACAAGAGGGCAGTGCTTAAAGGGCAACATCAACTCTCAGTGAAAATCTCTGGAAATAGAGCATTAAGTATCATTAAAAACATATGCCGGAGGAATTTCGTGACGAAGATGCACGAGAAATATTATATCCATCTTTGTTTCTTAATGACACATTTGTCGAGAAAACAGGAACTGATGATGGGGTGGTATTTCTAAAACTAGCCTCGTCTACATCACAATCACACTCACTAGCTTGGAGTATCTACTTTCACTATAATCATTATAATCAAACTCTGTGCATGTGTGTCAATAATAAACAATTATTTTGTTTAATGTTACAGTTACTGCGTTTGGAATGTAAGAGACCGATTACTGAGTTTGGGTTTTAAAAAAAAATTATTGTGATTATTAGTCCGTGATCTCTCCTTCTGTTGTCCGTTACTTTGCTACTGGCAGGTGTACATAATAGATAATGTACTTGTCTTCGTGCCACATTAGCCTCAAGCTTCGTGTGTTCAACCGTAAATTAATGTCTTTTGGCAGACGAACTAACCACTTTGGTCCAGACTTCAGTGATGGTCACATGGTCCCAACACGGGTGGTCTCTGTCTCTGTGCAGCGCAGACTTAACGAGGTGCCAGACTTGCACTAAAGCATCCCACTCCCAGCTTCCATCCCCCAACCCACCTCTTCCCTCGCCCCGCGCATGCCAAGTGCTCGTATATCATAGCACCAGTCCGAGTCAGCAAAACACCAGGCCACACTTGTTAAGATAAATTGAGCATCTGTCCTGGGTACACGACATGGCACAAACAGGCATCTCTTCTTCTGCCATTAAGGCCATCTAAGGAAGTGGCTGTTACGGCATCTCAGGTCATCTAAGAAAACGCAATATTTACAAGCTAAACAGTGTATTCATCCTCTCTTCTATCCTCCGCTCTCCCCCACTATCTCTTAAAGTGGTCTTATTTATCAATGGATTTTATGCACAGCGGCTCTATGATACATAATGATTGACAGATGTTTACACCCTTTCTGGAGTTATGTTCTTGGAGAAATGAAGAATCTCTCTCTCACACACAGACAAATAGAGAGTTTAAAAGGTCAATAACACATCCTTTACGAATGTTTGCTAAAGATCTGACAGTTATACTCGGTTACCCATTTCAATAATATGTACAACATTTCAGAAAACCGTAAGCCTGTTCCTGAGGGAGGGGGAAAATTTCTGACTAGATATTGGAAGGAAACAAAGCGTTAAGACGAGAAATTGAAATCACAGAACTTGTTTCCTCGCCTTAAATAAATAAACAAACAAATATCGTGGGAGGCAGAAAAGATGGAGAGGGTTAAAAAAAGGACTAGAATTGCAACAGTTCACAAAGGAGTGTTAAATGACAGATAATCAGCCTCATTCTGGAATGTATAACCCTGCGCGGTCAACATGGGGGTGGACTTTGCCAAAGCGGTCTCATTTTAATAACCCCACAAAATAACAAAAAGAGAAGAAAGGGAGAGGAAAAAAAGGACGAGCGAAGTTATCCAGAAGGTGATAAACACTGACTGCTGGGCTCGGCGCGTGTGCACAGTGCGTGAAACGTCACAACTCGCGTGGCACTCCCGAGGGTTCCTTTCTCTGGCACCACTCCCCCGGTCACACTCCGGTCGCACACGCCTGCAATTTCACACTTATTTTGAGGACAGACCAGGGGCCAAGCAGCACCGAGGTGTAATCCATCGATTTTCTCAGAATTCTTCGAGTGTCTGGAATAGAAAGCGGCCTTCAGTTCCATGCTGATTGCAATCGTCAAAGTCGCGCTGCCAGAAAATGTCGTTAGTGGCGGTAGCCTCTTTCTCTCTCCTTTCTCCGAAGAGTTAAGTCCATCGATTTCTGAGACTCTTGAGAGTCGTGGCATTGAAATCTGTGCCCCAACCGTGGATTCATTCGTTGTCACTGTCGCGATTTTGTCATTTTTCCGTCTTCTTTATTTATTTATTTTTTTTTTTCGTCTTCTTCCTCACCCACACCCTTCTAGAAAGGAACATTTTTGGTCTACTTACATGATTTTATATCGAGGTCACACACCAGGCGTAAGTGCAACTATCAATGAGCTGAATGGACCTAAAGGTCAAGAGCCCGACTCCAACGCACCCCGCCAGCAGGTTATAAAGAACAGCAATTATTAATCGTGGAAAAAGCTTTTAAATTCTAGAAATGGTTAACAACCATCGACAATAATGATAACATTTCGCGGCGGAGAGAAAGAGTCCGTCAGTCATGTCCTTTACCTGGAACTGGACATTGGGGGAGGGAAATGAGGAGAACTTGGCCAGACGATGACAATGCCCGCTACTCACGTATGTCGTGCGATAGTGAGCAGGTTCGTAACCCAGTCCTTCCGCTGATCACCGCATCGTCGAGAACCCTCCAAGGTACCTTGAAAGACAGTCTACGACAGAGTATCATACTGGGTCACGTGGCCAACCAGACCAGCTTACGTTGCTTGATTGCTACAAGAAAGGGATCCTGGCATCCGACAAGTGTGGCGACCATTCCCTGTACAAAGTCATTGATTTTGTTGTCTGTACAAAATCAGGAGCAGTGTCCTCGGGCACTTGTTCCCAGATGCCGAGATTCTCTTCTCCCTATCGGCAAGCAGAGTTCACGGTTTGCAACCGCAAAGCAGGATCGGTACCACGAGACTTGTACAGATTGTACTTTGTAGTAAACCTGATATTATGATGCATCGGAGCCTCTCCTTCCTCGCCATTGTCGTGGTCGCAGTCACGATCCTGATGTGGATATCCGTCGTGGAGCGGCCGTCCTTGGCGAGGGTAGCTCTCAATTAAGTTGTTTACATTTTCGAGTTGTGTTCCGAAGATATCTTCCATGCCGTCGTGGCTACAACTTTATTCTTGTCACCAATAGTCTCCATTCCATTTGAATTGTCTGTCAGTCTGTCAGTAAGGTCTTGCAGTTCTGTGTTAGTGCCTGCTGTCAGATCGATGTCGTCTGAAAAGCGTAGGTTGAAAATCGGTATTCCACCGATGGCAATGGAAGAGTTATGGTCGTGGAGGTTTTTACGCATCACGTTCTCCCCCCCCCCCAAAAAAAAAAAAAAGATTGGATGAACAGCACACGTGATAAGGCTACCTTTAACGGACGCCTACTGTCTTATGAAAAAAAAAGCTCCCATTTGGTTATCCCGCAGTCCGGAGTTCTTTGAACTCTTCGATTACTTGTACGAGACTATCTTCGATGTTGAATTTTCGCATCATATGCCATAGCTTCTGACTATATCAGAAGCTTTTAAAAATCTTTGTCGCTGTGACAGTTCCGCTGATGCTGAAAATGCTTCGATATACGAGAGAGGAATGTCCAGTTGAATCTGGGATTTAAAAAAAAAATCTTGGCTTTAAATTCTCGCTTAATATGGATGAGACTGGTAATTTAAACGTTCAAGACAAAATACAAGAAGTGAAATTTTTTTAAAAGTCCACACCTTTTACCAGCTGATTACTCTTCCAGACCCACCCCCTTCCCCGCCATTGGAAAGGATCCACAAGGAAATATTTTTATTTGTTTGAAATGGAAAGCCATCAAAACATTAAAAAAAAAACAACCTAGGATTAAAAATGTTGAACCTTAATTCATTTATTGCGACACTCAAGCACACGGCAGACATTTCCTCACCAGCATTCACTCTCTTCCTTACCCACATCCCCAACCCTTCATCATCCCATTTCCAATCCCCATAGCTCCTCAGTTCCTGCAAGTCTTTACATCTGCCACGTGATCTGCAGGCGCAGAGCAAAACATAGACCCCTTCCCCATCCCCCCATCTCACGGCACTGGGCAACAGTGGCAGACCGCAGTTTTCCTTTCTTTTACCCATTCCCCCGTTTCTATTTTACACCAGCAGGGTTTCCGGCGTCGCCCGGTCATTTCGTCCCGCGAATGCCTCCAACTGTGATTTTATTGTCAACTTTCGATTTGTCTCTGAGTCAAGGGTCATCAGTAAATGATAGACATGGCTTCAGTGTAGTGACTTGTACCCTCGCCGCACCTTTATTGAGGTTGACAGTTCGACTGGGGCAACGGAAATGGAGGAAGGGAGGACGCACGGCGGTTCGACAAGATAAACAATGAGGAGATGTGCTTGATGGCGTCCGGTGGTTTTGCCCACGAAGCACATCAAACGGTGGACAGGAGAGACAAGGGAAGGAGACAGACATCGACGCCCACGTGTAGTGAGTGGGGGAACTGGGGGGGGGGGAACAAAAGCCGTTATTGTCGTTAGGGGTAATAACAGTTGCCCCCAAGCGATTTGCTCGCTTCTCACCCTGATCTCTCCCTCCCCCTTCTCTCTGTCAGCGGTACACCGCACTGTCCCACGTATGTTCTGCGTAGTTAGAGGTGGGTCGCAACTCACCCAGGGTAGTAGATTTTATTCGTGGATTAGCAGCATCTCACAACGGGAGGGTGGTGATAAACATCAAGAATAAAAATGCGTAGGAGCAGCGAACACCAACTAAACCTGGACTGCGAACTTCGTGGAGGCGTCAGGAACATTGCCGTCAAGTTTGGGGGAGGATCGGGAAAGCTGAGTGGATTTGCAAGCTAGCGGACCGAGCGAAAACAAACAAGGCCCGTCACACTCTGCTTCATGAGATTGATCATCTCCCCTATCATCGCATCGATCGTTTCTTCTGTGAACAGCCATCCTGTTCAGTGTGCTAAACCGAGCGAGCGTCCGAAAGATCGTTCAGGAGCGGAGAGTTGTGCATGTAACCATTTTTACTGTAATACGTGTGTAAAACGTATACCACGTGATGCCTTGTCACGTGATGTGCACGTAACATTTTAAATGTACGTGTAATGTGTAACCGAGTGGCGGGGGGTTGTGGACTGACGACAACAGTCCAACAGTCAAACCAAAATGTCAGGAACCGTCAGCAGGTGCACAAGTCTTTAATGCACGAGCTAGAAACAACGGCCACGGCTGCGTCGCTTGTCTTCGCGCCATCTCTCTTTTTTTCGAACCGCTGTCGTCAGCTCCTTTTTGTCGTCACCTTATCTTGACGTCACATCACCTTACGTCATTTGCTCGAGGATTAGATTTGAGATCTGCGTATCGGCAGGGTTAACCCAGACTTTTTTTTTTACGTTCGTTGAAGTGACGCTGGCGGACAGTAACAGTTTTGATTCTCAAATCTGAGATCGTCACGTGACCTCCAAAATGAGACCAGGAATGCTATCACTTGTCATCGCCGTCATCATTGCGGCACTTGCATGTGAAGATAACGCCCACGTGGTTAAACGAGAAATTCGAGAACTGTGGCGGAAGACTAACTTCACCCAGGGAGCAGACATGTTTTCTGGCTTCAACGCAGGCGGAATCAAAGGACGGCCCGCCTTCTCTGTCGTGCCAGACCCTGCTGGAGGACCAGACCAAGTACTGAGAGTGTTCTTCCCTAACGGTAGCTACTCTCGTGCCTCCCCGGTGGGTGTGGTGCAGTTTTACGCATGGCCCACGGCCCCCCAGTCGGCAATGATGTTCAGCTATGACGTCTACTTCAGCAACGACTTCGACTTTGTCAGAGGAGGCAAGCTACCTGGTTTGTGGGGTGGACGAACAAACACTTGTAGTGCACTCCGGCGTGCCATCGGATGTTTCTCCACCCGCTTCATGTGGCGGTCGTCCGGAGCAGGAGAGGTTTATGCCTATCTACCCGACAAGTCGGCGTGGTCACTGGGCCGTGGCAAGTGGTATTTCCGGAGAGGACAATGGCAAAACATCGCTCAGTACATCCACCTCAACACTCCAGGCTCCAAGGACGGTTACATCAAGGTTTTCATGAACAGGGAGCAAGTTTTTAACGTCACCGACGTCTCCTTCCGCACCGACTACACCGTCAACGTCAGCGGCATTTTCTTCTCCACTTTCTTTGGCGGCAAAGACCCCTCCTGGGCAGCCACACGTGACAGTTACATCTACTTCAAGAACTTCGTACTGTCCACCGGAGATGAGGCTCCTCTCATTCTCTCATGAGCAGGTGTTTTGTGACGTCATCATTTCATGAGCAGGTGTTTGTTGTTTATTCACAGCTAACAACGTCAACAACCGGAATGATATGGTTACAATATAGTCCAACACTCAAACCAAAAGGGCAGGAACCGTCAGAGGGTGCACAACTCTACATTTACGAATAACGTGAATTGTACGTGACAAGCGGTGATGTCACGTGGTGCAGCGATACACAGAGTCAGCGTCAATCAGTTCAACCACCAAGAAAGCGGTTGCATGCCAGCTGTGATCTTCTAGGGTCTTAATGTCAGGGAAAGGCATTCAAAGACGAGTTGCAACTATCAGTCTCAAGACACCCACTCAGTCACACCTACTAGCAGCACTTAGCTCGTGGTGGTCTCAAACATTAACGGCTCGTCTACACGGCAGCTCTGGTTGATTGAGTGAGACCAAGGAAACCACCTTCCATGGAGTCAATAGGTAATTGAGAGTCTGGTGTGTGTGAGCGCACGCCTCTGTCGATTTGTGAGTAGAGTTCACTTCAGTCTTTGTGGAGTATGTTTCACTTTTATTGCGGGTGATTAACTGGCTTAATTAGGGACCACCACCGCCTCGCCGCCATTCTTGTGAAGGTGATGGAATGAATGGCATGGTAGCTGGAAAAGCAGCCTTTTCAGACTATTGCCACCAGCCATTCATCTGAGCGAAAATTCAATTCAAATTCAAATTCAAGCCCCCCAATCTCTCCCACACCCCAGCGAAGTAATTTTCTCCTCTATTAGCCCGTCGCACGAGCCAGCAAGTGAAATCGAATCAAGGCGGGGAAATAAGGAAGGAACATTGTCCTCCAATATTTTTCACAAGCGTGATGCGACTAATTAAAACCGGCGTTGCGATCGATAATGCTGCTGACGAATGGAGGAAAAAGGCAGGGAAACTGTTTCTTATTTCTTTACAACTGTTCGCTAGCTTTGTTTCGAGCGCAGGGCTCTGACAGCATCCACTGCACTTCAGTGAACGCGACGACGAACCTCTCGGTCTGTAGCTGCAGTGACTGCCACCATCTTGTTCTGTTACTGCCATGGCCGAGCCTGGTCACCCCTCCCCCTCACCTTCCCCATCCAACACACCTGCGGACCAACCGACTCAGACGTCATCTTCATCAGGTATCGATCAGCCGACGAGACCTGGCGGTGTAACGGTTTCAACTCTCCCTTGCATCCACCTTTCCGATCTGACACTGCGCATGCGCAGGCTGAAACCGATATACAGGCGCAGGTGAGGTAGAAACATGAATCGGTTTTAAGATCTGAAGAGGTGTCTGCGGCACCAAGATTTCTTTCACATGCTGCGATCTGTATTTAATTATTCATTCATTCGTTGTGCGGAAGATTCTTGTTATCAGTGTCCACTGTATATTTTCGAATCGCTGGCTGTAGTGTATTTCTCACCTTTGAGATCAGAGAGAGGTGTTAGAGACAGAGCTTCCATGCACAAGTTTTTATTTGTCTGACTCTACATCCAAAATCATCTGCTAAATGTCTGTTCCGACATTAACTTTTGGGGAAAATATTTTTTCTCAAAGGAGAATTGAAACGCTGAAGCCGTCAGGGAAGGGGAAGAGGAGTAGGGGCAGGGCAAGTGTGGCCAAAGGTTGCCATCAGTGTGTCTCTTAATAAATAAACCGGCGCCGATGAAAGCCATTAAGATGAGCGCCGGATACTTGCCGCTGGTCCTGTTATTTTCTTTTTTATGGAAATGGGCTGAGAGTAAGATCCGGCCATCCTAACGGTGTCATGAATACAGACAGATGGGAAAGATATTACGGGGAGTGATGTCTCTACACGGGATGAAGCGGCTACGGCCTCATCCAATGAGTATTGTCCAAAGCTTTTGCTAAAATGGTAAACATAAATAAAATCATCAATTGAAATCAATTTTTTAATATTTAGTCTTCAAATTATAATGATTAATACAAATTACATTTTAAAAAATGTAGTGGTGATTATGTGTCTGTTTCCAAGCACAGGGTCTCGCTACGCTTCAGAGGTAAAGCTAACCCTGGAATAACCCTATATATATATTAAAAAAGAAACAAGCGTGACCTTTAAACCACTGTAGTTAAAAATACAGAGCTAACAGTCACACAATTTACACATAAAGAAATATCAAGTATTATCTCTAAATCACACTTTGTTTACCGAGGAAAAAGGACACAAGAAGAAGATTCAATAATGAGAGGAGGGAGAGAGAGTGTGTGTGTGCACTGATTATAGGGCCTCTTGAAGCTGTGATGTTGAGACAGACAACCGGCGCTCTTACCAAACCTCTCTACAAACCTCCAGCTCTTGGTGGCATCCATTTTGTTTACCACAAAGTTCTTTCGTGAGTGGAGGGAAGGGTAAGTGTGGGTTGGGTGTGTGTGTGGGTGGGTGTGTGTGTGGGGTGTGTGTGGGGTGGGGTGTGTGTGGGTGAGATGTGTGTGTGTGGGGGAGTCCCTCACGTCCGGCGGCTCCCTCCTCTGACAGCAAAGAACCTTCACCTTCCCCTTTATCATCGTCAGCAACTCCCAGAGAGAGAGGCGGACCTCACCATGACACGATGCAGACGATAGGATGTACGAGGTCGGCCAACGATAACACGGGCGGATTGGCGAGCTGGATCAATAGTTTGCAAGTTGATTTGAACCCTCCACCTACACTTTGTTCACTGATGTCGGAGGATGCTAAGGGAACAGATGGACACTTTCAGGAGGTTAAAGGGCAATGCGGCTGGAAACTCGACTGCTGCGAAATAATGCGTAAGACAGCCGCGGCTAAACGATGGTCCAGTGCGGCTACATGATGAACTATTGTGGCTAAATGAAGAGCGACTGTAGCTAAATGATAGCCTAGTAGTGTTAAACAACCGCTGTTTGTTGCTAATTGATGGCTATGTGTGCTAAATGAAGGCTGTTGAGGTTAAATTACGGCCTTGGGTTGATAAAAGATGGTCGAGCGTTACATTAGAAACAAACACTCTCGAATTAAACGTTTCCCGAACCGTTGCGAGGAAGTATAAAACTAATAAAGCAATTAAACCAAGACTTGTTAACGTGGCTAAATAATAGTTGATGATGGCTATGTAGTCGTGACAAAGTGGAGTGACAGATCATTTCACACAATAAAGTAGACTCTACTGGTCGGAGGACCAAGCCTAAATATGTCATGTCCTCCTTCAATAGGGGGTAGAGGGCATGTCAGATCGGGGGAGGGTTCAGGTCATTTATACTCGGGTCATTTAAATCAATACCCTTTGGGAGAGGGGATGGGAGAGAGGGGGTGTTGTTAATGTAGCACGTGCTGCTGGTGTTTTGCACTGAGGCCACTCGAGGGCAAAGGCAGAGGGCACCTTTCAAGAAGTCTTTCTTTGTGTGATAGGAACCTAGAAGTGCATAAAGATTTATTGAGGTATAAGCCAGTGACAGGTGAAATCGCTTAAGTGAACCATGATCTGCTCAGGCCGCAGTTTATTGATCAACAGGCTGGATGGCTGGGAGGCAGGCTGCATCATCCATTCAGCAAATGTTGGCATTTGACGAACTAGAGCTCAGCCAGTCTTAGATTGTAGACATTCTTAATGTCATCCTTGAAGGATCATCCCTGGAATAGAGCTACCTCCGACCTCAACACTTGGGGACTCAACGATTCTGGAAGACTAAAATAGCTTCGTTACTCTTTAGAAAAAATTATTGACTGAAAAACTCACGATGATGACCAGGAAAAAAAAATCCAACAACAATGTTTATTTTAAAGAAAAAAAATCACTCTCTCGCATTTCCGCCCCTCAAGCCCTAGTCTGAAAGCCTGTAGCAAATATGGCAGAGAGGAAAGAATGGCAGAATGGGGGGAGCCGGTCGTGACCTCACAATGTTTCGACCAGGTCATTTCCGTTGTGAGAGGCGTCGATGAGCTGCGCTTACTTAATCAATGATCCAAGGTGGGTTGAGTTACAGCTCAGCACCAGTTCTGTCCTCGGTGACTGCTTCGCCTCTCAGAGACCCCAATTATCATCAGAAATCTTTTTTGTGGGCGGCGAATCTGAGCGACAACTATAAATGGTCGGTGACCCTTGACCTTTGCGTCCAAACAATCACGCGCATGATCACCACCTCAGCCTTTACTACAATGAGCGTTACTCGATTCCGTTTATTATGACATGCCACAAAGATTAACCAGTCACACGGAACAATATTTCCATGAGATTTAGTTAGTAAGAGGCGACAATCCCTTAACGAACTCGCCGCCCTCGTCAGGACTAAAAATAAAGCAGCATTTGAATGAAAGAAGAGCTAACAGTCTTTTCGCTTGAGTAGCGTTGCTATTTATAGCCGAAAGACCTGTAATGGCATACCTGTACTGTTCTCAATCGAATGATCGACCGTTAAGGCTGTCATGAATTAAAGTCTTGTTAGATGCACATTTTTTTTTCTTCTGATGACCAGGTAAAAACTCGGTACCAGAAGGACGTCCACCCGGATTCAGCAGGAGGGTAGGTAGCTTGTGAGGGGGTGGAAGAGGAATTAACGAGGGCGCAATGCAAAACAACGATTTTGTTTTTATTTTAAAGAGAAACTCTTGTGAAAGCTAGAAACTATTCTAGCTTGACAAACAACCTTTCGTGTTCATCGGCGTCTGAGAAACTACAAACGAGGAAATCCTTTTTGCTAACATGACGCGAGCTCTGCGGTCGTCTTCGACCACCTTGCGCTGCGACAAAAATTCTTTGCGTGCAAAATGTTGCCATCTGAGAGCTAATGGAGGCACTTTGATCATCGGTCAGAAGGAAAAATCATTGATGTGTTCAACGATAACCAAACAGACAAACGGACGAAGGGAAATGGAGTGTGTGTGGGAAGGAATGACTGCATGACATGCGGCTCATGCAAGGTTTTCCCTTGTGGCTTCCATTGTGAAAGGTAATCTTCGAGTCTCCATTTCTGCGAGGTTGCTGGAAGGGAGGGGGAGGGCGCTGAAGGAGTGGGTGTAGTGAATGGCGGAAAATAGGCGCAGGCGAGGTGGCTCACGCGCCAGTTTAGAAGACAAATTTGCACACCATGGCAAGTAATCATTCCGCGGCGGCTAAATACACTGTGCGACAGCTAATCACACAGCACTGCAGCTAATCACACTGTGCTGCAGCTAATCACACTGTGCGACAGCTAATCACACTGTGCTGCAGCTAATCACACTATGTGGGGAGGTAGTGACAGAGCAGCAGATGTCTACAAGCTGTAGTACTCACCCCCACTTCATAGGCAGGTAAACACACTATGCTGACACTAAACACACTGTGGCAGCACTTAATGACACTACACGCTAATCACTTTGTTTATTACTTACTCGCACTGTCAGGGACTGTGTACTGGCGAAGATTAAACCTTGAGGGCTAACATTTCCTGTTCCCACCGCCGCAGCAGACGAATCGCGCTGACGCAGACACACGTGCAGGACGCCATCTTGAAACTTATGATAACGCAGTTTTTACCTCCATCACCACGAGAGTTCACTTGATCTCCCGCTTCATGTTAATGGTGAAACCGGAACGATTCGACCAGGGGCCTCTTAGAAATCCACGCAAAAATTTGTCCAGAGATATGATGTCGTGGTTGGAGAAAGACATTTACATATATTGTGTTAAGACTGAGAGGGGAGGTCACTCTCTGGGTCCTTGGCATGATAATACAATGACTCTCCGACTTCTCAGTCTGCAATTTGTAGACGCCGACCTCGTTCTTTGTGCGCTTTCCTCCACCTGGGACTAATTAAGTGTGACAGAAACTAATAGCAGAAATAACACAGAGACTGTGAAGAAAGCAACTAACTACCAACATCGATATCGTTCTCAACTCTCGCGTAGGCAGCGACAAAAACTGTCGTGTGGGCAACATCTGTTCTCAGACGACAACGGACACCAAAGATATTTTGGTCGGGTCATCACTTTGTAGTCCATCTCTCTCTCCTCTCAGGTCTGTTGTCTAAAAAGAGAATCTCCTTAGCATCTGAGCCTGCTTCTGATGATAAAATAGTGACAGCCAAAAGGTTACAGGTAGCGACTGATTCGAATGAAATAAAAAAAGTGAGACAGCCCAGTAAGATTAGTGTCTCTTTGATAATGAGTTTTTACATAATACAGTATACTTTATTATATTTTTATTTCTCTGTTATAAATCTGCATAATGTCTAGCAAGTGAATATTGCAGGTTAGAGGAAGAGATAATATATTTATGTTAATAATGTAAGTAAATAAGACCGTTAAGCTGATGAAGGACCCAGTAACAGGTGTGCTTTCAGATTTTCTCCCTGAACATAATACACGTTTTAAAGATATGTTAATGTTCTGATCATCTTGTGATGGTCTGAAGATCGAGCTGTTCTAAATATGTTCTGAAGATGTTTTAAGATGATGTGTGCGAACATAATGCGGTCTACGCATTTGTAACCTCAAAGTTTGGAAGAAGGGTGGAGCAGACGGCGGCAGGGTACATCCAGACACTGCACAACGACACACGACCTGTAAAAAGCGCCACCACAAGATGGTGGCACGACAGGGCCTCACAAAATGCAAGTTGGGGTCAGCAAAAAGCACTTTGCCGCTCTCTGCCCAGACAAGAGAGGGACAGAAGAATAATGGCCGGTGATAACGAGAGACAACCATTTAAAATTCCTGCATTTTATTAGTGGGGAAGAGAATGAGCAAATAGAGATCGAAAGAGACAGAGGATGAGGTGTGTGTAAGTGTGGCGGTTGGAGGGCGATGGAGAGATGGAGGAGGGCCATCGACCGACAATGTTCAAGCTGTTTTCGTGAGGCAGCGTGAGAACAGAGTTGCCGTTCCCCTGAAGAACTCTTCACCCCCACCTCTCCTTTTAATTCATCACGGGCACGCCACGCAACCTCGTCCAGCAAGACCACCGGAGGAGCTGCAACAACGGCAGCAACGGCAACAACACGCAAGCACTTCACCCACGTAATCCGTCACGAACACGACAGTTCTTTTGCATGCCGGCTACGTAGGCGCGTGCGAGATGGAGCAGGCGAGGTAATCCGGGACAGTGATCTCCCCTGGCCTCGCGCCATCCCTGGAGGATGGGGACTGGAGGGGAGTGGGGTGGGTGGGCAGCACGCGACTGAACTGTTCGTGCTTCATTAACAAAGGGTCTTCCTATACTTTCTTTAACTTCTTTCTTCGTCCTTTATTAGTTCTTACCTCCTTCACCACACACCCGACACACCCACCCACCTACCAAATCAATCAATTAAACAATCAATAAATAAATCAGTCAATCTCTTTTACGTCCACTAGTGTTGGTCGTCTCCGTTCGTGTGTCGTCAAGATCCGGTTGGGCCTGGATTTGAATTCTGCTGACTGCCGTGTTTTATAACGACTTTCTTGCGTGCTTCGTCGGGTCAGTGAACCTACCCGCATGTACCGCTACCGACAGCTGAGTTTAACCGAATTAATAATAATAAATGTACCCCACCCCTTTCATGCAAGAGCTGCCGCGCTTCAGCAGCAACATGAGAACTGAGGATGAAGCAGGCGGTCACGTGATCTGGACATGCCTCACACCAGAAGGGCGTGGCTCGGAATGGCCTGTACAATCTCTTCCATAAAATCTTCGGATGTTCGGTCTGTTTTGAAATTTTGAAGTTCTGCCCACCCCTCACCTCCAACTTGTGCCTCTTCACCATCTCCTCCCGGAAAATATTTAGATGTTGATTCTGATGCAAGATGTCAGAAGCTGCAAGAGGTGTTTAAGGCTCTAACCTCCCCTTGTCCTGGAACAATTTTTTTAAAAGTCGTATCTGTTGGATTTGTTGTTCCAACTGATTTCTATGACTGACACAATCTTGTGGATTGGGACTGACATGGGATGAGACAAGGCACGAATGTCGTGCCTCTGGAGTAACATCTTGGTTATCTGTGTGGAAGCCTCTTATCACACGTGACCGCGGGCAACAGGGACTTCCTGACAGGAAGACATGGCTAAGGATTTGCGATAAAGACCAACCCGTCATGTTTCTAGGGAGTGAAACAAGTCTCTGCCGGTTCTGTAGTTTATCTTCAGACTACAAATCACAGAGACCCAGAATAGCCTTATCAGCGAGTTATTTGATCAGATGATCTACTCCAAGCACTGTCATAAATGTTGCTATATTTAGAACTGTCGATTTAAGCAATGTCGATTGTTATCTCGGGGGCAGAGTACGAAGTAACTATCATCTTAAAGGACAGCACGAGCGCTCAGCAAAAATCGCTGAAAACAGCATAATAAAATACCGCAAAAACATATTCTGGTGGTATTTTATGACAAAAAGCACGAGAAATATCATGTTAATTTTTTTTTTCTTAATCACACCTGGATTTGTCGAGAAAGCAGGAAGTGATGAAGGGGTAGTATTTGGACCTTTTAATTTTTTAACTTCAAATAAGCTTCTAAATAGAGTTCAAATCTGTAGGGCTGTGTTCCAAAATCAACGTTTCATTTTCTGTGCAGAAGAAAAAATATTGTACTCGTCTTGTCCTTTAGACATCATTAATCACATCTTATCTGGTCACTAAACAAAATGAGACCCAAGATTTTTTTTCTTTTTTGCTAAACAAAGGCTATCATTACTTAAGCGTCCAAGGTTTAATAAAATCTGGCAGAAATTTATCTTTCTCTGGATAATTTCATATTGACACGACCCGTGTCACAGGTAAAAGGTCAGTATGATAAATAGCACGTGGAATTAAAAACCTTATGAATAAAGCAGTTTCGTGATGGATATTGGAGAGATGGATGTTATATATGTGTGTTAAGATAAAAACTATGCAAATCCATACCTTCAACCTATTTTGAAAGATGACCCATTTCGTCGTTTCTGTTCTTGCTTTGTGTGCCAGAGAATTTTTATTGTAATGTTTCTTTTCTCAATTATAAGATGTTTCCAATGGTTAAAAAAGAGAAAAAATATCTGCTAGGCAGAGAAATGATGAGAATACACAATTTAAAACGTTCCTTTTGAGTGACAGAAAGACGAAGGACGGCTGGTAGACGCGCAGCATTTCGCTCCTCTCCCCCACTGTTCCTATCTGATCTGGTCCGCGAGCGCACATAGCGCAGACAGCCGGTCAGGCAAAGTGCCCTTGCTTTTAGACCTATCACTTGCTAGTAGAGAGCTGTACACGAGTTGTAATATGAAAAGTGGATCCAAATGTATTAGTAAGAATGATGCCACTGTTAGTATTGCAAGATTAATCCGCCAGATAAAGAAAAAATTTGTTTTAGTTAACACCTCAAAAGTCGTTGCCATCTAAGTGACCCTTTGACCTTTTTTTTCTTTATCTTCACGCGATGCGCCCCTGTGCTGTATGCAGGAAGACATTAACGCCTTCTGCAAAGAAACATGGCGCCCAACACCGGAAACGGAAACGATGGTAGCCTTACAGGGGACGCCATTAGCCGTCACGCTGCCGGCGCAAAATCAAGTTGACGTTCTTGACTGTGGGCGGTCACCACTGACCGGATGTCTGCTGCGGAAATCACACACGTCTCTCTCTGTGACCTCTCCCCTCTCTCACTCCAGAAAACTTCCACAAAACTCTTATTCAGTCGACTGTTGACTACGCCTCCCCTCTGTTGGACTCTGGCACTGGGCTTTCCTGACTTCGCTTACAAGTGTTCAAAGGAGAACCATTAAAGCAATAATACAGTCTAGTGATCTAACATTTCCAGAACTCCTTCCACTGACAAACTGCAAAAGAGCACTTTTTCTATAAAAAAAAAAAGGAAACTGTCTTCTAAACTCTGCTTTCTTCCTAAAAACAAACAAACAAACAAACATATTAACAAACAAACAAACATATTAACAAACAAACAAACAAACAAACAAACAAACAAACAAACAAACTAACTAACTAACTAACAAACCAACCAAACACGAATGTCTCTGATATCTTCATGTTATGAACTGCCAAGGGGAAAGAGAGAAGGGAGAGAGAGAGCATGTGATTCTGCAAGCAACAAAGAATGAAAAATGATAGCATAATTTTTATGACTCGGACATGTCTTTCAGACAACAACAGATTTCAACATATCAATATAATTGTATTTTTGAAAAGGAAATGTGTCATCGAAAGTAACATTGGCACTGACTAGGGAAATTAATATCAATTTTAATTCTGAAAAGACTCTTCTTGCGCTTTTTTCTTATTTTACCTTCACTTCTAGTTACCGGTAATGGAGGGACACAATGTCTCTTCCCCTGGGACCTCTTCGATGTTATTTTTGGATGAGCATGGACACATCGTGAACAGAAAATTACCGCACGGCCACGAAATAACATAAAAATGGCGGAGAGGTCAAAGGCCACAGCACAATATCTATTCTATCACGATAAATCAGTACTTCGTTTCACTGTACGAGATTCTTAACAGCCTGCAGGCTGGCATTTTCTAGGGACCTCAGTTTCTAATCGAGACACAAAAATCAAATATTCAACGACATGGATCTTTTTCTACCGCTCTCGTTAAATAAAGAATTCTCATTGTCTCTCTTTCGTGCGCACGCACGTGTGTGTATGTGTGAGAGAGAGATAGAGCTTGTCACCACACCCACCTACCTCGGTCATGCTCTTACTTCTCTGTGGAGGCAGAACGATTAGAGACAATAAATTCAGCTGTGGCGGCCCCTGAGGTGCGATGGTGAGTGTGGGTCTTCACCTGCTTACCTGGCTGGCTTCTCTGCCACGATATACAGCCTCGAAATAACATTATAAAGAAATGGTCGAGAGCTCAAAGACCACAGCACAATATTTATTCTATCACGATAAATCACTTCTTACACCGCACGAGACTCTGAACAGCCTTCAGGCTGACATTTTCGATGAACCCAAGTTTGTGATCTCGAGACAAACATCAAAGAGTCAATGATACTCTCTTGCAACCTTTGACATCAAGGACGGTCTTTCTCAACGAGCCTAGAACGAGCTTAAGTTCTAATTACTTGAACATACTCTCGGACAGTTTACATCCATTGGGGTTAATCTACGGGTGGCCACAAAAATGTAATCTAATCAAAGAAGAAGGGCACGGCGAGGCCAGCGTGTGGTGGGGTCGCTTAAAGGCCAACCCGACTCAAAAATGAAATTAAGCTCCAAGCAGCTTGACTGTTAGCCGCATTTAGCCAAAAAATTAGCGGTTTTTTACAAGCAGGCGTTCTCTAAATTCCAGTGTATTTGTAGTCAGTGCTGGAGATTCTTACTTTGATAAGCAGGCGTTGTCCAATCAGCAATCCGATTTTTGTGGTAAAGTGGAAAGAGAAAAAGTCACGTACCTAAGTCAAGAGAATGAGATCTTCATCTCTTTCCGAAACCGAGGCGAGAACTGCGATGTTCAAAAGCTTGTATCTGGTAAACGGATTAGAATTTGTCACAGATGCTCCAATGGATTCACTCTTACATTCATCCAGACATTTAAGCTCTTTGACTTAAAAAAAAACAACAACAAACTGCACACGTGTCCTAAAGGCCCTTAATTAATTATCGAATAAAAAAGGCAAGCTTGCAGTCTTAAATTCCCGATAAAAAACAAAAACAAACAAAAATTTAAAAAAAAACCGACAAAACTTTCACGCGTAACCAAGTAACGGTGGCCACTTTTAACTCAAAATTACAAAATCCAACTCAGCATGCACGCTTCTAAATGTTCTAAATGTCACTCAACGCAATTATCCAAGACACATACTCACGATGTGTCACAAGCTGTTTGTGAGTTGTGACACGTACTCACGTACTCACGGTGTGTCACAACTCTCCAATGCTCCAAGCACGAGGCTTTACTCTCCATTTGGACGACAGTTGCTGCGACACAAGAAGCTGATACGCCATTAATAGGTCCTCAGTGTTTTTAGAGTTCTCTCTCTCTCACAGGCTGTTAGAGGGCAACTGCTCACCTGACAAGTGGAGTGAGTGTTCTGTCATTCAACTCATATACAGCACTTTGATGACTTAGATAAGACTCACTTCGATTTTGAATTTTTACATCACGTGCCATAGTCCTTCATGCCAGATTCCATCAAAAGCCTTTTTAAAGTCTATGACGTTCTGAAAGAGGTCCAGCTGATGCAGAAGATGTTTCGCTATGATGATGCGACAGTTGAAGATTCAAGCCAGGCTGCTTTTTTACAGTTCCTTTCATGCAATTCTGGATTACTTTAAGCATGAATTTACTTAATCACACTATGAAACAGATAAAATACAGTGTGTTTTTATTTCTTCCTCGCTTGTGAGATTAATTCGGTCTGCACATTTGACGGTGAGTGGAAATTAGATACTCTGATCACACCACAGGTGCAAATATCACCTTCAATCTTGAGTTGTTCATCGAACCTTCTACATGGTGTATCAAGCCAGTTGTGACATCTGTGTGCAGTCAAAACAAATTAATATAGCAGAAGTCTTGCATTCAAGTCAGACTGCAACTGTGTTGTATCCAAGCAAGTAACATCACACCTTTGTTGCAGCACACAAGTGCCAGCACAGACCCCGATGACGACGACCTTCCATTAATCGATAATTGTATTTTTCCAGTCTATAATAGTATACTTACAATTCGATTATCCATGTATTTACATTTTATTTAATAACTTATTATAGACAGCGAACGTCAGGAAAAGTGCAAACAAATGTCGGCAGGAAATATGGGAATGAGTGTCTTTTTTTGGTCGTTATTATCAATCACCTGCTTCATGCATAAAGCGGATGTAACAAACACCTTGCGCAGAGATGTGCGCAGTCATTGCATTCTCGTTTTTACTGCAGCTTATTGTCTGCGAGCTGACAACTGCATCGATAATTTAAATAAATAAAATCTCCACCCACCCCGTTTCCAAAAAATAAANNNACCCCCCCCCCCCCCCCAAAGCAAAAAAACAAACAAAACACCACAACAAAACAAAACAAACCTCCCAAATTTACCGTTAAAAATGCGTATTCATTGGTGTTTCTTTTGATTAAAAAAAATTCAAAGCATTCCGTTTCTTTTTCGTCTTTCTACAGAAAACCTAGCCCCCAGCCACCCACACCATCCTCCGTGCTTTGCTGACGGCAAGAATCTATTTGAAGTCCTTCTTCTTCTTCATTAGAAGATGTCTTCTGGCACTCTGAACACTGACCGACTCGGGGGACCGTTGCCAGGGAGGTTAAGCCGGGCTGACGCAGATGCCGACAAAAGCTTAAGGAGACCGCGAATCATCAGCCAGTCCATCCTTCTCTTCCTCTGCTCGATTTCTGGCTGAAATTAAAAAGAGAACCAGTTCCTTAAGTCCAGACCATGTCACATTGTATCGAGCTGATGATAATTTATGGCGAGCGGTCGAAGACTTGCATCAGGTCAGCGGGATAAGATTATTGATTTTCTTCATTTTCAAGTGAGAACAATGATGATGCTAAGCTTTCCTCCTCCACTCACAATGATTCTCTCACTCTGTCTATGTGTGTGTGCGCGCGCAGGTGGAGAGGTCGGTCGTGGGGTGAGTGTTGCTATGGACAAAAAAGCACCACCACCCTGGGGAAAGAGAAGAGACGATAGATGCGATTGTTAAAGGACAGACTGCCAACACAAATCAAGCTAAAGGACAGACATTCAACCGCTGCCTCCATCAGCCATGCCACGTCATCTTCCAGGCTGGACTAACACTAACCCTCGACATGCTTCAGTGATCTCAACACAACGCGGATCACATCATCTTCCGCAAGGCTGACCATATCACAAATATTCAAGATACCTGTTGGAGCTGCTCAAGCATTTTTAGTCAGCCCCTCGCTTCTGCACCAACCAGTTCTGGACACCACTCCTTGTTTATCTTTGGTCATAGATGTTTTCACTTTTCTAACTTTCAAGGCTGCATGGTTTTAAGATATATCTTGTTCTGAGCTACTCTTGGTTCCCCGACTCCTTTTTTTTTTTAGTCATTTATTCATTCCCTTTTCCCCAACCTTCTGTTTTCATAGTTTGCTTCCCTACTTCCCATGATGCATTTTTTGTTCCGGAGGGTTGAGCTTACTGCTAAGCAGGGAAATAAGTTATAATAATAATCGAAGTGAGAAAACTTTAAAAAAAAAAAAAGAACCTAAGAGCGAAGTAGCTTGTGCTCTCCCATGCCTTCACTTTGCCTCTGGTCTAGAGAAGTGAATACAAGGGTCAGTTTTTGAAAAAGTTGATGTTTGTAGAGTGCATTGACCCTGGCTTTGGCTGAAGTATACTGCGCTATACATCTCTTTTTCTTCTTCATCGTTACATCTCCCACCCAGACAACTCGTCTGCCCTGCCATCTCCGGCCCACGCGTGTGACTGATCAGCCATCTCACCGCGACAAATGGCCGCGACACCAGCCGCCTCGGGCTTCGCACTGTCCTGTCGGCGTGGACACAGAAAGAATTCCAGACAGCAGCCGTAGGCGTCCACCCCGCCCTTCGCCAAATTTCTCGTTAACCGACTAGGTTCCGCTCGAGAAGGCATTTGCGGCGCTTGCCGCCTGATCTCGCAGGCTCTGATGACATGGTTGCCACGGGCCACCAGCGTGAAAGACTTCCAAAAGTATTGCCAAGATGCACGCATATAAAGTATGCGATGCAGACATAATTCCAATACCTACACCAGGGAATCTACAAACTATTTTTGTAACTTATTTTGTCGGGTTTCTGCGTAGACAGATAGGGTTGCATTCATTTGCCCCTAACCAGATGCCTGGTAATAAATCTGACAGACCACACGGCAGTCGACTATTGTTGCAAACTCGTGAAAGCTGTTATCCCGCAATTTTTTGCGATCGGCTGGACAGCAACGTGAATTGGAAATTGCAAAGGGCAAGTAATACTAGGGGGTGAGGCGAAGAAAGGATCTGCAGGACAACTGTGGTGCAAGTGCTAGTCCAACAATGGTTTCCCGTCGGCCCTTCTACTGTGTGACATGACGTTCATACATAATAGCTGCTTATGTACTCAGGACTCAGTAAGTACTTAAAACATGAGACAGCATATCCTGCTAAACCAAGATGACATACAGCAGGCATCTGTGTGTGGTTTTCAAACAAGCCTAACACACCGGCAATTGCAGTCAAAAGAAGAAAACTGAATAATCTGTGCCTTTTTTCCCATTTGTCAAACAAACACCATCCTCTCTCCCTGTTTAAACAGCATGACCCTTGTGGCACAGACGCAGAAGGCATTTACTTGCTAGAAGCACTGCGTTAACCGACAAAGCACAGGCAAGTGCCTTGCATGGACACAATCAGGAAAAAAAGCTGCACTTGTCCTGCCTTCACTCAACCGCCAACTCCCTTTGCTACTAAAGCACCGTCAATCCAGCTACAGGTACAGTGAGCACAGCCAACACTCTCTTGCATCAAACAAAAACTGCTTTAGCAATATGCCATCCACAAAGGCACCATCTCATAACTATGCAACTACTATATTATTTTTGGATGAACTCCCTGGCACGCTGAAGGTATGGCAAGACATGAAGGCTAAATCTGCTGAGTGAGCCACATGTGCAAAATGTTCAGTAGCACAGAAAATAAATAAAAGGTTGCAAGCACTTGACTCAGCTGAAGCTGTTACAAACATCATTATAATAAAACTGTTGAAAGGCAAATGTATCAAAGGTCATCTATAGGTACAAGGGTACTGGCAGAAGCTCCACAGCATCTTTCTGCAATCCTTCCTTGCTCCACACACACAATCCAGGTCACAAAAGACAAATCAAGTGCTGTACACACATATTTAATTCTTCTTTTTCCCAAATTTGTGTCCCTTGCCAGGTTTCCTCCTATGTCCTTGATGTCGGTGCTGCTGAGTCTTGGCTGGTTTTTGCTGTGAGCCTGCTTTGCCTACTTTCTTTCCACCCTTCCTTTGACTCCAGTGTCTGCCATGAAGAAAGCGGTCTCGCTCAGCCTCCCACGCCAGCTGCTTGAAACCTAAAACACAAGTCATTTCACTACCGCTTTCTGGGCATCATGTTTCACAAAGAACAACACAGGCCTATCACTGTTGTCAAGGTTGCTGGTACATACTCACATACAGCTTCTCACAAACTTAAGGTGCTGCTGATCCTTTAATTTAATTTTGGCAAAAACTGTAAGTCTCACAGCCAGGCCTTCTGACCCGTGCCTCCTTCTACTCTAATAACTACCATTCCACGAAGATGAGGAAAACTGTTATAAGGCTAACAGACACTACAATCAACGATGATACCAAGAGCAACCACTGTATGAGAGCATGAAGTCAGGCCATGCTCCCTTTAGAGGAATAATCATTGCTCGATTCAGGCATGTTTGTTCTGACGATCGTGGACTGGCAACAGACACACACGCATACATACAATCAAACAAGCACATTTTCATACTCTTCAAACACTGATACCAAAGAGAATCAACTTTGCTGATACTAGTCGAAGGTGGGCATGGCAACAGGTAAACCAGGTCATTGTGACCTAACTTTCCTGCCTAAATGGTCCCTCTTGGTATCCTGTTTGCAGCAATTATCATACTCACTAGCTTTGTCTGGATTGCTGACACCATGGCTGGTGCCCATAGACCCCAATGTATTGCTGGCATTTTCTTCCAGAACATCAGCAAACTCTTCCGCTGCAGCAAATATGCCATCACCTGCTGTGTCGGAGCCTCGTCGCCTGCACATTGGAAAAGGTCTCACCTGTCAATGCCTCTTGCAACTCACTGCATGCAAATGTTCTGAATTCTTTTGTCTAACAGAAAAAATTTCATGTTTTTCCTCCGCTTTTTTTTCTCAGATCTATTTTCATCTAGACAAAGATTTTTGAAATTTAATCACACTTGAGTGAATATGCTTCTTACCATTAAAAAAAATACAAACACAACATCCATATATTTAACCTTTGTACAAAAAAACTGACCTTTTGGCTTTCTTTTCAAAGACACCATCTTCTTTCGTAACAGGTGCTCGTTTCTTGCTTTTTTTCGTGCTGTCTAACATCAATTGCTTTAGTTCATCTACAAAGCAGGAATAAAAGTAAAATGATAAAAACATACACAAGAACACAACTTGTAGCATTTTAGTGTTTTCAGAAAAAAAAAGAAAACCCAAACAGTTACCATCACTATCATCTCCTAGCTCCTCCATCTCTTTACGAAACTCAGCTGCTAATTCGTCATCCTCCTCTAGTTCCATCTCTTCATCTGACAAATCATCTGGATCCTCTTCATCAGTGCTGACATCACTGCCAATATCTTTTGTTCCGTCTTTTCGGCCTTTTTTGCTGAGATCGCTGTAGAAAATAATAGACATGTACATGCTAAGGAAATAAAGTTAATCAACAGACAATAAACTATGCACATGTAACAAAATGGCTAGGGGGTCACTGACAAGTTACACAACTGATAACTTTTACAACACTATAAACATCATACTGCATTATGCTTTATCATGTATTACTGAAGTCACTGATGATGATGATGGCTTTCCAAGCTTGAAAGTGAGCGTAATGCACTTGAGCAAATTAGAAAATCCAGCTTGTAGACTACAAAAGCAAAGAGCTGGGCTGGGAGTAGACTCTATCAAGTTTAAAGACAAATGTAAAAAATGTAAAAATAGAAAGACTACCAGTTAATAGAGAACTAACAAAGGAAGTGGGTTTCACGGCAACAGGTACAAGACATTCCAGATACTAGGCCTACAGAAGGGATGAGGAATGTACCCTGCAAATGGCAGACAACAGTACAGTCAACTCTAACACTCACCTTGCAAAATCCAGGTCCAAGTCACTCATTTGGTCCTCATCAGCATGACTTTCATGCTTATCTGTGGACAGCAGAAAGATGATTTCTAACAAAATTTTACAAAACAGATGGACACCAGAAAAATAAATTTAAATAGGACAATATCTTCCTAGCTGTGCTGAGAATGAAAAGTTTATTTGTTTCTTCCTGAAATGTGACTTATAAAAACCTGAAGCAACATGTCTAATTAAAAAAATGCCAATTCAGCTATCGTGAGCAAGGAGTTATGTGTGCACATAGGTGTATGCATATTTTTGGTCCCGTGTCATATGTTTTGTGCAAAGCCAATAATCAGCAACATTAATCTGAATATTCTCTGGTCCTAGTGACACAAAGAAAAACAAAATAAGGATCTATTTAGCAATTAAAGTGATGCTCACCAAGATATTCATCAAATTCTGAGTCACTGACACTCCCTGCCTCACTGTCTTCACCATCGTCTATTTTGCTTTTCTCTGCACGCTGACTGAAGTACCTGGGAATTACAAGCATCAGAAATGAAAGCATTTGGGGTTTACGGGAATGAATAGGCTCATTAAACTTTCCCATTTTCCCTAAGACAAAAGACAACTGAAATGCTTTATAACTATTAGATTTATTAATATAATGTTTTGAGGTGCCTTGCAGTAGTTGGGATACAAGAAATATCTTTTAAATGTAATACTTTGAAGACTGGAATAAAGTTCTGGTCACCGGTCATTTTGCCCCAGTCATATCATCCCACAGTCTAAGTTAATTCGTCCCAACTATGTGCTTTTCGTCCTAATATTAAAAAGTCAAATCGTCCCAGGCTCAAAAGACAAATCGGAATCGGTCACCAATAACACACATAGCTATTAACGTAAAATATTACCAAAAGAGCCATATGTTGTTCGAACTTTATAGATATGCAAGCTCAGTTGCCTATTTTAAACAATGCACATAAGTTTAGCCACCATTTTACTAAACAAAAATATGCAAAGAATGTATCATGCAATGCAAATAAATAATTTTTATCTTTTAAAACAATCTCTTAAATTTAAGATTTTGTCATCATTTTATTGTGAACTTTTTATGTTTTTTGCCTATTATTATTTCGATAGGCAGAGACGGCGCTAACTGGGCCTAGGATGATTTAATCTTTTGGTCTTGGGACAAAATAGACACAGCTGGGACAAAAAGACTCAGGCTGTGAGGCGAGATGGTCTTGGGGTGAATGACTGGCCCCCAAAATATTTGGCAGGAAACACAGATACTCAACAATTTGCAAAATAATCCTGCATGAAGAAACACCTTACTTTTTAGTTTTCTGCATCAACAACATACATGCTAAAATTGAAATCACAACAAAAAAAAAACTTCCTTGAGGTAAGAAACAAGATAACTTGAATGACCACCCTGTCCTTACTTGTACAAAAAGCGTTCATGTTCTGCAACACTTGCTTCTCCTTTCTCTATAAACTCTGCTGATGTGACTGGCACAACGCCTTCAAGGATCTCTTTTCTTTTGCGATAAGCAGCTCCAACTGTGGCTAATTTCTGGCTAGCTATGATAAAGAGACATTTTTAAAAAGATTATTACAAATGTTTAAATAAAGTTTACACGATTTAAGCTATTTTCAAAAACATTTATTAAGTGTTTAATAATGCAAGTGACACAAACTGTCAATGAAAATGAACTACATCTTTAACAACTGTGCTCACATACTGACCAGCATCTATTTTCTTGGGATTTTTGTAGACAAAGCGATCAAGAAATCGAATCAGTGTGAAATCTTGAAGGGGATTCCCAGAGTACACAATTTGTTGGCCCTGCAACAGAATAAGACTTTAAAAGTATTGTATAAGTACTACTTTTGTAGTCACACAGTTAAGATGGCAGTAGAAGTAAAAGTACCACTGGTTAAAATAAATTTAATGTTGATTAAAAGTAATTCAAAAGCTACGAAGGAAAAATTGTGTGGTTACCCTTTGCAGTGCTACTCTGTACCTAACAAAACAGATCACACTATGGTAGTCTGTACTTACCTCTAACACTGTGCGAGCAAAGAGACTGACAGATGGATGGTAGTGTGCCACCAGCTTGTACAGTTCACATAACATTGTGTGTTCAGCATGGCAGTAGAGAGGGTTCCGCTGGAATGGTTGATACTCTTGTTGCTCATGCTTGCCTGTTGCAGGAGGTACACAAGTCAGTACAATGCTAGTCAACAAATGTTTTCATTTTTTCAGCAAAATGGTTTTGTATTGGTACATGAAATATAAGAATTTATTCCACCAAGTGACGTGGACATTGTCTTAGTAAGGGCCCAACTTTCTGTGATAGTCATCAATCATGCATTCTGCAGTTCTCTTCTGCTTGTTTGCATGCAATCACACGCATGCACAGACCACTTATACATATCAGTTGTACCACCATTGATTTACAACTATTTAAGAGAAGTTTTGACAAAACTAAAAAATAAAACCCCAAGAGGTCGATATGTCTGCTCTAACAGCCATTTTCCAACTTAGCAAGCATGTTTGATTGATTTTAGCACGAACATTTATGATTACAGCAAAAGACAGAAAATGACATTAGAGTGAAAAAGCTTGGCGCAGTCCAATATGATAATGAGATCACCCAGTTAAGTATGAAATCATCATAATGCAGAATGCAATGCAATATTTTGTGATCTTGTTCAGCGCAATAAGTTCGTCTTTTGCCCTTTATAAATTCTCACTTATTATTATTCTTAACAACCTTTCCCATAATGCTAGTCCTTTTTTACACCTTTCCTTTTGCAATATCATGTTACTCTCAGCTCTTGTTCTTGGGTTCCTCTTTGTGTTTTTTGTATTTGATTTTATTCATTTAGAAGGTTGTTTATTCTTTTAAAGTTCATATGTTATTTGTTTGTTTTCCTGTCCCTCATATGCTGTCCATGTTTCATTCTCGTTCTTAAGCGCTAAGAGCATGCTCCTTAGGAGTGTGAGTATTTACAAATTTTGCATTTATTATTATTATCAATGCCAAGGGAACAAGAGATCTTTAGAATGTTAGAGTTTTTAGTTCTTGGAAAAGAAGACATCAAAGGAGAGCTTTTAAATGTTTGAAATTCACTGAAGACAAAAATCAGAATTGTTTACAAACCATCACGATTTTTTCGATGTACCCACGATGACAAGGATGGGTCATAAATAGATCCATGTGATGAAGATGGAGATTCTCTTAATGTTTTTCCCTCATCTTGTATTATTTTTTCTTTGTCCTGAAATTCTTCTGGAACTGGCAAGTCTACAAAATGTTCTTCGTCATCATCTTCATAACCAACCAGATTACTAGTGCTGTTTGCCATCTGTTCTTCATCTTTGTTTTCACCCTGAAATCACACCAGTCACAGACCCTCCATGTTTTGACACTTTTGTCTGGACTTTAATTTGATTTTAACTGTCCAGTTGCAGAAAAAATACACATAAAATGTAAGTGTTAATAATGAAATATTGTGCAGAAATATAAAACTTCAAACCTGCAGTCTGAAACAACTTACCTGTCCTATTTGTCTGATGGCTAACAATTCTGGTCTTTCCTTCAGAATCTGCAAAAGTAGGGAAGAGGAAAGGGAAGGAAATTTAAAAAAGACCAAACAGGGTCATACAGGTCAAAGAACCAGAGCCCCAAACCCACATGGTGAGAAGTCATACAACTAGCATAACATTTAATCATGTCATGTAGTTAAGGTGAATGAAGGAGTTCAACACAGTTAACAAAAACATGTCAAGTAAACACTTGAGGAGTTTATGCCCTAGCATAATATGTGTTCTCTTTTCCAACTGAAAAAAATATTCCAGCAAAGGTTTCAGACATTGACACTCCTCATTATGTTAAACTTTCCCTACAAAGTGCTCAAATTTTTATTTTCCTATTTTTACACTGCTTTAACAGCTTGAACAGCAAAACCTGCCACATACGATGGATGATTAGGAAGTGCTTTTAGCAATACTGTGTGACATCCTGGCTATCCACAGATCTTGTACCTATGCCCTCAAAATTGCATACACACACACACCCATTGAGAATGGCTTTATTAATATTTACAAAACACGTAAACAAAATGACTAACCTGAGATAGCACAATCAGAGCTCCACATAAGAAGTCTGGGCCAAGCTGACTTCCCACCTGAAGCAGGCGCTTCATAAAAGCCTGTAATCCCACATCAAATGTTATGAACTGCGCTCTAATTGATGCACTTAAATTGTTCCTTTTAAAAATTCTTCTCATCGCCATCAAACACTACAACTTAAGCACTGGGTGTCAACTAATTGACTGGATCAAAAACATTCCAAGTTTAAAAATGAAAGGCAAAAACATTATTGCATCTAAGAAGAAAAGAGCCCTGATTTTTGAGCACATGATCTATCCAAATGTCAAAAGAAAACTTCGCTTTCATTTCTCTTAAAATACCTACCTTAACACGTTTGTCACACACATCGGCTTTCATACTGCGGTAAATCAAATTAAGAAATTGTGGGTGCTTGGCAGATGTCTTCAGCCCTGCGTCAAGCATTTTGCGATACAGTGCCACGAAAAACCGATCACCCTCGCTGGAGCTAGAACAAATATTTTCAAGCACATGCTCAATTCAACAGAAAGTGATGACCACAGTTTTATTCAGACTGTTTTGCTAACATCTCTTACAGGAACAAAAAAAATAATTTCCCCCAAATAATGTTATGTATATTGCTAGTCTTATGGGATTGCTTTTGGCCTATTTTAAGATAGTGTGGAAGGTGGGAGAGGCAGGCTATAAAAAGAAAACAACCCACATTATCACAAGGCATAAGGGAAGAAAGACAAGAGAAAAGGGAAGAATTGTGTGATTTCACTTGCCTGAGATCTGAGACCTGCTGCAGCAACATAAGAGCCTGAAGTGCAATGTTGAAGTTCACCAAGTGCACTATTTTGTAAAGGGTCCCAATCTGTTCAACCATGCTGTTTTCTTTGGCTGCATATTACAGAGAAAAATGAAAATATTGACAACATGCTTTTTTCCCCCCACAATAAAAACAGATAAAAATTGTCAAGTGCATCTTTTAACAAGTAGCATTACTGTTACACTTTGAACCCTCCACCTGTCACGAGGTAGATTCTGATTGAATCGCAGCTTCAAACATTGTCGTGGATGAATAACAAAAAAAGAGAGTAATAAAGTGGCATATCCAACTACATAGTGAACTTGACTCACCTTCAGCAAATGGATATGCTCTGTTGACTCCAGTGAGTAATGCCCCCATCATTTTGCTGTCCATTTCTTTTTTCTTTACATACATCTAAGACCAAAATGGAATTATCAGTTGTCTGAAGTTACCTCTAAAGAAAATTGAACAACCTTTTTAAAGAACTGAGAATTAACTGACCCAGCTAAGCAGTTGTCTAGACCAGATTTTCTTGTTTAAAGGAAATGAACCGTCAATGCATGTATAGCAGAGGCTAAGTGGTTTGACAAATAAGAACAATACTACTGCTCAGAGACACAGGATTCTAAATTACATGTATTACAAGATCATTTGTGGTTTAGAGAAGTGTAAAAGTGTAATACACAAACAGAAGAATCTGTGAACAAACCTTAAAAAAACTAAAATATATGGTGATCAATTTTGTGGCAAGAATATGATCTTTGCTATTAAGCCTGATCTGGTTCAGGAAGCACATTGCATAATACCTGCGATCAATAAAAAAAAAATAATTTGAACAATAAAAATTAACATGCAATGTTTATCTCAAAACATACATATTTAATGTCAAGAGATTCGGCATGAAATACAAAATTTTTTATTACTGGTGAAGGATTAAAGTCGTTGCATTAAATGTTAATCTTTTTTTTTTTTGGCTGGAGTGAAACCTTTAAATGCAGCTTTATTGCTCTTGTTTTCAAATTTTTAAGGAATAACATTACCATTAACCATGTTTATGATCCAAATAACACAGATATGACATACATATAATTAGCTTTTATTGACAGAATACTAACTGTGCACGCTGCGAGATGCCAGGTCTGTAGATAAGTCGTTCCACCTCTGCGACAATCACCTGCTGCATGTTTGGATGCTGCTCCACTGTTTGAATGTTTAACAAAATTATCAACTCCTTTATTTACTTTGTATAACAATGATAAATAAGTCTTTTTTTTTAAACAGCAGATTAGTCTGATTCAGTCAACTATGTAACACTGATACTGTACAGAAGTTAAAAACAATTCAACAAATCATTCACGAGGACTAAAGTTTGTACTATTATAGTATTCCCAGTTCGTGCAGATTCTCCCATATTTCTGATAATGGCATTTTGATACACATATCATAATGCTTTTCTTTGTTATTTTCACTTTTAACTTGGTCATGCTTCCTTATTCTGAAATTGTTGAAGATTTATAGGGGAACTAACTCTTCAGGTTAGAGCAATCAATCAAGACATATGTACCATGATAGACAAAGGCACTCTTTAAAATGTACTTTGTATGTTTTTGAAAATGATTCCTGTAAGATGGTGCAATAAAGTATTAACAGTTGGTCACAAGAATCTTACTGTTATAAACTCAGGACTTCTAAAAAAAAGAACGTCATTAATGAAGCACAGTTGACTGATGCACAATGGTAAAGAGAAAACAATGAACAGGGCCCGGTCATTTCAATCAAAAACCATTGTCCCAGCTACACTGATAGCCAAATAGACCCTGTCATGACTATAACACCTTGTAAGACCACATCATTCCCAACATTGAAAGCTGAATTGACCCAGGACTTGATTTGTCCTTTTGGGTCTAGACTGATTAGACCAGGGGAGCCTAACGTACAGCCCACGCAGGTGCCACATCTGGCCTGCTCATTTTAACCAGACACAAGATAATTTCATTTTTAATGCCATGATTAAGGCAAAACCACCATATTCTAGCCTCTGAGATTTTACATCGTGTCCTATGCAGCCCTCGGGTGAGAAAAGTTTTGGCACCACTGGATCACACTTTCATTGCTGGGAGATAATGTCATTATGGGGTTGATTTGAACCAGGCAAGTGGAGCTATATGGTATGGGTTGAGATGACTGGTGACTAAACGATCACAAGCAGTCTCTTTCAAAATAAACTTATTTATTTTATGTGATTTCTGCAGAAAATCAAACTAATGGGTCTACTCTGAAATGTAATTTATTTTTTTAAATGCAACTTATATATATAGATCGTTACAGCACAAACTGTCAGTCATAAGTCAAGTTGGGGAGGTCATAATAGTGATGACATGTATATAGCAAAATATGTCCACAAAAAATATTTAGGTTGTAACACGAAAAGTCTTAAAAAGGAGGTCTTACTGTTTATACAAAAAGGAGCTATCAACATTTATTCTCCTGGATACAATGAGAATGCTACATCACTGATGTGTATACTCATCAACGATGGTATTTGCAATTATCCTAGACAGCTGTTAATTAACATACCAAGTACTGTCCCTACCCCTGATTTCCAAATGGTATCATAGAATTCTATGTAAAACCATTTTGCTTTCTTTCTAAACTTCCTTTTAGCCCTGATATATCCCTTGCAACTGGTCTATACACAAAACTTGTAAAAGTTACAAAAATTATTTCTAGTATCATCATTCAAATCACAGACCTAGCCTTATCAGGAGATAGGAGGCATGTGATGCCAGTTTGTAGTCGGGATCTCCAAGCTTGTTTATTACTTTTGTGAGGAGTACCTAAACACCAAAAAGACCAATCATAAACCAAACACATTAGAAACAAAAGTACATGGATGACAACATATACACAAGATCTAATTACATTGTAGTACCACAATAAAAAAAAAAATCATTTATCTAAACAAACAACAGTCAATAGGATAAAATGACTCCAATAATCTAAAAATGCAGAGACCACTTACATTTTCTTGTTCTGGTTTTTCCATCAGTAGGTAATGCATGGTGTCTGAGGAAGTCACAACAAGCACATCAGCATTAGATAAATGTGAATTCTTTAAACCAAAAATCTCCCCCACCCCAAAATAAACAAAACAAAAAAAACAAACAAAAACAACCCCACTTACCTATGACATTATAAATATGCTACTTAGCCTTCTCATCTTTCACTACAGAGATTAAAAAAAGAAAATTAACATTACCTATAGCTTTTCGTTTTGGAGCCAGGATAGTGTCAAATGACATTACCTGCAAAAGTAAAGAAACAGCTATAGTCAAATAAAAATCACAATGAAAGTCTTTATTTAGTTGACCACAACATACTGCACTCACAGGAGATCCACCATAAAAAAGGTAATAAAAAGACATTTTCAACAACATAATAGTCATTCACCTCAAACGCTTGATAGCCTTCAACATGATGGTGTCACACTATGCTGAGGTCATCAAATTCAAATTTGTCTTTGTACTCAAGACCAAGCAGGTGTATAAGGAAAGAAGACTGCTAGATTGAAAAGCTGAATAAATTTTCTACAGCGATACTTTCCTTGAAATTTATTTCTCGTTGAATGAAAAAATGTTGGCACTAAAGAAGAAACAAGAATTTATATTTTGCTAGCTCTCTGCTAAGACGATGCAGGTGTATAGCCTGAAGATGAAAATTATTCTTTAACATTACATGAAGATGAATTTTTTTTTTTAACTAACCAAGAATCAGCTCAAAAGAGATTCTGGAAATGGCAATATGTTGTGACGGTAAGTTATACAATATTAAGCATCGTTAAATGCTGGGACAATGTCTCCCCTGACCTTGAAGTGACCTTTTTATTTACAACAGATATAATTAAAAGAAAAAATTAAGCAAGTCAAACACTGAAGGTAAGAACAGGCATTCTGTAATTTTTTTTGTTTGTGAGGAAATTTATAGTGATACCTTTTTATTTTTTTAAGTTATGCAATGTGCTCTCAGTATGGTTGCTACACTATAAAAAGAAGCCCACTTACATCAAGAGCAGCAACAAAAGCTGAGTATTTTTCCTTCAGAACAGCTTCAACATACCACGACAAAAGTTTTCTATCAACTGCATCCTTGTTCCCACCACACGTACTCCACACTTTGTCTAGAGGACGCTGAAAGATTTCCATAAACAAACTCCATATATATCATGGTTATATCTTTCTACCCACAGAGCATTTTATATTTTTGAATAACTTGGGTGCATTAAAATACACTATATATACATCAAACCACAAAATACATAATCTACAACTCACAAGATAAGGATGTATTGGGTTTAAAACTACAAGCAGACATTTTTTTGAAAGATTTATTTCCAAACATTATGACATTCATGTGTAACATGGTATCACTTATTACTTAACACCACATTCAATTCTTTAGAAGAAAATGACATGCAAATAAATGAGTGGATCACTTACAGCATCAAAAGCAATCAACTTGCGATCACTAGGCAACAGACTTGACATCAATTCTTTTAGCGTATCTGAAAAATAAAAATCCGTTTAGAATGAAATCTGCAATAAAATCAAAACTTATAGTGCCTACAATAAAAATTTAAAACAAATGTCAGCATTCAAAGACATTAATGCTTTCCAAATGTGCAAGCAGGCAAGTGCACGCATCATAATCCACCACTGTCTATGAATTTTGTATCAATAGTTGTGTACATAATGTAAGTACACCTATAAAATGCTAAAATATAGAAAAAAATATACCTGCTGCCATCATAGCTTCACGTTTTCCTTTTTTGTGCACCATGGCAACTAATGAGTCAAGGGCTGAAAGACTGTGCACAGGTGATTCTTCTACTTGCAGTGTCAAAGCAGCCATTTTGTCAGAAAGTGTACCAGACGTCAGCACAGTTTTTAGCCATTGGGAATCTGACCTCTTTTTATGCTCCCTTCCTGTTAAAAAAAAAAACCAACTCAAAACTATACTACAACTATTTTGGCTACTGACAATGTGGTTCTGCATTTGGTGAGTTTCCTAAAAGATGATTATCAAGAATAGCTATCATTCTTTATTTACTTAATTCAGAAAATTGTTGGCTGATTTTATTTAGTTAAAATATATTTAAAGAATCACTAAAAATGAATCATTTGTAATTTAAGATTAAAGTACAATGTTTAATAGCTGAACCTGTAAAGCACATTTCTCAGCCAGAAGGTGGGGTAAATATGCTGTGTATGAAAGACTACAAATGAATCAACAATTAACCATACAGGCAACAGCAAATAAATAATAAAAAAAAAAAAATGGATGAAAACTGAGGACAACATAATCATAAATGAAGTGCATGGACAAAGATAAGCATTGCATTATAAAAGGTATTTCTTAAAAATGGTGAACAATGAGGCCAGATTTGAAAGGTTCAAGCAAAGCCTTAGAAAAGAAGGGGCAGAGAATTTGAAGTGGTGGGGCCATAGAGGGAGATCTGCAAAATTTCTTGTTTGATGTCTACTGCATTACTGAAAAAAATGACATCAGCAAAAAACAATGTAAACTACATACAAAATTCAATTTATTTTGAAAAAAATGGGGTGATATGAGAATACTCACTCTCTCACTTCCTTGAAGCAATTCAAAATATATTTATTTAAGAATGAAAAATTATTTTTATGAATTAAAAAAAGCTTCGCAGAACAAGGAAAAGTATAAGTTTTACTTTGTCCACTAATCAAAAGTTGTAAACCAATCTACTTACGCTCCTTGTATAAAGTAACTTCCCTTTCCAGAATTTGTGCAGCAAAGTTGCGAGCTGTCTGGATCAGATCATATTTTGCAGGCTTCTCGTTTACCAATTTCTATAAATGATAAAGGCATACTCTGACAAAGGCTATCACATCTTTACACATCAATTAAAAAAGTAGTAGTTTAATAACAGACCGCACATTAAGTCACTAAGAAATAAGCTGTGCCCTAGGCAATGATCAACAGTCACACCTATGTCAGATCCATCTACAACATACCTGACTATCTAGCCATGAGTCCCCTGGTTTGAACAACAGGTATGAGCGACTTTCTGGAGATTTCAGATGGTGTGTCAAACTTTCTTCATCACTTAAAGTAGTGCTGGTAACATCAGCATGCTGTACTTTATATTTATTCTTCTCCTGTCGTCGTGCCTTTTCTGAAGTGCCAGTTTTACTTTTACTGGAGGCTTGTTCTGCTTCACTGTCTCTGCTTTCATTGTTGTCGACCTCAGACTTCTGCAGTTTTGCCTCCTTTTCCTTGCTTCTGGTATACATAGAGAGAATAACTTTTGGTCCCAAAAATAATGTTCCCAGACAAAATTATTAGTTGATGTTCATTTTTCAAAGACTAGCCTCCAAATTTCTTAAACCCTCTTAAGAAACATGTAAACAAAATTATTCTTAAAATCTCAAGTACTGCCTATTAAACTGACAAGTCTTCAAAGACCAACCCATTTTGATTCAAACGACAAAGTTTATAAACTAATCTGAGCAAAATTTCCACAACCTTTCTTCAAATGCTACAAGTTTTCAAACATCTATATTCTGACTTGTATACATAAATGAGAGGAAAGAGACAGATAGAGAAACAAACTCATTTTAAGATAGAAGAAACTAGCACTGGCTGAAGCCCCAGTGTTATAGGTGTTTATATACTACAATCATATCTCAGATTAGATCAATATTTGAAGGGCTCTTTACTCACAGTTTGTGGACTAAAATCTTTTTTATAAACTGAATTCAGTTATTAAAACTAAAGGGAGATTATGCATTTATTTATGGTTTAAGCTCTTGATAGCAAAGAGACAACAAGTGCATTGGAGTTACACAAGGTGTAAAATGTAAAGAGAAAGACACATTTATGAAACTAGAATGGACAAACCATACTTTTTTCCTTCTATGACATCAGGTCTGTGTTTTTTTATTCCAAGCTGTTCAATGAAATCACGAAGCTGAAATCAAACAAAAATTGGTAGTAGGAGGTCTGGTAGTTGGTACTGTATACAAATTACACTCCTTGACATTACTGACAACAAAAGCTATTCAAAAAACTTCAGCTTACTTTTCAGAAGACAGATACATTGGAAAGCAAACTGTATGTAAAAATATTTTAAAGTGATGAAAAAGCAAAACAATAACAGTAATGCACACTAAATAAAACCAACACTAAAAACAGCTTATTTTATTTACTGACTTCATCCTTTTTGATAGGGTCTGCCTCCCAGTCATTTGCTGCATCCAGGTCCAGATCTTCAGCCTCTTCATCCTCCCCAAGACCCTCCAGAAGTTGCAGATCTTCCTGCCAAAGCATACATGATTCTTGGTTCAATAGTTAACCCACCTAGTGCATTTTAATGGTTTTAGTTTCATTAATAAAAGTTCAAATTTAATACTTCTACTTTAATCAAGATGATTGATGGAATAAAACATTCTGCTCCTTGGCAAAGAATATCCACTATCTTGAGACAAGAGCGTGGACAACATACGAAGAAACGGAAGAACGAACAACAGTACTGATGAGTAATCAAAGAGGAAGAGATAAAAATGAAAGAAGAATCAAGTAATAAGAATGAAGAGTGTCGTGATTCAGCAAAGCAAGACGAGTAGGGAAGTAGCAATAAACGGGAAAGGAAGATAGGGTTTCAAAGTAGCTTTCTGTGGACTGTTGTGTTCTCTAACAAATATTTTGCAGACAATAAATTTTTACTAGCCAATAATTAATATTTTACTGAGGAAAAAGCAAACTGTGTGATCAGTATTTTGCAAAATTGTATCTATTACCTTGGTTCCGCCAAGTTCTTGAATTAGAGAGAAACTTAGTTCACCGCGTGTTTCACTGGAAGCCATGTTTACGCTAGGAATGTCGCTGCGATTAGAGTTGTCTAACGTTGGAATATGGCGCGCCCTCTGAAGGTGATGACCCCAAATATGACAACCTTGAGAGTCAAGGTTACCTGTGTCGGCTGTATTTGGGTCAACAGCCCGAACATTGATTCCTAACAGCAGTTACCTTCAGGACCAGCTAACTGCACAGCAATCATGTCGGCATATCCTATGACTGATCATGATAAAAGAAAGCAGATCAGTATTCGCGGGATCGCCCCTGTTGAAAATGTTGCTAATACAAAGAAAACTTTTAACCGGCATCTCCATTATACTCTTGTGAAAGATCGAAACGTCGCAACCCCCCGGGATTACTACTTCGCCCTCGCCTACACTGTCCGGGATCATCTTGTCAGCAGGTGGATAAGGACGCAGCAATATTATTATGAAAAGGATCCAAAGGTATGGACAAATGAATGAATGCATGCCTTAGTATTGGAGTGTCTGAGACATCGGCATAATGCATGGAGATGTGTATGTGTGTGGGGCTGTATAGTGAGTTCTGGAAAGTACGTGTAGTGGTAGGCTAGTGTTGATATCAGATCGTCAAACACACCAGTTTCTAAATGCAGACAAATGAGGGTTGAGAATAATTTCTATCGAATTGACTAAGTTTTTAAACAGTATTTTATCGAATAAAAGTTTGCCTAGATGGAGATTCTAGTCTCATGTCTGTCACGTCAAGGAAGGTAAGAGGTAATTTATTCGTTGCTGCAATATGATAATACGTCCGTGATCCTGCAAAAGAGAAAATAAACAATCACGAAATAATAAAAAAAGGAATAAGAAGAAAAAGCAGGCAAAAGAAAAGAAGTAGACATACAAAAAGAGATAACTTGTCCCGAAAGGGAGGTCACACAGCGGCCTTCACCTTAGTGTCTAGAGTTTGCAGAGTTGTCTGAAGGAGGAAGACGTCTTGGCAAGGTCCTTGCACGAACTTGTATTACACATCCATGGTCCTTCAGAAAGCACCAGAGGTTTTCTGACAGTTCGACACCTACAGTTAGGAGACATTGATCTTGATGTGTGCATCTAGTCGACCAAGCACAAAACGATTCGACCACTGCCAGAGATCGATTCCATTTCAGTCAGGACTCAATTCGATCACTCATTACACAATTAGTTACTATTGAAATCTGCGGACACTCGCATGCACAAACGACTATCACCCATTACACAGTTACCATTGAAATCTGCGGACACTCGCATGCACAATAAAACGACAAAAGAGGGTCGTGCAGGAAAGAAATGGGAAGTAAAATTCAGTTAAAAATTTAAAAAAAAAAACCCACTCAAAAAGTGAACTATAGAGAACTAATTTCAGGGCTTCTGCTAAGGCTAAATTCTTTGGGGTCCCAGGGACCCCTTCTTCAGATTTTTAAGGGGTCCCTGTTCTTCGCCCAAATTTGAATGGGACCCCAGTGACGAAAATTGAAGGGGTCCTCCGAACTTTTAATGCGTACTGTACGCAATTTTTTGCGTAAGCAGAAGCCCTGAATTTATATTCACACACAAGCACATACACTTGCCTTATTTTGGTGGTGTGGTTCGGGAAGGGGTTTTCAACTTCACCTGCCTACCTGCACATGCACACACAAATCTGCCATAGAGTGTCGTGCAAGCCTTAAAATAAATCTTAGGCATATTTAGCTACAAATAGAAGCAACATTAATGTATATATATAAAATCAAAAATTAAATCCTAAATCTTAAAAACTAAAAGTGTACAAGTGTGCACGTTCATACACCCCAAAATGATGAAAGTGACAACCAGTGCCAATAAAAGAAAGAATGAAAAAATTCATTTATTTTGTGGTCGAATCATTACATAGATGCTGTAGTCATAGATTATAGGAAGTGGTCGAACCATGACTTTGGCAAATGGTTGAATCAATTGGGTTCCTTTCAATACATGAAAATGCACACAAACTTCAAAAGTTAAACACATATGCATCCCAGTTCATATCTGGCTTGTACCATGCTGCTAATTATGCTTAGATGACATACCAAGGAACAAGGAGATTCAAGGCTTTGGATTCACATTAGTTTTATATTTGGGAGGAGCATGTGTTTAATACCTGATTAAGTGATATAAGATATAAATAGGTCAGAAATGGAGTACTTTATAAGAAGATGAGTGGTTAACACAAAAAGTTATTGTTACTAACTGCACAGTTTGATAGTTGAAAGCAAAGATTTTTTCATGTATACTTTATCGGTTCTTTAAGTTTGAACAGGATAAAGCCTTCCTTAATTAAATTTCTTTATGCACACATATATCATTGCTCAGCAGTCATGGTAGCATAATGTTGAACCAGAAAACTGGCAGTGGTGTATGTTGACTAATATTCATTTGAGCAGACAGTAAGGAAGTGTAATAGTAGCTTCCTAAATTTAATTGTACCAGGATGTTGATATCACTGCATCCTGAATTCAAGAGATTCAGATGACTTGATGTGCAACTTGCCTTAAAGTGCTTGTGTACCTGGTTCTGCAGTTGTATCTATAGAACACATTTTAATGTTTAAACAAGATATCAGTTTGTTGCTTTGATGTTCAGTTATAGTGGATATAAACTATGGTGTTTTAGCATATAATAAAAGCTGAAATCGTTGAAATTGTATGTATGTGTGTGTGTATACGCAAACAGAGAGTGTATTACCTGTCCCTGGAATTCTACATGGGACGTACATTGGCTAACACCATGATCAACCTTGGCATTCAAAGTTCCTGTGATGAGGCCATGTACCAGGTGAGAAAACAGCAAGAGAGATCACTTACAGTCACTTGTTTAAATTCAAGGAAAAAAGTGCACGAAATGAATTGCATTTTATTTTTTAATAATTATGCAAATAATAATAATAATTTTGCCAGAAAATATTTTCACTAGTTTTAAAGGTGTCATTTAGACAACAAAATTAATCATGGTTTAGGTCTTTCATCATCATCAATGTGCTATTTTTTTTTTTATTTAGGGTTAATCATTAAAGGCAGGCTCAATGTGCTTTATTTACTTATAAACTAGCATGCAATAAAACACATGAACACACTGTTGGTAGGTGTCAGGTGTGTT
>SRHC01003545.1:12915-65361 GCA_004794325.1 Pomacea maculata | reverse complement strand
AGTTATAAGGAAAATAATACTACAAAGGAAGGCGTCATGATCTGGAAGAAGTTTTTACAAATCCAAATTCTAGTTACTACAGAAGAATGTTTACGTAGCTGAAATAATGTTTTTTTAAATTACAAAATTTATTTGTAAAATGTTATATAAAATTGTTTCTAATTTGATATTGGAATAAACAGTACTTCGAATATTGTTTGTTCCATTTGAAACCGTGATGGGAATGCATATACACAGATATCTGAAAATAATTATTAATTGGCTGATCATTTCATAACACAGTTCTTTAGAAAGAATGCTAAGCTTTTTTCCATTGAGATTAGGGGAGTATAGGGATAATGTTATTTCTTTTGTGGACTAGTTTTGATGCAATTATTCTTTAATGCTTTTGGCAATCAGAAACATGGCATCATAAAGGTAAAATGGCTGCTTGAATGTCTTGTTTTCTTTAAAAATAAAGGTAAAGGGTCTTGCAGCCTAAAAACCGTAGGAGCATTTACAGTGGTCTGCTGGGTTAGCCCTTTAGTCCAAGCCTTCACTGATACCCATTCCTGCGGAGAAGCTGCTGGGTAGCAGGGAGGGTTTGAGCTTACCCTAATCCAGCAATTTTCTGCTCCACATTAACTACTAGGCAACACAGCCTTTTTGTTCAACTAAAACATTTTGGTTTTTTTTGCATGCATTTTTAGATGGAGGAACCTGATGATTGGCTGCGCTATGGCAATCCGTGGGAAAAATCTCGACCAGAGTACATGCTTCCAATTAACTTCTATGGTCGCGTGGAGACAGATTCCAGTGGTCATCATAAGTGGGTTGACACGCAGGTCCGTATTAGCAACAAAGAAATGGATCTTTTCACTGTTTTGGAAGATGCTTTGGGAGACAAAATTTGCAAAAAAAAAAAAGAAAAAAAGGATATGATAAGATAGACAACAGTAATTCCTTTAAACTGAAATGTTTACACATGCATAGACGTAAACATGCACAATATTTCAATAATATTTTAAATACTTTAACAAGTGCTTCTTAGTTCTCAAAGTATTTGTATATTGGTACTCTTTGAGTTCAAATTTACTTAAACAAAAATGATATCATGGTCATAGACGGGAGAACGTTTAGCTAGGTGCAGGTTATACCATGTCCTATGCTGAAGTATTGTGGCACTTTTACTTATGCCAAGTTATAGTTTATGTATAAGCAACTTAGAAAAATCATGTAATGGTTGTCTTTAATGTACAACCTTTCTTTTGTGTTTTTTAGGTGGTGTTGGCTTTGCCATATGACACTCCTATCCCTGGATACGGCAACAACACTGTCAATACGCTTCGTTTGTGGTCTGCCCGTGCTCCCATGAGCTTCAATCTACAATTCTGTGAGTTTAATCTTACTTGTGCTTATTTATTATGAAGGGGTGCCAGAGGGAGGGAGGAAGGGGATGTTAATTGACTAGTTTTGAGTTTTTGTGATTTTGTAAAGAAACTTTGATAGCTATCCTTGACACATAGGATGCGCAACATACCAAAAAGGCAGTGAGACATATTTTTTAAAAAAGTATTATTGAGTTAAATTGCACTTCATCTGGGATGAAATGCCTAACTTTGATGTGAGTGTGTGTTCTAAAATTGTTTGAGTGTGTGTGTGACCCATTGCCACAAAATGCATCTTAACTCATTATAGAGGAAATTTATGGAACTCAACATTTCAGATGTTAGTGGTGGTACAAAGTACAAAGTGTATTAATATTTATACCTATTAACCTACAATAAACACAACCATCGGTGACACTGTTTAAAGAGCATTTTTTTAACATTTAAGTGATGCGATTTTTTTAAGAAGTATACTTTTTGTTTTTTTGTACTAAATTCAAATTGGTAACTGTATGGAGTAGAGAGTTCATACCATGAAAGAAGGTTACAAAACAGAAATAAAAAAAATTATTTGCACACTATGTACAAACATAAGGTGCTAAACAATTATATTATTAGACTATACATTACACTTCAAATATTATTGCTATCATATTGTCATTTTTGGTTGTTGGAGTACAGTTCCATGTCAAATTAAGACAATGGCGACTGCCCCAAATATGGCTTCTGATCAACTGACTGAACAAAGGGAGATTTTTCAGATTTTGTATTTTTAAAATCTACAGATTTTGATCTTTCTTTTGATATCAAGATTGTGATCTAATTTCAAACGAGTAAATTTTACCAGCTTGATGTGTGCAAGTAATATGGTGAGAAAAGCGTATTCAAAGATTTTCAGCAATCCTGACAGGTTTTTTTTGGCAAAGGGTATGATGATAAAACATAGCATGCTGCAACTTTGCCAATTTCTAGCATGTCTGCTATCTGCAAGTGATGAAACATTGTAGAAACTGTAAATAAAGTGTTTTGAAACTTTCTTTGACTGCAAAGACTCAGTTTCTTAGAGAGGTTGGTACCGTAGACAAGGACCCATGAATGAGCCATTTGACAATGACGTAGGTGCATGGGACTTATGCACTGTTGCCAATTAAGCATAACAAGCACCTATTCCTGCTTGAAAAATAGCTCATGTTTTTTAAAGCTAATTTTTTTCAACAGTCAACAGTGGAGAGTACATTCAGGCTGTTATTGATCGCAACTTGGCTGAAAACATTTCACGTGTGCTGTATCCAAATGACAATGTAAGTGTATGTCTGTTGTATGGGTGATACAGATACTGATACAGATACAGTGAGTGTCAGCATACTGGTGTGTATACTTGCTTTGTAGGAAAAATACTCAATGTTGCTACGAGTCTGCTATTTGATCATGCTAGGTGCTTAGAAGTTTTACTTCGATCTATTGAGTTTGTGGTAAAAACTAATAATAAATAACAATGTGTTAAAGTGATGTTAATAACACGAATTAAATATTTATACCTGATAAATTTAAAGGATTGGCAAGGATTTCATACAGGAATATGGGTATTGTATAAAGTAGTTGAAATTGTAGTGTTGTGATAAAATTGATTGAATTTTAATCCACACCAGAACATGTCCTGGCAGGAGAAAATGTTTTGTTGAATTCAAGCAAACACTTTAATTTGCCTATATTCAGAAGCGAAAGGCACTTGAAGTCCTTTGTGCCCTAAGCACCTTAGCAACCCAGTAGATGAAACGTCGCTTGTGTGTGTGTGTGCGCGCGCTTGCACATGTGGGTGTCTGGCATTATAGGCATATCTTAATGAATGGGTTTAGGTGTAAGATTGCATGTTTTTTTTTTTTTTGTTTTTTTTCTATGATGTACCACTTGCCTCATCTTGTAATTTGTTCTGTGTTTCCTTTTTTTCCCATAACTGAGCACACTTCCCAAGTTATGATTTGCTAAATTGGTCTTTTTGTCAACAAAATTTAACAAAAATATGATTTCAAGCAGATAAAGTTTTTGTAATGAGTTTGTAACAGAGAAAAGATTTGAAACATTTTGAGCATTTATCTCCATCTGTGGGCTCAGTAATTTTTGTAAGCCAGGGAACATTAACATAAAATGATTATCATGGACTTCATTCAGTTCTTTGAGGGCAAGGAGCTACGATTGAAGCAAGAGTACTTCCTAGTTGCTGCTACACTGCAGGATATCATTCGGCGCTTCAAATCCACACGTCCTGGGAAACAGGCTTCAGTGCGCACTTCATTTGACGCTTTTCCTGATAAGGTAATATCCCCCTTTTTTTTTGTTCTGAAACAGTCATATAAAATTTTGTATTCTTTTTATAATTGTGATAAATTTATCTCCTAGCTGAAGCTATTACTACTAGATAGGCTAGCACTTGGGATAATAAAGTGCCAACAATAAAATTTTCAAATTTGAAATGTAGATCTATAGCTCTCACTCTTTCCAGCATGCTTACTATGGCTTGAATTAAAACGACTTCGGACAGGACCATGTTTTGCAAAGGGCAAAATCCTGTCTTATTGTCTGCAGTAAAACTGGGTTAAATTCAGTATCATTTTCTGTTTAAAGTTTCATCCTCTGTGGGACGCTGAATTCAGATTAGAGCCATAGACATTGAAAAGAGAGCACTCTTCAAAGGAGGTTGCCTATAAGAGGGCTGAGAGAGTATGAAAGAAGGAGAAACTAGATTGAAGCTTAATGCTTAGTTTGTTCCTTGTTGCTCCTCTGAGGATCATAGGGCCGCAGCAACACCTCGCCAACGAACCCGGTTTTGGGCAGCCCCCTTAAGCGTAATGCTTAGATTGAAGAAATAGACATATTTGATTAAATGGTTTCTCTGGATTTAAGAACTGGGTAATACATCTGGAGGAGGTATGTTGACACAAATTAGCTTGCATTCAAAACATTAGTTAGGGGCAACCACATTATAGATAGTGTGATCCATGTCTCTTTGCTGAATAGTTCTTGCTGGTGCAAAACATGTGCAAGGAATGTATTTCTGTGACTTGTATGTTTGGCACAGGTAGCTATACAGCTGAATGACACTCACCCGTCTATGGCCATTCCAGAACTTATGCGAATTCTGGTAGACATCGAGAATCTGCCCTGGGAAAAGGTAGTGTTGTTACATATTTTGTTTTGGAGGTGGGGTGGGGGGAGACAGTGAAGAGTTCTGTAGGGAGGCTAAACATATAGAATACTAAAGTCATGGATTTAAATTTATAAATGTGAGTATAAAAATGTAATAATATGAATAAAAATTTATAAATATAGAAAACACGAGTATTTACATGTGACATGGTGTATCAAAGTAATCTTGTTTCTTCCATGCAAACTGAATAAACTGTCATAGCTGTGACTAGGCAACTGGAGTAGCCTGAACATGTGTGCATATCAGATTAACTTATCGATACTGGGCCAGACAAATGTGTTTTTTTTAAGTCCGTGCCGCCCACCTGTGTCTATCATATTTAATAATTTTTAGTACAAAATGATATTAACAAAAAGGGATGAAATCCAGACATTTGGCTCGGTAAATCATATTCGAAAAGAGTTGCATCCCTTAACATGAGAACAGGAAGATGTTTGAAGAATATAATTTTTCTGGATTTAACTTTTTTTTATCAAAAAGTGATAGGGATATGAGTTGTCTAAGAAATTTTCAATATTTTCAGCCTATTACTGACAGCAGTGTTGTTCATCATCACAAGCTATGTTTATTCATTTCTACGGGGTGTGTAGCCCTTAAAATTTGCTGAATATTGAACTAAATATCCCAGTGATGATCAGTTGTGTGTATGCCGGTGTCAAAATTTTTTTTTTTTTGAAATACAATTTAATATATTTAGTTTCCTTTAGATTTACAAGAAAGTGCAATTTCACAATGGAGTAAAGTAGGAACAGTTTCTTTCTCGTAACTTTAAACTTAAATTGTAATTTTGTCTTATCTTCCTGTCAAGTTTAGTTTAATGCTATGATTTTTATTATACTTTTGACATACCTGGGTATCAGAATCAAATGTCAAGGCTTGGACTCAATGTGTTAACATTTAAAGGACAGCTTCCACTGTCACTAAATCATGGTGTAGGGAAGGGGGTAAAGGCATTAATATTTGGAGGATTAATCTCAGTCAATTACGTTGGCTGTTTTGGTTGAACATTTACTTCTTGTTTTATTATATATACATGAATTGAGAAGAAGTGTTTGTGTTTCAGGCTTGGGAGATTACAGTGAAAACCTGTGCCTACACAAATCACACCGTACTTCCAGAAGCTCTGGAGCGCTGGCCTATCAGCCTTCTGGAGAAGATTCTTCCACGCCATCTTTCTATTATGTATGGAATCAACCACCACTTCCTGCAGGTGTGCACACAAACCCTCTGCTTTTGACAATGAGAAACCTGGTCATTTCTATATATAAGTACGAACCTATTGGGTAGCTTTTCTTGAGTACATATCTGCAAAAGTGATAGAGGACATGCATAATTGTTGTCTTGTTAGAAAGTTGTACTATTATCTTGTGTGTAAATTTGTCTTTGGGATGGAGTTTTCAAGGAAGGACATGTTTGCGGTGTTTGTATGATGTAGGAAGTAAGCAGGAAGTGGCCTAATGATCCAGATCGTCTCCGGAGAATGTCATTAGTTGAAGAAGATGGCGAAAAGCGCGTCAACATGGCATACTTGGCGATTGTGGGTTCACATGCTGTCAATGGAGTGGCAGCCATTCATTCTGACATTCTGAAGGCAGACACGTGAGTAGAACTATTTGAAAATTTAACATTATACAAAGGAAGTGGGCTGAAAAGAAACTTTGTTACTTTTGCAACATCCACACATGACCTATTTTCTGTTGTTTGCATGTTAATGACCATGTTATTTGACAAAACTGAAGACTTCTCTTTTGTTACGCTCAGCCTTGAATTGCTGAACATGATTAACATGATGGAGCAGGAATAATTTGTCAGCTTCTGGGTTATTTTAGTGTGGTTAAGATGAGCCAATCAGGAGAGAAGTTCCCATCTAGAGTATAGGAATCTGCATATACAGTCTACAATGCATGCTGTTAGCAGCAGGCATCAACATGGAAACATGTGTTTCAGAGTATCTATATTAAACCCACTGAAAATGGTATCAGTTATTATTTTTTTTCTCAATAACTTTTATTTCTTTTTTTTGTACAGTTTCCGTGATTTCTATGAAATGTATCCAGAACGGTTCCAGAACAAGACAAATGGCATCACCCCACGGCGGTGGCTGTTGCTTTGTAACCCTGGTTTAGCAGACGTCATAGCAGACGTGAGTGTAGCCATGTCACAGGCATGAAACATGACACATGCTATCTTATTGTATTGGAAATACTAAATTCCTCATTTTCCCAACCACTTCACTGCATTTTACATTCTGGATCAACAAGTACAGAAGCATATGCTAGACTGACGCTGTCTGATCTATTGTGTACTGTATTGCACTCCTGCTGTGTTGAGGTGGCACATAACCTTGCCATGACTGCCCAACTTTACCAATATTTGTTTGATGCCATGTTGTTGTGGCATTCCTGTGTGCAGATCACATGACTATGTGGAGATCACCTTCTAGTTACCTCAAATCCAGCTGTCTAAACCTGTCCCGGTCAAATGACCCCAGAACAGTAGGACGAATTTAGTTTAGCCCCCTCCCATTCCCAACTGTCATGCTAGTGAGCACTCAGCTCCAGTTTTTAGCCCGGCTCTGTGCAGTTAAGATGTGTGTTATCTACCTCGTTTCTGCGGATATAACAGTGCGGCCTGTGAAGTATGGTGAAGGCTACATTCTAACGTCTCCACAGTACTGACTGGCTGTCATGCCTGCCCTGATCTTCCCTTACTTTGAAAGTTTGCTGACCCTTGACCACTGGGGACAAGGTCAAGGGCAGGTGTTCAAAGGCGAACCGTGGCGGGAAAGTATATGCATTGGCCTGTCTAATGCTCTTATCTTTAGATTGGTGTAAGGTCTAGATATCTACTCCATCTCTCCCTGGGACTGAGTGACAATGCAGTTACATGTCACTGATATCTTATTCTTTAAGTAAGAGAGGCCTGATGGAAGTGGCCATGCAACTAGAAGAAGTAAAGGAGGAAGCACTTGGGTCTGTGTTTTTGAGTGTGGCAGGTCTTGAAGTGTCTTGTTGGCAGAGATACAAGTCTTCCGATGGTTAGTAAATGATGGCATTTGCTTTGGTTAAGCAGTAGCTGAGTTATCGATCTTTTTCCTGCCACCTTGCTGCTAGCAAACAGGGAGTTGTCAGTGTCACGTGGCCTGTAATTGAGAAGGTGGTCGTCATATGCTTGAAGACTTTCTCCTTGTTCATAGTCATTTCATCTGTTACAGTACGAAGAAGAAATATCATTTTTAGTAAAATTTCTTTCTTCGAGTACTTATCAGATGACATGACAGCAAGCTCCCTCCCGCTTCCACGCAGTGGGTTCCAGACTCAGTTCAGGTGAAAAACTGGAGTTGAGTGCTCACTAGCATGACAGGTGGGGGTGGGAGGGGGCTGAACTAATTTCATGTCCTACTGTTCTGCAGTAGTTTGACCGGAACAGGTTTGATAGATGGATCTGAGGTAGGTAGAGGGTGATCTCCACATAGTCATGTCATCTGGTAAGTACTCAAAGAAAAAAATTGTACCAATAAAATTTTTTATGTGTGTTTCCTACCTTGTATTTTGGTCTATTGACATGTCCGGATAGTTGTTTGTTGATAAGTTTGGTCTGGTTGAATGTATGCTTTTCATTTTGATATTTTGATGTTACTTGTTTCATAAATTGCATTGAATCAACTCAGCACCTGAGAAATGCACTAAATAAATCTTACCATTATTAATGATCATATGACGATAAAGTGGATCTGGTAAACTTGTTGTCTAGAAGATCAAGACATTGATATTATTTTTATATACCTGCCTCTGTGTAAGGAAAAGGTGTTTTATTTTGAAATTTTAAAATTATTGTAATATTTTCTGTGAATGCAGAATGAAAATAATAGAATATACAAAGGGCATTTCCTTATGTGGAGTTGACTTAGTGTCCTTAGGATGACAAATAAACTGACAGCTTAATATATAATGAGTGTGTAGTTCAGTATTTAGGCAACAGCATACATGCTTCACGGTGGCAAACATTCTCCCATCAGCTTGGTGTTTATCAGTCAAATCCCTTTCACTCTTATTCCTGACAGAAAATTGGAGAAAACTGGGTGACTAACTTGAGCGAGCTGAGGAGACTACAACCAATGAGTCGAGAGGAACAGCTGTTGCGGAATATCATGAAAGTCAAACAGGTGAGCTCAGATCTCAGACTGTCAGCATGACCTGAGAGCAGATTAAATGTGAGAGAGGTGCTTTTTCATAGACAGTACCAGATGGTATAATTGTTGTAGATTCAGCATTACCTTCACCCTCAACCTCAGCTCCTTAGCTAAAAGCTTTATTATCACGCACTATATGGCACTGCCCTTTAACTGTCATTTTGAACAGGCTCAGCTAAGCACCAGTTTTTTTATTTAAGACTTGCATTGTACACACACCATGCAGCTTGTACACACCATGCAGTTGTGCTTGCCTACCACCCACTGTAATGCTAACAAATTAGGAGTCTGGTACGCAGAATTCATTGATATTTTCTTTCTGCATCAAGTGGTCAGCTGTTGGGAATGCTATCACTTGTTTTTGAACTGGATGATAAATGTTCCTGCAGTTGTCCAGTGAGACTTGAACAACAACAAAAGAAGGTGTTTTCCTGATTCTGTTCAAACTTTAAAAGTGCCATTACTCTTTAGGTTAGTGCATGCCAAAAGATGTTCAAAGTCCAGAGGACTATAAGTTTGGGAAAAAAACCAACATATCTATGGTCAGGTCATTTAGAGTGTCTTGAAAGAAGAGAATGGATGTAAAAATATCATGCTTTGAGATGGTGCTCTGCAATCAACATGGTCTTATTGTATCAAGGTCAATGCTTTTATTGCAGGACAACAAAAGTAAGCTAGCTACTTACATCCAGGAAAACTACAAGGTGACTGTGAACCCAGCCTCCCTGTTTGACATGCAGGTCAAACGTATCCATGAATACAAGCGTCAGCTGCTCAATGTTTTGCATGTCATCACCATCTACAACCGCCTCAAGAAGAACCCATCTATGTCCTTTGTACCTCGTACAGTCTTGATTGGAGGCAAGGTACATGTCTACATGGCTGCACAGTCATCTGCATGGAATTTTTTCTTTGTGTGTGTGTCCATTATGGCAACCAGGGATATAGTTAGTGTTACTGTAAAACCTGTCCTGTTCTGCTAAAATCTGTCCCTGCAGAACAAGTGCTCGCTTATTGAAGGTTTCCACATTTTTAAAGCAGGAACATCACAGACTCACAAAATAAGACATTTTCTGCACAGTTCTGTACTGCTACATCATCATAGAAAAATTGTCTTTTCATCAAGTTTCATCCAGATAGCATTTAAACATTTTATAAACGTTTACCAAGGGTTCTTGACATGGCAAGCAGGCAGCAACCTCATTTATCATGATCATGGAATGGGGTATGGCTTGATGCAGAAAAGCTGAGTCTTGTCTGCACCACTAATCTATCACTTACCAATGGTCCTCAGCAATAATGTATCACATAATTGTGAGCCTGCTATCTAACTGCATAGTAACTTTGACATTCTGCTTATATGTTAAAAGTTTTTTGATTTCCAAAAGAAGAATAAGAAGATTTTAATGAAAAGCCACACTTCCTATTTTGTTTTGAAAACAGGAAGTCATTGCAAATAGACACTTACAAATTTCAAATGTTCAAGAGCTGAAAAAAAAGCATACATCTGTGCGGACCTAAAGTGTCTCAATAAGGAAGGTGTCTGCTAGTCATAGGGTCAGCACATGGTAGACTTTACTGTATTTGAAAGATTAGGCTACTTGGGTTAGGGTTAACTTTAGTGTGGGAGTTAAAGCTTTCAAAGTGCCATGCATTGGATATACACTAATTTTCAATTTTTGTTGCTTTTCTTGTCTGAAACAAAAATGTTTTTGTAGAACTTGGTGGAAGAGAAGTAGTCGTGTGCACAAACCAGGGATTCTTCCCAGGGGCTGTTGTTGTTGCAATGAAAAATTGGTGATATGGTCAGAAATTTGACTTTCAGAAACTGGGGACTGTCTCTGGTATGCATGTGTACTTGATGAGGGAAATGCATTCTTGTATGTGAGGTTATTGGTGGGTTAATGCATTTGAGAGTTTAAACAATAATACATTGAAATTTACAGAAATAATTGAAAAGTTCGACAGTAGTGCTGTTGTTTTTCTGCCTTCATTAGACTTGATGCTTTATTTCACTAAAACACTGAGAAACTTTACACGACAGGCTGCTCCTGGATACCACATGGCCAAACTGATCATTAAACTTGTCAACAATGTTGGTCGCACAATCAACAACGATCCCATTGTTGGTGACCGCCTGAAGCTTATCTTTCTGGAGAACTACCGTGTAACGCTGGCAGAAAAAATCATCCCGGCAGCAGATTTGAGTGAGCAGATTTCTCTGGCTGGCACCGAAGCCTCTGGTACAGGCAACATGAAATTCATGGTGAGGCTGATGGCTGAATCTACACTCAGGCCTGTCAGACAGTTTCGTATTTCGTCTTTTGCTTCAGAGACTCTCCACCCAATCCATATTAAAAAAAATATTTCAAATATCTTATTGTTGCTGTCTACCAAAAGAAGCACCCTCAGTAATACCTTGATTTGTGGAACATATTGCTAAAATAGAAACCAGTGAATCAGAATTATTCTAAAGACATCATTTATACATATTTGTATAAAGAATTAAAATAACAATGTGAATTGAAACTACCAAATTAAATATGTCATTAACAAAGTTATGATCAGTAAACATTTACAGATCATTCTCCCTAGTGCTGTGTAAAGAAAACTGGCAACATTTTGGATTTTCTAGAATTACTTAAAAATAAATGGATTAAACCAACTGAGTATTCTTACAGAATTTTTCAGAGATGTACAACTAGCATAGATATTTATATATTGGGCACATGAACACAAAATGCAGCTTGTATTCTTTATAATGGTAATGGGGGACATTTTAATGAAACAAAAAAATCCTGTAACACTGCTTATGGCAGTTAAGGTTTGCAATTCCAAGTTTAAACCTTTCTAGGGAATCTCTAACTCTAGTATATTTGTCATCAACTAAGTAAATACTCAGGATTATAGATGACTTAATGAAGCTGTAGAATGAATATCAATTACTACTAATCATTTTATTTTGTCAGTCTCTGACTCTTAGGTTGAATTCTCTTAAGAATTACTTAACATTGTCCATCCTGACATTCCCAAACAAATCCAAAACCATATTGGTAAAGTACTAGTGTAATGTTATTAACCCATATGATCTTGTCATTACTGTGCATATTTAATAACATTACAATTTTTCTTGGCAATCAGTTGAGGGGCAAATTTAGAACTTTAAACCAGTATACAGTACATCTTACATAAACGTTAATGAACTCTGGATATCGACCACGTTCCTCAAAAGTCATTCCTTCTGGAGTTCTAGCTGTCATTGCTTCATAGTGAACAAATGGATTCTCTCAATAATGTTATCAGCGCACTGACCCCATACCTCAGAATTTTCTCAATTTGTGTATTGAACAGCTTGAAAAATAATAAGGGGTTACATAAACATATGCCCATAGTAGCATTGTATGATGGTTTTTACAAACAATTTTTATCGTTATCAAGATCTGTAGTAACTGATCAATAAAATTATTCCACTGAAACAGTCTTACATTCTTTACAATTTCTGAACAGTATAATAGCATTCTACTGAAACAGTTTTACGATCTTTACATTTAGGTGCTAGGTAAAGTCACGTTTCATTAAAGTCCAAATGACTACAGCCTTCAAAATTACTTGCTATGTGCTATTTCCCTTAGCCTTTAGTCACACTTACTCAAAGGGCTGTAACATGCACCATGTCTATGATTATAGGAGCTAAAAGGAGTCAGGGTCCTGTCTTTATATTGTACATTCATGTATAAGAATGACATTAATTTCAATGGTGCTACCACCATCGCACTTTTATCACTATGACTGCATCCAATGCACATATGGCTTTTTAAAGGTCTTTTTCCTCTCATAGTTGAATGGTGCCTTGACCATTGGAACTCTGGATGGGGCTAATGTAGAGATGCGTGAGGAGATGGGTGATGAAAACATTTTCATCTTTGGCATGACAGTGGACGATGTGGAGAAGCTGCACAAGGCTGGGTATGTATGATTATGTCAGTGAAAACAGACTGGCAAAACAAAATGATATAAGAGCATCGCTACTAGTCCAGTATTCCTGAACCCTGTGTCATTATATCAGCTGACTACCTTAAAGTCAAGGCCCAACCATGTGGATATTTTATTTACTGTTTTTTAATTGGTGGTGTCTGGAGAGAGACATGCAGTTTATTTCAAGTCAAAAACAAGAAGAGACAGCATAACATGTTTATGAGATCTGTTTCAGATACAATTCTATGGATTACTACAACAGAGAACCAGAGCTAAAACAGGCAATTGATCAAATTGGGTCTGGATTCTTTTCTCCAGAGGACCCTAACCTGTTCAAGGACATCTGCAACAGCTTGCAATACCATGACAGGTACACAGTTTTGTCTAGAAGCCAGTCGCTCACAGTTTATTTGTAAAAATAAGGCACTGTGTTAAGACAGTTTAGGAGTACAGTTGTAGGGTAATATATTTTCAAATGTACTAAACAGACAAAAACTACATCATACCAATTTTTTATTCGTACATGTATCATGGCATTTACAAATGGAGATGCATAATTATTTTTTGCAAAGGAGCACATTATGTTTAGAAACAGCTGCAGTGACCCTGCCTTTGTTTAGTGTTGCATTTTGAAAGAATTTTGAGAAGGCACAGTGTTGTTTTTTATTCTTTCTCTAACCTTTCGAAGGTATGAAGAATAGAGACTTTTGGTAAATTGGACATTTTTTTTCACTTTTTTAATTTATTCATCTTATAGTCATCATCCACTAAAATCTCTGGAGATTTTTTTTTCTTTTAAGTTCTCTTCTTTGTGAAACACTCTGAGCCAATGATTTTTGAAAAGCTCTATATAAATGCTCATTATTATTATTAATGGTAGAAAACCTTTGTCTCTTCCTTCAGTTCTGGCAGCAACTAAAGATTAGGCTGTTGAACTGGCATACTGTGATCAAAGAGAAACATGTTACGCATTAGCTCCCTGTTTGAACCTGCAGAGCTCATGCATCTGAGTAAACATCCAAGATGTTAAATTGTGCATATTATTAATGGTCATCTTTAAAGTGGCAGTTCCTCAGCTGAGGGAAACTAATTTTGTTTTATTCTCCTTCCTCCCCACTCTTCACTCAACCAGATGATCAAAGCCAGCCTGATCCAGAAATATTCCAATAGTCAGTTTCAGAAGATGCATTAGAAAAAAAACGCTACATAAACAGGATGAGATTAAGTTCAGAATATTTAGGAGTTGCAGCTTAGTTGGTTCCAGCCATGGAAGCACTTATGTAATTGGATTTGAGTAATTAGCATCAAGGTCAACAGCATTATCACTATGATCATGGTAAAATAAGAATTTACTTGAAAATAATGGGAGACTGCTAGATTTTTTTTTAACTAGCTCCTGTGTGTTTGTATTTGTGTTTGTGTGTGTGTGTGGGTGTAGATTTTGCCTGTGTGCAGATTTCAATGCATATATTAAATGCCAGGAAAGAGTCAGTGCTCTGTTCAAGGTGAGTACTGACAAAATCGTTCAAACTATATTTTATTATTTCCTTTTGCTTTTGCTGTCCCAGCTCTCCGACCCTTTAGGGAGTAGTGGAATTGTATTGATCTCCACATCAAAAGCAAACACAGCAGGACAACAATTTTAGATCTGAATTCCTAGGGGAAGTCATCATTGTCTTCAACCTTCTCTTCCTTACAGAATTAGATTTCGTTATCATCATCCATTTCTCATTTACTATCATTAGTTATCACCTGGCAGTCAGATAATGTAAGTTTAATGCATTTGAAAATTTTAGGATACCAAGTCCCCTTGCCCCCTTCTGCATCGTACATGTGTGAGTAATGCTCTCATTAAGGGTTCATTTTGCACTTTAGCAGGTTGAACATCGGAAGCACATATTGTTTGAGTGTGATTTAACCAAAACATCAGTATTGCTTCATTAAATCTGCTCTGGGATTTGTTAGTAATGAGTAATTACAGATGGTGTTGAATTATAAAAGTGCTTATTTCTCTGTGAAGATGTAATTTTTTGTTGTTGTGTGTTTTCATCAGAATCAAATGGAGTGGGCACACAAGAGTCTGATGAACATTGCAGCATCTGGCAAATTCTCCAGTGACCGAACCATAACTGAATATGCCAAGCAGATATGGGGTGTGGATCCCTCTGGCATCAAGCTCCCAGCTCCAAGTGAAGGACAGGAGGAGAGTACTTAAACTTCTACAGTATTAGTGCTGCGAAAGTCTCCTATACCTGTTTTGTATGCCCCTTCTTAACGAAGGAGATGAGGGTTAATGAAGAGTACAGAAGAGAGTCTAGGGTGCTTGTTTAACGTTGAAGCTGCCTTTTCTGAAGCGACTCAACCTTTCCGTGATTTTTATTACAGGCCTTGACATCTGAAATAAGTGTATGTTTCAGAAATAATTTTGTGTAGTAACTGTCCCAGTCATTTTGGTGTTCACAACCCTTAGCAGTTACTCGGCTATGCAGCCACAAGACTTGAATATGGTAGTTTTTGCTTTAAATTTGTGTTCCAGTCAGTCAAGGAGTGACTCTACAGCCAACTCAAAGTGTGTTTGTATTTTTTGAACTGTGGGTGCATTCTTGGAGAATGCTAGTTAATGATAATCTAAAGGTGTTACCAAAGCAAAGTGCTACTGTACCTGGGGACATGCATTTTTTTCATTAAGGTCTTTGTGTACTTTAATATTTTTCCATGCATTGATGATAGATCTGTCACCGTGTGGTTTTCTTACAAGTATCGAAGTAAAAATGCTTACTTTAATATCTGCCATTGGGTTTACCTTAAGTTTTAATAAACTTTGTACCCCTAACCAAAGCCCATTCCTCCCAAGTTAGAGACCTCAAGTGTTTGGATTTTGGTAATGTAATCATGTCTTTTTATTTATCACCCTTGTGACAATGTATGCTGATGTGATACGTGAAAGTGCACATTTATTCCAATAGAAATTTCTTTAGAAAAATATATGCTGTGATTATTGCACTAAGAAGAGTAATCAGTGGCCATTGCTCTGGTACAAACATACATCAGCTCAATCCATTTTGAAGAACATCAAAACGAGAATCCTTTGATGGAATATTTGTTGGTCATTGTGCACAGAAATGGATATCATATATTTTTTGGGTGTATTGACACCAGGTGTCTTGGCGATATGACCTGAATGCTGAAGCTTATCCTCATAGTAAGCAAGAACAAACCATAAGCTTAGCTGCAGTGGATGTGCATTCAAAAAAAGCATTTATTTTTCTCTTGATTTTTTTTTGCGTATACCTTTTAACCTCACTGTGCTCATTTCCAGAAAAACACTTCCCATTACTGCATTTTTTATATTTTTCTGTATGAAGGGTCATGTAACACAACAGCAAGCATAAGAAGGGTAAAATGAATCATCGCAAGCTGTCTTTCTGTGTAGTGTCTGTAATAAGCTGGATTCAGATGTTTCATTTAAGTCAAATGATGTGTTAAAAGTCCAACATCTGCATCCTATGTGAATGTGACAAGCAAAACTGGACCAGATCTATACAAACCTAGATTTACTTCAGTAGGTTTGAGAAGTTATGGAGGGAAGTCTCTTACTCAAAATAACAAAATTCTTCCGAAAGAAAATAGGACGTTGTTTTGTGACTGAATTAGCTGGCGATAAACAGCATTCAGGTGTGCACAGGTAGCAAACATTCCTCCCTCATTATTTAGGGATTTGTTTGCAGTATATTCTTGTGTTTGTTCCTTACTGGGCAATGCTCAGAGTTGAGTTATAGATATTAAGAAATACATTTATTGAGTTAGCTCTACTCCCATGATGTGCATGGACATGTACACTGACATACCATGTGTGGAGTTAAATACAGATACCTGGTAGGAAATTCTATTTTTCACGTTTCTGGGGTGGGGAAAAGGGGTAAATGTGAAGTAATTCTTACTGGCACAAGTATATGTCTTAAGGGACATGAAATTATGTTTGCACAAGAGCCTTTGCACAAATTTTCACAAATCAGCCTTAGCAGGTCTGTTTGCACACTGTGTCTAGAATTTCTTTAGGACAAGCTGTATATAATACTAATGATAATAAACTAAAAAACCAGTTTGATCACTTATTAATGGCTTGCAGACCTTTGCTGATAGCAACGCTGAAATCTAGGTTCTTGTTTTTTTTTGAAAAGTCATTAGCGTATTTAAAAATGTTTTTTGCTTGATCAAATGTTAATCAGAGAGTAGATATAGTTGCTGCTTTTTGCACTTCGAAATTCATTTTCAGCACTGTCTTTATATTAATTGGTATTAGTACTGGTAAACTGATGTGTGGAGGCAAGGGTGACCTTAACATTTAGGCTTTCTTTTGTGCAGTGGACCTAATCTCCCAGTCCCATTCAAAATCATTACAATTTTGTCCACAAAATATGTGACTGGCATTGGGATAGGAGTGTTGGTTACTATTCAGAAACTCCATTCAATGTCACTGAGCTTTTTTTGTGTCTCAAGTGTGATATGTTTACAGCATGGTGTAATGAGTTCTGAGCCAGAAAAAGCTTTTACCTGGTCTTAGCCCAAGGTGGATGTACTTACGATCAGTACATCTACTGAGGATTCCTACCTTTAGAGACCAGAATGTTGTCTTGGCCTTTAAGTTTGCCTATAGTTTGTTGTTCATTATTCTTGCGACAATAAAGTATGCACATGTTTGGCCTATGTGTTAGCATGAATCATGGCAGCAGAATGTGGTTTTACAACTGAGAGGAGGCAGTTAAACTTTGGGAAAAAATGGTGGGATGGAGGGTAAATGGTGCTACATAAGACGGCGAAATCCTCACTGAGGGAACGCAATCCCAGTATTGTCCATAGGAATAGGAATCCCATGGGAATCCCATGGGAAACGTCCCATGGGATGGGATGGTATGGGACAGCACACATTTGTATTTCCCATGGTAGTCGATACTTGATATTGCAAAATAAATTTACTGTTATTTCATTCATCAAGGATTTAAATCTTTCCTCTGAATCATCTATTGTATGTGAAGTAGCAGGAATTATAGAACAAAAGCCGAAAAGTGGTTTTCAGTTTTGTCCATAGGATTGTTAATACCATGGGAATCCCATGGGAAACATCCCGTGGGATGGGACGGGATGGGACAGGCATAAATTGCCATGGGACGGGATGGGACGGGATAGAAAAATATGTCCCATGGACAACCCTGCGCAATCCTTAGACGAAACCGGAGGCAGTGCAGGATATGTTTTGTATGTGTGAATCCGATTAGGCAAGAGACCAGCACTGACGTCAGAAGAGTATCTTGCCAATTTTGCGTTTTTACCTCCTTAATGTAGCTGGCATTCGAATTTCGTGTGAAAAAGTTATGAATGTGCCTGTGATGTTTAAGGATGCTGTTAGCTCCCTCAAGATGAGAAAAAGCCGTTGAAATGCCTCCGTACCCGTTTGCTGTCACTCCAAATGTGTAGAGTCCCTTTACACGAAAGCAGAAAAAATTCATTTCTAATGCAAATCTTCAAATTTCCAATTTTTCTTAGCTGCTTAGAAATTCATTGCGAGTGAAAGCATACTCGTTGCACTGTCACAACTCATTATTGTACTGTCACACTCTGAAAATAAGATTGACTAGGAAGGGAACCAGCGTTGCCAGGGTGATACCCTTTCGCCTGGGTAGCTATTGGCAATCTGTGTCACAGAGTTACATAGATCATAGAAGTTTGTGCTCTGTGCACTCGGTCCAGATGAAAGGAAGAGTGGAGAGGAGGGGATGTTTACAGTGAGATAATCACTTTGGTGTTGTCTGTCGTTGAGCTTCCCTCTCTCTCTCATAGACATAGAGGGCATCCTCTTCAAAAATTATTTTGAAGTTTTTTTTAAAAATTTCTCATTGGAAGGACTATCTTATAATGGCAAATGTGAATTAAAATAAAGATGCTTCGGTTCAAAAGTACACAAAGTTTAGTCCATGAAGACGAATACCGGAAAATTTGGATAGGATCTGACAAACGATGTGGATTTGGATAACAATAAGAAACATACACTGAATGCCATACTCTGCTTTATGTTATGTTACTGCTGATAATTATTGCTGGCAGATCACATCGAGTTTTGAGCTGTCTTTTCCTTCACAACTCCCTAACCCCGTACACTGCTCCCCACAATAACTTCATGAAGACTTATTACCGAGTATTATTCTCTCAGAGTTGTGAAACTGTCGCAGACCAGAAGCGCAGAAAGAAATCCGTTATTCCAACAATACTTCATTCAAACTGTTGGACTGTGTAGGCTGCATGAATGACGGAAACCTCAATACACTCGCAACTGAGGTTTGAACTGGCGGTCAAAACATTCTTTTCCCCTGGCACTGCCTCGGCAGGGCGTTTCTTCTTTCACATTTTATTGCTGACGGAGGCGGACAATCGTGAGATATATTCATGATCGACATGCCCACACAGAAAAGATTTTTAATGTTTTTATTTCTTTTATATATATCTTGCTCGCTGCGATCACCGGCGTTCTTAGTGTTGTCCCAGGCTAGAGCAACCCTCGGTACCTTTCCACTGGATCTGACAGACGACAGTGAGCCACTGTTGAGGAGACAAGTCCAGGAAAGGTGCGTTTGGCTAGTTGCAGTCGGCCAGGTGCGTGACGTGCTGTCGCTGATGTCTGACACAAGCACATCTACCTGGAAACGTCACTCAAGTAAGTGCATAGGTCGTCAGTGTGATGAACCACGAAAAGTACTGAAAAATGATAAGGTATAGAGCCGGACAAGGGACAGTAACCAACAAAAATAATGAAGGGATACTGCAGTGACATACAAATAACGTAACAGTAAAAGATCAAAACATCCTATGTGTGACAGAAAGTAAGACAGAAGGACATAGTTAAAAAGGAAAATAATTCTGCTGTATAAATATGATACGAATGATACGGGTACTTGTGAAAAATACAAGATACAAGGCTGACCACTGACTGGTCTCCTGTGATGTTAAACTCGACGATGAGGTTGACAGACTTCACCAAACCTGTCTCTTGAAGAACGTAGGGCAAAGCTATCCCGATTAAACAAGTAGAACAAAGCTATCTCGGCTGTGAAAGCTTCAAGAGAAAATACAGGATACTCCAACTGACAAGGATTTATAATAAAATAGCAATTAAATCAACAGCAAGTAAAAGATGGCGAATGAAGATGGGCAGAAGTGCTAAGATTATTTTATCAGCTGTGGCATTGTTGTTGGTCTCGGAGTGGTTCTGACATTGCGTGAGTCCTGTTGGGTGCGCTGCAGATGGCGTCGACGCAGGAGAGAGTTGTGGCTCTCATCACTCAGACACCAGAGGAACGCTCCATCCAAGCCATGGAGACGGTGTTGCCATGGTTACAGAGACGCAGTCAGAAACTGATGGATATGGAGCGAGGTAAGCTAGTTGAGATTTTCGCTAAATCTTTGACTTACAAGTGTCATTAGGCAGTTTGATGGAAATACAGTTAACCATGATAAATTGCAGACTGGTCAAGCACTGGGACTCCTAGAAGCATGCAGACATCTTGACCACCAAAGAATTGAAATTGAGGTCGTCTACTTCACTTATAAATTTGATCTTAAAAAGTATTTGTGGCAAAATAATAGAAATTCAATAAGTTTTTTTTTTTTTTTTGCAAACTAGACCTGGGCACCAGCTGATCATCTTTTCAGTCAGAGGCCCTGTCTCTTAGATTTCTTATGTTCGTATTTAATTAATTTTTTCATATACCAACGACAGCATAATTGTTTCAAAAAGTCGCTCTTTCTCTCTTTCCTTGTTTTGTCTCTAGAAACACTCAAGGAGATTCTGCAAAACTGTTCTTACGAAAAAGCCGTCAAAGACGACATCATCGTCAAGCAAGGCGAAAAAGGAGACAAGTCAGTGCTTACTAACCAGCGTGAAATAAATGTTTGTCAGTCGCACGATGTTTACAATTTTCCTTTCGGAAGGTGGGGAAGGGGGTTATCAAAGAATGGAGAGAAAGGTAAAGGCAAAACACTTAGTCTCCTGCAGGAAGACTTCTGCTCCCATTTCATTGACTAAAAGCTCCAGGCTGTAGAAATATAAAAACCAACGATCCGTGACGACATGTGATTAGAAAAAGATCGCAACACGGTAGAGTAATAACGAACTTTCTGATATAGTTTCTTCTTTTCTTGAGGGAAAGAATACATGTTTTCTTCGCTTGTCCGACGGTTATGATTACAGATTCCTGGTCCTTAGGTAGGAACGACCGTCTTTGTAGAGCATTGAGAGCTTTGTAAGGGGCTGCTACACCCCTAACCATTTTTTTTCAAGTAACATTTGTTTGTATAGCGCCAGTCTGAGCATGAAAACCACAGGTAGAACGACAGCTTTCAGACCAGAAACCTATTCGCTTCTTGAAGAGGGAATAAAGTGAATTATGAATGCTTTTATGTTTTGGGGGAGGGGAGCATTGAGAGTTCAATTTCTTGAAGTAATATAATAGAATATTATAATTGAAATACTGTCGTAAACCAACCCTTAAAAACTAATAGTAATTTTTATTTCACGGTTTTTTTTTTGTCGATACTAGTTATGAGATGTTCCTTTAAAGAAAACAACTGGTGAGACTACAGTAAAGGTAGAATGGCTGTGGAAACAATACTGCGAGAAACTAAGATGTCTACTTGTTGGAACCAATTAAATAAGAAATGTCAAGTTTGTCAAAACATAGAATGTAAACGAAAATAACGAAAAACACTTTTCACATAAGTAGTACAAGCTAGAATGCCGAATAAACATGTTTTATATGTTAAATTTATACAGCTGGAGTTCATAAATAATAATAAATTGAATTTATAAATCACATTTCATCAATGCGCTGTGATTGCAGGACTTTTAATTATAATTGAGAGCTTAAAATAAAGCATAAGCATAGGATTAAACACTTAAGCAGCTCCGTATAGAGTTCACAGTGGACAATATATATATTTCTCTTTACACTCTCCCTCAGAGCTACTCTAATCATACACCTCTTCATGTCACTCCTCACCCAACATTTGCTGGATAGAAATCAGCGAAGTAATGATTAGAGACTAGATAAGAAAATTCAAAAGATGTGACAGAAATGGAGATATTATTTAATTGCTGTAAAATTAGTAATTAATTAACTTATAATGGGGAAAAATACGGTCTTACATGGTCGGAGCCGTGGTCAATTTTGAGGTTTGTTAAAATACTCTGTTCTGTCTACTGTTGTCCCTTATGGCTCTAGTATGGTATGAACAGATTTGTTGCCTTTACAATCTTCCAACGGTGATCTAAATAACTTTTAAAATATCAAACAAATTATCACTTATGAGACAAATGCCTCGTCGGCAATATTTGTTTGTATTCACTGTCTTATGGAAGTAAATCCCATTTGAAGTATGTGACATGAAACCAAGGAAAAGTCACTCTAGATAATGAGTTGTGGTGGGTCTCGTGTTGTCTCGTGTACGAATGGTGTCTCGTGTCTGACGTCTTGTGTGCGTCATTTGTTTCCACGTCAGAAATGACGTCATATATATAAGAGAAAACACTCTAAAAATAGCCGAGTGAGCGGGAAAACAACGGTCTTCGTCCGCCATCTTTTGTATAACTCTCTCAGGGACATTCCTCTGAACTTGTGCCTCTTCGATTCCGTTCACCTACACATCTCTTCATCCTCATCGTCATCTGCGGGGGCTCGTCGAGCGTCGTGTTGTGTGTGTGTAATACGTCATGTGCATTCAAGATAAGTGTTCGTTCTATTACACTCTATGTCATGTAAACATTGTTCGTGTTCAGGTTTTACATCATAATATCGGGCCGCACGTCGGTGTACATCGACGTCACCAAATCAGACGACGATCCATTCGAGGAGCGCGGGTATCAGAGACCGAAGCTTTTGGTAAAATCTGTCCAGAGTGACGCAGCACTAGAGAATGCTGGGAAGAGCGCCAAGAGGAATAAAACCTCCAGCAGAGACGTTCTGGGCAAGTTCATCTCCCATCTGGGTAAGTTCCAGGCAGATCTCATGTTTAAGACCGAGAAAATTCTGAATGACGTTTTGAAGTGGAAAATAATTCATCTATATGATAAATAAATAATCTCTACAGAAGAGATTTGCTAAACGCAACTGAGGTAAACACAGAAGGACACTATCTTTCCTTGTGTCGCTATAGAAACGGGGAAGACGTTTGGTGAAATAGCGCTACTGTCCACGGATGCTATTCGCAATGCAACGGTCGTGGCAGATGAAGACACGGACTTGCTGGTCATCAACAGAATCCTCTTCAATCGCTGTGTCAAGGTCAGCCCTCTCTCACCCACGTGCACACGCATGCATCACACGCGCGAGCGGACACAAACACAAACACGCAAAGAGATATTCAAACACAAATTATATAAATATATATACCTGTATATATATAAAACACGCACGCACACAGTGAGAGAAAAGACGTGAGTTCGTGTTCTGTATGCACTGACAGACAGCTCTGAATTCTTGTTTACACTTCAGGCTAAAGAAGAAGCCATCTACAAAGAGAAGGTGGAGTTCGTGTCCCAGCACAAGCTGTTCCGCTCGTGGTCAGTCAAGCTCCGACGCCTTTTGGAGATGAGTCTGAAGAAAGAAGTTTGTCCGCAGGGCACCGTGCTGATGCGTCAGGGTCAACCCCCACCTGGCCTCATCTTTATTATCAGGTAGGGCGAGGTCAGATGACAACCTTTTGACACCATCCTTAAGCAGTCATGTATACTCTCCTCCTCATCCTTTTCTGTACGGGGCAAGTGAACACTGACGCGGGTCCCTTGGACATTGTGACGATGGGAGATGATTCTATGTGTAGTGCTGCTTCATCACTTACATTTCTAACTACAAGTATTATTGCCACTAATTTGAGTATTATTGCAGTCAGTAATTCTATTGGTAGCACTACAGCTACTGATAACAGTAATACAACTAGTGTAGCATAATTGTAGCAATTACAACTGGAAGCTTCTAAAATTGCTACAACTAGTTCCTACATATGATACAACTTACTCTATGTTGCCAGCGGCGTGGCACAGGTGTGCATGGAGCCTTTACACCATGAAGAACAGTTTCCAGAGTTGTGGGCACCTGTGGGTTCTGTAAGGTCCAAAAACCAGTGAGTACCGCTTTCATATGTAACATATGAGTAAGTACTTCTACACGTACGTCGTACACTATGCCAGTAAGTACACCCCAAACAGCTTGTACAGCATGCACGTATGTTGTATATATAGCGAGTACAGCATACCCGGATGTCCCATACATAGCTTGTTCAGCATGTCCGTCAAATTCCCACTGATAGTTTCAACATGTATGAGTACATCCTATACGCAGCTTGTACAGTATATCCGTGATACACTATACACAGATTGTGCATGTCAGTATGTCCATAAGAGGTTGGTAGAGTTGATGCAGGCAAGAGTAAGTTGACTGTGACGAACACTCTGAGTGCAGGGTGCCTTCAGGATGGAGGCCCGGATCCACCCGGAACAAGACCACCCCGCAGGTCGCAGTGCGCAGGCGCCAGGGCTACGCGGCTGCAGAGCGACGCATGATGGGGAGGCGAGTCAACCTGTGCTGTGTGGGACCCAACGACATTCTGGGTGCGCATCCCTCCACAGAATAGAGAACTAGTGCTAACTAGTACAGACAGAAGCACGCTTTCTGTTACAATAAGTTTTGTGTCAAACAGGATTGAATTACAGATAAAACACATTAATATAAAAGGGAAGCGTCTATTCATCTATGTACAATTATATACACTAAAAGTAGATTAAAAATGTAATCCTCAGCAAGTAAATAATAAATACGGGAAGAATTTATGACATATTTCGTAAACTTTTGAGCAGGAAGAAGACAGGAATTCTTGAAATGACACAAGAACTATGAGTAATATCAAAGCTTCATAAATGAGTGATTGATTTTTAAGCATCAGGTAATATTTGACTAGGAAGATATGTTGCTAGGCGACGCAGAAATGGCGCTAGGGCTGGAGAAGAGCACATCAACGGTGACGGTGGAGGAGGATGCTCACGTGATCATCCTGAACGCCAAGAACTACGAGCGGCTGGTGTTGCGGAAGAACATGCAGACAGCTCGCGACCTCACACAGTTGGTGTGCCAGGTGAGTGCTCTGATACAGTTGGTGTGCCAGGTGAGTGCTCTGACACAGGTGGTGTGCCAGGTGAGTGCTCTGATACAGGTGGTGTGCCAGGTGAGTGCTCTGATGCAGGTGGTGTGCCAGGTGAGTGCTCTGACACAGGTGGTGTGCCAGGTGAGTGCTCTGATGCAGGTGGTGTTTCAGGCAAGTAACCACAGACATGTCGATGTACCGTCAGCACACACTGTTGTTCATATTCCAGAAACTGGAAGCCCGTTTGGAGAGCCCTCTGGCGCCTCAGGTTCCAATCATCCAACGCCTGCACGTCGCTGCTGTTGCACTGGGGCGCCATCTGGCGGGTACGAATGTCCGCCAAGGTCGCCGCGTGCGGGGCAAGGGTCAGGTGAGAAGAGAACGGGATGTGGAGAAGACCTTACTGCGACTGTTCCAGGACGGACACGCGCCGCTCATCAAACCGCTGCTGTCGGATTCGCTCAAGTACCGCGCGGCTTCCCTGGCGAGGATGAAGATCCTGGCCAGTTCTTTTGGGAGGGCCTGGACCCTCAGGTGAGTGCTTTCTTCACGACTATTTGATCTTTATGACCTTGGATCATAGATTATCCTTTTACCTACCGAATTGTGACCTCTTGATGAGTGTGCAAGACTGTTAAAGTCAGGAAGAGAAGTTCTTGAAGGATGGTTTAAGGGTAATTTTACACGCATGTGTTATTGTTGCTGTTGGTCAGGATGTCCACCTCCAAGCCCAACCAGCGACGACGAAAAATTCCGCGAAGCAAAGCGCAGCTGAGAAACGATCTCGAAGCCCAGCGTTTGCTTCTAGGTCGCCCTGCCACCCCGCCGGAAGTCGAATGCAGAAAAGAAGACGTCACTTCCGCCACTTCAGCAGCAGCTAGGCCAGCCTCGTCCACAGAAGGTGGGTGGAGCATGAATGTGGGGTGGTAGTAGTAGAAACACCAGGAATTTGACGAACGTTTACAGAAAAGGCACCAAGAGCAGATAATTCTTCTGCTCACTCAGTTGTCCATCTTCGTCTCTGCTCTTCCATGTCCACCGCTGTGCAGTTGCTTCAGTGTTTAATTATGTATTTTCTTTTTATCTTTATATTTGGGTCCCTTTGCTTTCTTATGAGTTAAGGGGCACTGCGCTCGCCTCCACATAGACAATGTAGATACAGCCTGTCCTATAAATATGAGACTGGGAGGACTTGAGATCAAAGAACCTGTATATATTTGTCCTCTAGACACTGGTAGATAAAGGGTTAATCACTTGCAGCTTGTATATTGACTGTAATCACTTTTAGCCCCCTGCGACATCAGCGTGGCCAAACAAGTCCCTTCCATCCGCCCCCAGTCCGCCGGGGAACTGCGGGCTCCCTCTGGGGAGGGATCAGTGGACACCACTCCCATCGTGAGGCTGAAGAGCGCTAACGTCATCGTAAGAGACTCGGTGAAGGCGGTGCGTCACGAGGCAGGTGGCACCGTCCTGCAAGAACTCACGGCCGTCCATCAAGCCAGCAAGGACAGCAGGTTATAAAATTTTTTTTCTCACCGTCTGAACGCATGGGCGGTGTTTAGACAGTAGTTTAACCTCACTAAAACAAACTATTTAATTGTGGAGCCTCCCAACCCTGGGGGTAAAGTAAAGTTCCTGCCTGTCTGTCTGTTTGCCTTTCTTCCTGCCCTTTACCTGTTGCCTGTGTGCCTGCCTTTTGCATGTCTGTCGTCTCCTCCGTCTCACGGTGGTCTCCTTCTTTCTGCTACCTGGCAGACTTCACGTCGTGTGCGCATGCTCAAGTGCGCGTTCCCAAGGTAACGCTGAACACGCGACATCCGTGGTCCAAAACGACGACGAGGACAGCAAGGACGGCTTCTACGACTTGGAAACCAGCGACAAGCAGCTTCGCGACTTGGAGGAGAGGATCGCTACCTTCTGCTCCTCACTCAGCCCCCTCCCGCTCTTCTCTCACTCGGCTCCCCCACGACACCGGCCGCAGGTGATGGAGCTGAAGCGATTCGAAGTGCAGGTGAGTCCCGAGTGCTGCCAAGACGACCACAACAACATCAGAATATAGCCAGTCATTCTCTCGTCGCCTTCTTTCCTCTTTGTCATTGTTTTCTTGATTACCGTGCTCTCACTACACAGTTGGCCGATCACGTCATGCCGTTACCTTGCTTAACCCTGACCTCTATGATCTCACAATGCCATTACCCTCGTCCTGACCTTTTGTAACCTTTGCAGGGATCGGCCGCCATGCCAGTGCCGGGGGGCGTGGTGTTCGTGCACTGCAAGCCGAGACGTGCTCTGCCCTCCCATGCCCTTGTGGAGGACGCCAGCAGTGACGTCCCAGCAACCAGCAGCCACCCGCACGTGCGTCGTGTCATGCTGCAGCGCAGGATGTCCAGTCTGTGAAGAGTTCGGTGGAAGAAGTTCTCTCCCTCGGAGCCACAACTGAATTCAAGTTGTTCAAGTGACGGAGGTGGGATTTGTTGCCTGTGTATGTGTGATCTGAGGGGAAGTACGTGACGTGACGTGAGGGCAATGGTCTGTGTACGTCACCTGATGTAGTCTGTGCGGTTGACAAGGAGTATTTATCTCAGACAGAAGACAAAAGGCTGCAAGTTGTAGCCTTACTGTGCCCAGGAGACAGTTACCCGGAGGAAGGTAATTGCTGTTTACAGCACCCATCCACAGATTTGTTGCGTCACCGTGGTTGCCGTCTGCAGGTAGAATATGGACCCAATCTTCAACAGCATCCTCTGCGTGTTCCGGGCAGCATTCACATCGATCCTGTAAACTACTGGCTCGTCAAACCGACAATATCTGTCCTGCAGATCTTAGTGCGTGTGCCCGCCATTGCTTCCTAACAGCTTGAACACGAGGAATCTATCGCGACCGTGACGGTCAAGTCTCAGGTCAGAGGTTATCAGCTTGACCGGTCTGCTAGAGGATTATAGCATCGGAAGTAGAGAAACATGTTATGGTCTCATTTCTAGAGTTTTGGTGAAAAATTAAACAGGGAAAGATCCAATTAAAAAGCATTCTTATAATTCAGTGATGCCCAACCTTTTTCGGCCTGCGGGCCATACACATTTCCGACATGCTTCACCGCAAAAATACAAAAAAAAAAAGAAAACAAATAGAGCAGATACCATTTTTATTAGAAACAAGTTGTACTTACCATTAATTATATAGTAATTAGTGGGATATTTTAAGTTGTTTACCAGAAACCAACTTCTGAATGTCCGGCTGCATCGTAGAGACACCAAGTCGGAGCACTGAATAGAAATGTTCGTCCATCGAAAAAAAGATTGGGAAACGCCCCTACGTGGGGATAAATACTTCTTCCCTTTTTTTAGTTTTTTTTAGGTCTTTTTTAATTACTAACATGCCGATTTCATGCACTGTGGGCAGAAGTTTCGCGGGCCGGATGGCACCGCATCGCGGGCCGGATATGGCCCGCGGGCCGTAGGTTGGACATCCATGTTCTAATTTAATCACTGTGCATGAAATATGCGCCACACGATTACAAGAACGTAAAAATATGAGGTCAACACTTGCTTTTTGAAATACATTTTATTATTTTGGGTTGCCTCCAAAACGGTCTTTCTAGTCACGGTGGTGGCCCATGTTTAAAAAAGGCTTTTCTTTATTCAGGGTGGACATAAAATAAATGTCTATGTGTGGACGCTGATGGTGACAGGGTGCGCCGTCTTGCCCAGTGAGAAGGTCTGCCTGAGGGCCGTCAACTCGTGGTTCTGGTAGAAGACGGAGATTTGGTAATCACCATGGAAACCGCGCACAGTAAACTGCTGATTGGCTGTCGACAGGGTATGAGACTCGTGAGTCATCCACTGGTTCTCCAGCAGGTCCAGCACACGCCGCCCAGCCTCCGTCAGCTGCAACATCGACAAAAGGGACGCGGATATGAGATGTCATATATGACATGAGATATGAGATGTCACGTGACCCGAAGAGAGAAACAGCGAGAGAGAGTGGGGGGAGAAGAGAGAGAACATTGACTGATGCACTGTTGGTGTGTTTGTCATTGTGATACTTTTTCCACTCCATGGCTTACATCCAGATTATTGCCTATGAGCAGAGAGGCCTTCTCCCCGGCGTAATGAGCCTGGTCCCAGAAGCCCCAGAACAAGATGCCCTCCACCGCCTCGTGGCCGTACAGGGCGCGCAGTGCTCGCTCATAGTAGTCGGCCCTCTTATGTTCATCAGCGGCCTCCACCGTCAGCTCCGTGGCCCACATGGGCAGACCCTCTTGAGCCAGAGTGTCCAGGCGCGACTGTGGACAATAGAGATCAGTCACTATTATCTTCTTTACTCAAAGCACCTTCATGTTCAGAGTATAATGGTCATATGTTAAGCCCATATAACTGGTTTATTGTGTCCAGGGTCCAGCATATAGGTCCCGCCCTTGGTTTACGAAGCCTCAACCTTCCCCGATAAACCGTCATTTCAGTCGGGTGTAGCTGGGGGTTTCCAACCTCAGACCAAATCCGGTATCCAACCCACGTACTCGCCGAGAGTACTGTGGGAGTAATTGAACGCTTTCTTAAAATCTGATTGCTTTCTCTTGGTTTTATTCAAGTCTGCGTAACTTGCCAGAAACAGAACAAGGTTTTTGCGTCTCACCTTGATCATCGTTGGGGAGGGTTCCGTTTCTCCTGGCATGTGAGACTGGACTCCGAGACCGTACAGGTTGACATTGGCTGCTTTAAATTTACGTGCCTGAGCCAGGTAGGCCTGGCAAGACAATATACATAGCATATAAAAACCATGCCATCAAAACGTGTCCAACATGCTTAAGCTTAATATGAATATTAATTAGAAAAAAACTGCTTTATTTAAGACTTTGGAATAAACAAAAATTGTCCAGGACTTATACTTAGGTTATACTTAGGTTATACTTCTTTAATAGTTTGCACACTTACAGACGTTCTCTTACCCACTGGTACCAACACAATGTATCACGTCACTTTACCCGTTCATTCGTACATTATTACTCAAATAAAAATACTGTTCTTTACACATAAAGTAAAACTAATTTATGAATGTGGTAGAAATGTTTAAAACATCATCAAGAATCGTTCTGGTAAGCTTAAAATTAGAGAAATGATTTCCAAGTAGTGATCGCAGAATAAGTAGGAAAAATAAATAATCTCATTTAAAATCATTGGGAGCAAAAGGTTAAAGTTATCGCCTGAAGATAAAGCTGTGAGCACTCACCCCTGTTGAGTCACCACCCATTACAACATTGTAGTCGTTGAGGAAGAGGAGGGCGTGGGGGTCAGCAGCGTGAGTTTCTCGGAAAAGTTCAAGGTCGTAGTTGATGTCATGGAGTTGCCTTTGGAACCAGTATCCATGCAGATTCTCGTTGTTTACATCCCAGTGTTCCACCCTGTGAAGACATATCTTAGTATGGCAGGAGTATCTAAGTGTGCAATCGTCCTGTCAGTAGTTCAGTAGGGTCACCACCTTACAGTAGTTCATTAGGCAGCACATTAGCAGGGAGTTTATTAGAAAGACGGCCTCTACCCTAACATCATCTTTTCGGTCTTTACTGTATTGTCTATTTGTGTAGAGTGTCTATAACATTGTAAGTGAGTGGCAAGAATATAATCAGGAATCACCGACGACTATAGTGAGGTCTTTTGCTGAGAAAACTCATTTATTTTTAAAAATTAGAGAGCAGAGTTCAATTCAAAATGTTTTTTCCCCATATCGATACCATCTCCATTCTTGAAATATCGGCCTACAAACATCACCTGTCACAGGTCAAAGACACCAAACAAACGTCATGATTGTACCTGGATACGTTTACGTTAAATATGCGTGTCCATGGAAACATTTGACTCTAGGAGTTTTAACCTCTTTCCATGAGATGTAGTCTTCGAAGGACCATCAAGACAAGACTGAAAAACAGTGAACACCACTCACAGCCCGCGGGTGAGCTGACAAGTCCACTGGATGTGTTTGCGCACCGTGTCGCGCAGCTGGTTTCCGGTCTGACTCCTGACGAAAGTCGGGACAGCCGAGTCAACTGACCAGACAAGGTTATGCCCTCTGACCTTTATTCTGTTTTTAGAGCAAATCAAAACACGGTGACTAAGAATTAATTTTGGATTAATGTACTTGTATTCCACAGTAATTAACTAACAATATACAGTAATTCCACAGTAATTAACTAAGTAACAATGTCATTGAGTAAGTGTGAGTGAGTCTGTGTACAGAGTGAAATCTCACTAAGTGATTACCCATGGCTTGTCAGTCCTTTGAGAGCATTGACGGCATGGTCGTACTGATAATGGCCCTGTGATGGCGAAAATAAAGCCTTGAGTGACGACTGTTTGCTATACACAACTGTATAAAGGCGGCCATACCTCACCCAAGAGACATTACATATCCCACAACCACACATACAAACAAAACGCACATATTTCCCACATTACAATGGATTGAGCCAAAAATAAAAATACGAGCTTTGTTTTGTGGAAGATAATTTCAGGAAGGATAAAAGCAATAAAACCATATATTGCAAGATACAATAAAATCTACAAATAGATTATATATATATACATAAACATGCAATACAAACATAGTTTAGACAAAGCTCTTGTCTGCTGTCTAAGGTACTGCAGACTGATGACACCAAAAGACACACAATAATAGCTTAATGAACTTCTGGAAATACTAATGTGGGTTAAAAAGAACAGGGTAATATGTTACTGAATGAAAAAACACACAAACATACACGTTAATTCTTTGTAGTTAAACGTTCTTCAACTGGTAATACGAGGTTTGGATGCGAGCAAAGACGACTGCATAGATTCCATAACTTGTATACATCCACAGGGTCAACAATGATGTCATCTATAAACATTTTTATTCGCCTTACCTCAGTCGGCTCGAGTTGGTCCCACTTGAGGGCGTTCTCCAGCACGGCCCAGTTGAGGTGAGTGTGGATCCAGTCCCGGTACTTCTGCTTCGTCGGGTCCGTGTACATCCATGAGTTGATGGCGCTGCCAAAGGGGAAGGACTTCCTGGTCTGCTTGACCTGCAACATCCCCACGTCCTCCCCATCATGAGACACGTGTTTCTTTTTATCCAATGAGAGTGTCGAATACTTCAAACCTCGAGTTCATTAACATCGATGACTACTGTGGGATCATCTTTAGAAGCAGCACACACATCGCTGTCCAACATCATCCAATGAGATGGTAGGTCAGGGTTAGAATTTATGTAGTTGTGAGGACATGCCAAGAAGATTCGTTTCATCAGAAGTCGACATTAAAATACTCACAGCACTAATGTTGGTGACAACACAACAACTGAACTCATCTCACTCACCTCAATCCTCACGTCGTTCGCATTTATTCCGCTGGCTGTGGTGACACTGAAAAGACAGAAATGAATTGTAGCAGAATGTTTCAAACCTGTACTTTACATACAGCACGGTCTCAAGTACAAGAAGAAATGGTTTTCTTACTGGAAGTTGATGTCACTTTTCCTAATTCTGTTGATGACTTCATCAGTCGTCTGTCGCCAGTTATCGGCGTTGACGTTAACCTCAACCATGGAGGCCTTGTCCACTACGAACTCCACACCGGCTTCGGGTCCCTGATAGTAGAAGGTTGCTGACGATATAGCTGTAATGCAAATATTGTTTCTTAGTGGCATTTGATAAGACGAGCACGAAAGTCCAAACCACCAGAGTGGATTCGCACCATCAAAAACTGGTCCAGGTGTTTATGTATTAAAAAGACAATAAAGATTCATGTAGCGTATTTTTTCACTGTGCAGTGGACTGAATGCACTTTACAAATGTTTCTGATTACAGAATCAAAGCAGTTAAATAACTCATGCAAAGAGATACAAAATGAATATAATACACATACGGACACACACCAAAACACATCAGCAAACAAAGGGCTAGAGACATGCAAGAGACAAAAGATGGAGACATCTGCTCATGAAGAGTGCTATGGGTTTGGTAGAGGGAAGAACTGGTAGAGTGACAGCGAGAAAAGATGAATTTGAGAAGAGACATGTTCAGATTTCTGATTGAAGGTAATGCATGGAACGGATCGTTCCAACGGCGACAAAGACGTGAGTGCAGAGAGCACAACTGTCTATTGCGACACTCACAATGATGAGTGGCACAACACGTCCACGAACAGTAAACAAAATTAATATCTTAGTTACAGAAAAGTCTAATATGCTGACATATAGTTCAAAAAGTGGCAAGATGGCGCAGATATGCCAGCAGAGACCACTAGTCCACTATTTAAAGTCGTCCATAAAAAAAAGCTTCGTGGCGTAGACATAAAAGAACAATAGAGAAGATAGAAATTGCGGTGCGAAAAACAAAGATCAGACAGTAGACACAACGCGTAATGATACATTGCATTGCATGATACTGTATGTTACTGCAGTGAGTTGTGCTGCATTGCGTTGTATTAGACTATCACAGATGAAACCAGTAACTTTGTCTCCCTCACATTACTATGGTCGTCATACGCAAGTACTTTCGTCCAGACGTGAGTTCTGACTGTTCTGCTCACCTTTGTTAGGAGTCAGGAAGTCGCCCTGTATGAGCACCCATCCATGAGCAACGGTCACCAGGTTGCGCAAAGCCCCAGTGATGTAATCAGTCTGCCCACCTGTAAATTAACAGAATGGACTGTGCTGACTGTTCCTCTGACCTCTAATCACACCATGCGACAACTACTACTATCTTAGACCACAACTCTACAACAAACATACATGCTAACAAACTGAACTATATTACACGTTCTTCATTAGCGAAGGTAAGTAATCAATATTAATGAACAAAGGAAGGAAGGAAGAAAGGTAATTCTCGCCTGAATGAGAAATAGCGATCTCCAGCATGAAGGTGTGGCCGATGGCGTTGGGCAGTTGGTTTAGCAACTTCACGTAGCTCTGCACCTTGTAGTAAGTCCCGGGCTTGAGATTCACGGATTGCGATGGTCCTTGATATGACTGAGTTCTGCAACATCCAGCATCACCAACCTTCATCTTGCTTCCGTAAAAAGCCTTTAGTAAAACTTTGACCTGAGGTGATCAGACCGCTCAAAGATCAAGTGGCCAGTCACAAGACAAAGATGATGAAAGAGCTGGTAGCAGAGATAATACTTTTGGAACATTCTTGACGAGCAGAGCGTTTTTAAAAATATAACACCTAAAATAACAAATAAATAAATATCGTTTGTTGTCTTCTTTCAGCGTTCTTTTTTTTGTTTCTGCTGTGTACTAGCAGTGTATCTCAGTAGCTAGTAAACACTACAGACGCTATGGAGACTTAATGCCAATACTGTTGTTTATCCCTGTTTGAAATAAAAAGTACGACAAAAACTATGCTAAAAGTAAACAAACATCAGAACACAGTTCATCACCCCCCCCCCAAAAAAAAAAATCCCATCAAAGATATTAGCCAACGGTTAACTGTTTCACTGACCTTTAGCCTTCTAAAATTTATTTGCAATGCGACAAAGCAGATTGACAGAATAGAAAGCCTAGAAACAAAAATAATCTTACAAAGATAAAGAAGAGTAAAGGGAATCTGAAGACAGAGATAAAAAATAATTACATTAATATATTCAAAAGACAAGGACACTATTAAGTATCAAGACATGACTGTAAGAAGTATAAAGTGGAGAGTGTGTCCAGTCACCTGCCAGAAACCTTAAGAGAATGAGAACCAAAGTGTGAGTGGCCAGGAGCAACAAGTTCACAGTTGAAGCCCCCGCAGCTCCAGTTGTTCAAGGTCTCAAAGCCGCCATTGAGGAGCTGCTCTCCTCCCACCAGACAACTCAGCACAACCAGGAGGACGCTGGTCCTCGTCCACAGGTCCACTGGAGTCCACATCGTGAGTGAGGGCAGATGGCTCACCTTGCCTCCAGGTCCTTTGCGATGTGAATGAAGACTAAGGAGAGCTGCCTTTTATCTCGTGAAATGTTCCAATCTCCTCCTTGTCACATTTTTGTGACCCCCAGAGAGCAGTAAGTGCTCCAGCTTGACCTTTTCTTATCTGATATCTGCTTGTCATTCTTGGTTTTGCAGTGACATGTTTTACAACTAAATATCGTTCTGGCATAGACAGTAACATTAAATATTGGATTTTCATGATATATCCGTCTTATCTATTTACCTTTACTTTCTAATGAACTAGTCTTGAAGAATCGGCGAACATGACAGTCCCCTACATTCTATCCGATATCAAGTTTAAATAGGGCAGGGGTCAGTGTGATTTCTGCTGCTGTTGTGTGTTTCATTTCTTTATTTGTCCTTTAGCCAGAAGACATTTGTATCCCTAAATGATAACATAAACAAAGTAGGGATGTATCTTACAGTAACAACCTTACGAGTACATTGTATTTTGCGAAATGATATAGTGACATACAATTTGCCAAACGATCAAGAATTCAAGATATTTCCATGATGAAAAAGCTACATGATGCCGAAACATAAAAGTAGTTCAACAGTGATGACGCAAGGTGACAAAATGTTATGATATTAATGTAGACTTTTAAGTTTACTATTCATCAGTTGGTAAAACTGAAAGGCATTAATGGGATGTTGTTCCCTCCAAACCAGAGGTTGACCGTCCTGTCACATCGACAGCATCGTCAAGAAACCTGCCCCTGACTTACCCTTAGGTAACAAATTATTGTCTCATTTCTTGTGTTTTGGCGAGAAATACAACAGTTAAAGATACATTTAAAAAGAATTGTTTTAACTTAACCACTTTGTACGAAATATTTGATCACAAGTAGAAGCCGTGAAGCACCTGATATTACTGGATATTACTGCAGGCCTTTAATAGGAGGCAGGAAGATTTGTTTGCTTAGGCCACATTTGTTATATTGAGGTATAACGAATACATTTCAGGTGGAATAGGTGAGTATATTGGCTGTTTTTGTTTTTAAACGTTAATGTGTTTTTCTTTATGTGAAAAATTGTGCACCTTGGAGATATTTACTTTATCTCTGTTATCTGTGATCTAGTATTTATTTTACAAAGGGATGCAAAGGGTAGAGATGTTAATCTATGTAATTTCTGTTTGCGCCACACTAGAACGAACTTGTATTACTGGACTGCTGACAGACGATTTTTTTCCATCTAAAACGAGGCATGAGATGACAAAGCTTCCGGTTTATTCACATTCTGTGTTTAGGCACGCCGACACTAACAGCGAATCACTGAGCAAGAGGCTAAGCGTTGGTCTCGGCAGACAGACAGCAGTCCACCCATACACATCCATGCTAGAACACAGCGACTAAAGCAAGTAGAAACGTGTTTTGAAATACACTTTATTATCGTGGGTGATCTACAAATTGGTTTTATTAATGAAGGACCATGTTTAAAGAAAGGCGTTGCTAGCCCCATGCTGATGACTGTTATCTGTGGAAAAGAAATAACTGTCTATGTGTGGACGCTGATGGTGACAGGGTGCGCCGTCTTGCCCAGTGAGAAGGTCTGCCTGAGGGCCGTCAGCTCTCGGTTTTGGTAGAAGACAGAGATTTGGTAATTACCATGGAAACCGCGCACAGTAAACTGCTGATTGGCTGTCGACAGGGTATGAGACTCGTGAGTCATCCACTGGTTCTCCAGCAGGTCCAGTACACGCCGCCCAGCCTCCGTCAGCTGCAACATCGACAAAAGGGACGCGGATATGAGATTTCAGTCATGTCACGTGACCTGAAGAGAGAGAGAGAGAGAGAGAGAGAGAGAGAGACAGAGAGACAGAGAGAGAAAATCTTCATGACTTACATCCAGGTTATTGCCTCTGACCAGAGCGGACTTCTCGCCGGCGTAATGAGCCTGGTCCCAGAAGCCCCAGAACAAGATGCCCTCCACCGCCTCGTGGCCGTACAGGGCGCGCAGTGCTCGCTCATAGTGGTCTGCCCTCTTATGTTCATCAGCGACCTCCACCGTCAGCTCCGTGGCCCAGATGGGCAGACCTGCTTGAGCCAGAGTGTCCAGGCGCGACTGTGGACAGTAGAGATCAGTCACTATTATCTGCTTTACTCAAAGCACATTCATGTTCAGAGTATGATACTTAATGGTCGTATGTTAAGCCCATTTAACTGGTTTATTGTGTCCAGGGTCCAGCATAAAGGTTCTAGCCCTTGGTTTACGAAGCCTCGAACTTCCCCGATAAACCGTCATTGGAATGGGGTGTAGCTGGGGGCTTCCAGCCTCGGACCAAATCCAGCATCCAACCCTCTTACTGACGTTTCATTCGATTATCAAGCTAAAGATCCACGCCAATGGATTGAACGCTTTCTTAAAATCTGAGGGCTTTCTCTCGGTTTTATTCGTTTGCGTAACTTGCCCGAAACAGCACAAAGTGTATCTCACCTTGATTATGGTGGGGGAGGGTTCCGTTTCTGCTGGCATGTGGGATTGGACTCCGAGACCGTACAGGTTGACATTGGCTGCTTTAAATTTACGTGCCTGAGCCAGGTAGGCCTGGCAAGACAATATACATCGCATATAAAAACCATGTCATCAAAACTTGTCTTGTCGTCCAACATGCTTAAGCTTAATATGAATATTAATTAGAAAAAGTGCTTTATTGAAGACGTTGATATAAAAAAAATTGTCGAGGACGTATACTTATACACGTACAGACTTTTTTTATCCACTAATACTGACCTATTCATTCGTACATTATTACGCAAATAAAAATACTTTTCTTTACACATAAAGTCAAACTAATGTATAAATGTGGTATAAACGTTTAAAACATCATCAAGAATCGTTCTGGTAAGCTTAAAATTAGAGAAATGATTTCCAAGTAGTGATCGCAGAATACGTAAGAAAAAAAAATAATCTCATTTAAAATCATTGGGAGCAAAATGTTCAAGTTATCGCCTGAAGATAAAGCTGTGAGAGCTCACCCCCGTTGATTCACCACCCCCTACAACACCGTAGTCGTTGAGGAAGAGGAGGGCGTGGGGGTCAGCAGCGTGAGTTTCTCGGAAAAGTTCAAGGTCGTAGTTGATGTCATGGAGTTGCTTTTGGAACCAGTATCCGTGCAGATTCTCGTTGTTTACATCCCAGTGTTCCACCCTGCGTGATGAAGACATATATGAGTATGGCAGGAGTATGTGAGTGTGCAATCGCCCTGTCAGTAGTTCAGTAGGGTCACCGCCTTACAATAGTTAATTAGTCAGCACATTAACAGGGAGTTTACTAGAAAGACGGCCTCTACCCTAACATCGTGTTTTCGGTCGGTACTGTATTGTCTGTGTCGAGTATATATAACATTGTAAGTGAGTGGCGCCTATCACAGCACTTACTTACATTGTTTATTCCCAGATTACATTTTATAGGCAGGAATATAATCAGGAATCACCGACGACTATAGGGAGGTCTTTTGCTGAGCAAACTTTTTTTTTAAATTAGAGAGCAGAGTTCAGTTCAAAATACTGTTTCCCCATATCGATACCATTTCCATTCTTGAAATAGAGTCTACAAACATCACCTGTCACAGGTCAGGGACACCAAACATACTTCATGATTGTACCTGGATACGTTGACGTTAAATATGCGTATCTGACAAGTCACAAAAACAGTGAAGTCCACTCACAACCCGCGGGTGAGCTGACAAGTCCACTGGATGTGTTTGCGCACCGTGTCGCGCAGCTGGTTTCCGGTCTGACCCTTGATGTATTCCGGCACATATTGGTCAAGTGACCACACAAGGTTATGCCCTCTGACCTTTAGTCTGTTTTTAGAGCAAACCAAAACAATGTGAGTAAATTAGATTAATGTGCTGGTATTCTACAGTAATTAACTAACTAACAATGTGCTAGTATTCCATAGTATTTTAACTAAGTAACAATGCTGTTGAGTAAGTGTGAAGTCACAAGTTTCACTGATTACCCATACAGAGTTAAATGTCACTAAGTGATTACCCATGGCTTGTCAGTCCTTTGAGAGTCTGGACTGCACGGTCATACTGCATCTGGCCCTGTGATGGCGAAAATAAAGCCTTGAGTGACGCCTGTTTGCTTTTCACAACTGTTTAAACTTTTCACCAAAGAGTCATTACATATCCCCCAACTACATAGATACAAACAAAACACAAACATTTCTCACAACACGCTTGCAACGCATTAAGAATCCATAATTAATTTACAGTAGAATAGTTTGAGACAAAGAGATTCAAGTTTCGTTTTGTGGGAGATGATTTTAGTAAATTTAAAAGTAATAAAAACCACATATTGCAAGATACAATAAAAACCTAGATTAGCAATGATGTCATCTATAAAGAATGATTTTTTCGTCTTACCTGATTCGGTTCGAGTTGTTCCCACTTGAGGGCGTTCTCCAGCACGGCCCAGTTGAGGTGAGTGTGGATCCAGTCCCGGTACTTCTGCTGCGTCGAGTCCACGTACTTCCACGAGTTGATGGCGCTGCCAAAGGGGAAGGACTTCTTGGTCTGCTTGACCTGCAACATCCACATCCTCCCCATCATGAGACACGTGTTTGTTTTTATCCAATGAGAGTGTCAAATACTTCAAACCTCGAGTTCATTTACGTCGATGACTACTGTGGGATTATCTTTAGAAGCAGCACACACATCACTGTCCAACATCATCCAATGTATCGTGAGATGGTAGGTCAGGGTTAGAACTTATGTGAGGACATGCCAAGGCGATTCGTCTCCTCAGAAGTCGACATTAAAATACTCACAGTACTAATGTTGGTAACAACACACCAACTGAACTCATCTCACTCACCTCAATCCTCACGTCGTGTGGAGCTATTCCGCTGGCGGTGGTGACACTGAAAGAGACAGAAATTATTAAGTGTAGCAGAATGTTTCACATCTGTATCTTTCCATACAGCACGGTCTCAAGTACAAGAAGAAAGGGTTTTCTTACTGGAAGTTGATGTCACTTTTCCTAATTCTGTTGATGACTGCATCTGTCGTCTGTCGCCAGTTATCGGCGTTGACGTTAACCTCAACCATGGAGGCCTGGTCCACTAGGAACTCCACACCGGCTTCGGGTCCCTGATAATAGAAGCTTGCTGACGATATAGCTGTAATACAAATAAACATTGCTTCTTAGTGGCATTGGATAAAGATGAGCACGAAAGTCCAAACCACCAGAGTGGATTCGCACCATCCAAAACTGGAAGAGTTGTTTATGTATTAAAAAAATAAGAAAGATTTATGTAGCTCATGTTTCCTCTGTGCAGTGGACTGAATGCACTTTACAAATGTTTCTGATTAAACAATCAAAACACTGAATGAACTCATTCAGAAACATACAAAATGAATATAATACACATACAGACACAAACCAAAACACATCAGCAAGCAAACTTCTAGAAGCGTGCCAGGGGTTCGGTAGAGGGAAGGACCGGTAGACTGCCAGCGAGAAAAGATAAATTTGAGGAGAGACTTGTTCAGATTTGTTATTTGAGGTAGTGCATGGAGCGGACACTTCATGTTTCTTCACCCCAGGGCATCTTCGCCACCGCCTTGTAACTGAGGTTCACGGGGTAAAACATCATCTGTGGGGTCAAGAATCGCTTTAGAACTTTGGATGCAAGGCGCTTGTCCTTGAGTTCTCCATGTTGCTCCAGGGCAACCACTTGCCCTCGCTTCATACCTACGGTCCCAGAAGATCTCCGAGGACTGCGAGTGGTGACGTGTTCCAGCGGTGACAGAGACATGAGACTTCAGAGACCACAGCTGTCGATTGGGACACTCACAATAATGAGCGGAATAACAGGTCCAAGAACAGTCAAGAAAATTCATGGTTTAGTTACAGAAAAGTTATCAGTTAGTTAAATCTAATCTGCTGACACAGTTCCAAAAGAGGCGATGGCGCTGATATGGCAGTAGAGATTATTAGTCCACTTTTTAAAGTCGTCCATAAAAAGAAGCTTCGTGGCGTAGACATAAAAGAACAATAGAATAGATAGCGATTGCGGTGCGAAAAACACAGATCAGACAGTAGACACAACGCGTATGATACGTTGCATTGCATGATACTGTATGTTACTGCAGTGAGTTGTGCTGCATTGCATTGTATGGGACTAGTCACCTCACAGATGAAACTTTACCTTTATCTCCCTGACATTCCTATAGTCGTCATACGCAAGTACTTCCGTCCACACGTGAGTCTGACAGTCCTGCTCACCTTTGTTAGGAGTCAGGAAGTCGCCCTGCATGAGCACCCATCCATCAGCAACGGTCACCAGGTTGCGCAAAGCCCCAGTGATGTAATCATTCTGCCCACCTGTAAATTAACAGAATGGACTGTGCTCACTGTTCCTTTGACCTCTAATCACACCATGCGACAACTACTACTATCTTAGACCACAACTCTACAACAAGCTTACATGCTAACAAACTAAACTATATTACATGTTCTTCATTAGCGAAGGTAAGTAATCAATATTAATGAACAAAGAAAGGAAGGAAGGAAGGAAGGAAGGAAGGAAGGAAGGAAGGAAGGAAGGAAGGAAGGAAGGAAGGAAGGAAGGAAGGAAGGAAGGAAGGTAATGCTCGCCTGAGTGAGAAATAGCGATCTCCAACATGAGGGTGTGGCCGATGGCGTTGGACAGCTGGTTGAGCAGCTTCACGTAACTCTGTACTTTGTAGTAAGTCCCGGGCTTGAGATTCACGGATTGCGATGGTCCTTGATACGACTGAGTTCTGCAACAACCAGCATCACCAACCTTCATCTTGCTTCCGTAAAAAGCCTTTAGTAAAACTTTGACCTGAGGTGAACAGATGATGAAAGATCTGGTAGCAGAGATAATACTTTTGGAGCATTCTTGACCAGCAGAAAGCTTTTAAAAATATGACCTAATATAAATGAATAAACAAATAAACAAACAAATAAATCAATAAATATCGTTTGTTGTCTCCCTTCAGCATTGCTTTTTTCTGCTGTGGACTTGCGTGTATCTAAGTGCGCTAGTAAACACTACATACGCTATGAAGACTAAATGTCAATAATGTTGTTTATCCCTGTTTGAAATCAAAAGTACGACAAAAACTCTGTTAAAAGTAAACAAACATCAGAACAAAGTTCATCAGAAAACAACGAACGGGCTTGGGTTGTTGACTGGATATCTTATCAATGTTTCACTGACCTCAGAAAAGAAAGCGTAGAAACAAAATTCATCTTACAGGCCAAGATAAAGAGGAGTAAAGCGAATTGTAAGACAGAGATAAAAATAAATATATGTTTAAAAATATATTACAAGACAAAGAAAATATTAAGTATTGATATATGGCCTTATAGTTATAAAACTCAACTAGTGTTTAGTGTCCAGTCACCTGCCAGAAACCTTGACAGAATGAGAACCAAAGCGCGAGTCGCCAGGAGCAACAAGTTCACATTTGAAGCCCCCGCAGCTCCAGTTGTTCAAGGTCTCAAAGCCGCCATTGAGAAGCTGTTCTCCTCCCACCAGACAACTCAGCACAACCAGGAGGATGCTGGACCTCGTCCACAGGTCCACTGGAGTCCACATCGTGAGGAGTGAGGGTAGAAGGTAAAAGGTCCTTGGAGATGTGAACGAAGACTAAGGAGAGCTGCCTTTTATACCGTGAAGTGTTCCAATCTCCTCCTGATCCCATTTTTGTGTGAGGTCAGAGAGCAGTAACGGCTCCAGCTTGACATTTTCTTATCGGATATCTGCTTGTCATCCTTGGTTTTGCAGTGAAATGTTTTACAACTAAATATGGTTCGCATTCTGGCATAGGCGGTGTGTTCGACTGTAACTATGAATAGCATTTTCAGGCTAGAACCGCCTTATCTATTTACATTTACTTTCTGATAGACTGGTCTTCAAAAATCAGCGAACATGACAGTCTCCTATATTCTATCCGATATTTAGTTTAAATAGGTCAGGGGTCAGAGTGATTTTTCCTGCTGTTGGATTTCATTTCTTTATTTGTCGATTAGCCCAGGTGAAATAGCTGAGTATATTCGCTGTTTTTGTTTTTTCACATTAATGTGTTTTTCAGTGAAATATTGTGCACCTTGGAGATATTTACTTCATCTCTTTTAACGTTGTGGTGATAATGTGTTCTGAAGTCAGCTTACTGAATCTGATCTAGTACTTTTTTTTTTACAAAGTGATATAAAGGGTAGAGATGTTAATCGCTGTAATTTCAGTTTGCGCCACACTAGAACACAGCGACTAGACCAAGTTGAAATGTGTATTGAAATACACTTTATTATTGTGGGTTATCTACAAATTCTTTTTGTTAATGAAGGACAATGTTTAAACAAAGGGTTTGCTAGCCCCATGCTGATGACTGTTGTCTGTGGAAATGAAAGAAATGTCTATTTATGGACGCTGATGGTGACAGGGTGCGTCGTCTTGCCCAATGAGAAGGTCTGCCTGAGGGCCGTCAGCTCGTGGTTCTGGTAGAAGACAGAGATTTGGTAATCACCATGGAAACCGCGCACAGTAAACTGCTGATTGGCTGTCGACAGGGTATGAGACTCGTGAGTCATCCACTGGTTCTCCAGCAGGTCCAGCACACGCCGCCCAGCCTCCGTCAGCTGCAAAAGCGACAAAAGGGACGCGGATATGAGATGCCAGTCATGTCACGTGACCTGATGATAGAGAGATAGATAGAGAGATAGATAGAGAGATAGATAGAGAGATAGATAGAGAGAGAGAGAGAGAGAGAGAGAGAGAGAGAGAGAGAGAGAGAGAGAAAGAGAATAGAGAACCTTGGCAGTTTGTTGGTGTCTTTGTCATCGTGATACTTTTCCCACTCCATGACTTACGTCAAGGTTACTGCCTCTGACTAGAGCGGCCTTCTCGCCGGCGTAATGAGCCTGGTCCCAGAAGCCCCAGAACAAGATGCCCTCCACCGCCTCGTGGCCATACAGGGCGCGCAGTGCTCGCTCATAGTGGTCTGCCCTCTTATGTTCATCAGCGACCTCCACCGTCAGCTCCGTGGCCCAGATGGGCAGACCTGCTTGAGCCAGAGTGTCTAGGCGCGACTGTGGAGAATAGAGATCAATCACTATTAGCTGCTTTACTCAAAGCACATTCATGTTCATAGTATGATACTTAATGGTCGTATGTTAAGCCCATATAACTGGTTTATTGTGTCCAGGGTCCAGCATATAGGTCCCGCCCTTGGTTTACGAAGCCTCAACCTTCCCCGATAAACCGTCATTTGAATGGGGTGTAGCTGGTGGCTTCCAACCTCAGACCGAATCCGGTATTCAACCCGCTTACTCGCCGAGCGTACTGTATGAGGCATTGAACGCTATCTTTAAATCTGTTTGCTTTCTCTTGGTTTTATTCAAGTCTGCGTAACTTGCCAGAAACAGAACAACGTTTTTGCGTCTCACCTTGATCATCGTGGGGGAGGGCTCCGTTTCTGCTGGCATGTGGCACTGGGCTCCGACACCATAAATGTTGACATTGGCTGCTTTAAATTTATGTGCCTGAGCCAGGTAGGCCTGGCAAGACAATATACATCGCATATAAAAACCATGTCATCAAAACTTGCTTTGTCGTCCAACATACTTAAGCTCAATATGAATATTAATTAGAAAAAAACTGGTATATTTAAGAATTTGGAATAAACAAAAATTGTACAGGACTTATACTTAGGTTATACTTCTTTAATAGTTTACACACTTACAGACGTTCTCTTACCCACTACTACTCACCCTTTCATTCGTACATTATTGCGCAAATAAAAATACTGTTCTTTACACATAAAGTAAAACTAATTTATGAATGTGGTAGAAACGATTGAAATATTATTGAGAATCGTTCCTGTAAGCTTAAAATTAGAGCAATGATTTCCAAGTAGTGATCACAGAATAAGTAGGAAAAATAAATAATCTCATTTAAAATTACAAAAGGTTAAAGTTATCGCCTGAAGATAAAGCTGTGAGAACTCACCCCCGTTGAGTCACCATACATTACAACACCGTAGTCGTTGAGGAAGAGGTGGACGTTGGGGTCAGCAGCGTGAGCTTCTCGGAAAAGTTCAAGGTCGTAGTTGATGTCATGGAGTGTTCTTTGATACCAGGATCCGTGCAGATTCTCGTTGTTTACATCCCAGTGTTGCACCCTGTGTGGTGAAGACATATCTTAGTATGGTATGTGTATGTGAGTGTGCAATCGTCCTGTCAGTAGTTCAGTAGGGTCACCACCTTACAATAGTTCATTAGGCAGCACATTAGCAGGGAGTTTATGAGAAAGACGGCCTCTACCCTAACATCGTGTTTCCGGTCGGTACTGTATCGTCTGTGTCGAGTATATATAACATTGTAAGTGAGTGGAGCCTATCACATCACATACTTACATTGTTTATTCCGAGATTACATATTTTAGGAAAGAATATAATCCGGATCACCGAACACTATAGTGAGGTCTTTTGCTGAGAAAACTCTTTTTAATTAGAGTGCAGAGTTCAGTTCAAAATACTGTTTCCCCATATCGACACCATTTCCATTCTTCAAATACCGGCCTACAAACATCACCTGTCACAGGTGAAGGACAACAAACATACGTCATGATTGTACCTGGAAACGTTTACGTTAAATATGCGTATCCATGGAAACATTTGACTCTAGGAGTTAACTTCTTTCTATGTCTGGTGATATTTGGACATGTATATTGAGAACAAGAGACAATATTTACACAGGTTTAGAAAATAAGACCGTGTACTGAGTTTGTTTTGCTGTCTAACAGACATTTCAAGATGCATTGAAAGAAAGGTGTTGAGTTCTGAGGGGTTAATGTGTTTGCTGTTGAATGAGAGTGGTGTTCAAAGGACCACCAAGACAAGACTGAAAAACAGTGAACACCACTCACAGCCCGCGGGTGAGCTGACAAGTCCACTGGATGTGTTTGCGCACCGTGTCGCGCAGCTGGTTTCCGGTCTGACTCCTGACGTAACTCGGCACATAGTTGTCATATGACTGGACAAGGTTATGCCCTCTGACCCTTATTCTGTTTTTAATGCAAATCAAAACACTGTGACTATAAATTGATTTTGGATTAGTGTAATTAACTAAGTAACAATGTGCTGGTATTCCACAGTAATTAACTAAGTAACAATGTGCTAGTATTCCACAGTAATTAACTAATTAACCATGTGCTGGTATTCCACAGTAATTAACTAAGTAACAATATGCTAGTATTCCACAGTAATTAACTAACAATGTGCTAGTATTCCACAGTAATTAACTAAGTAAACAATGTGCTAGTATTCCACAGTAATTAACTAACAATGTCATTGAGTAAGTGTGAGTGAGACTGTGTACAGAGTCAAATCTCACTAAGTGGTTACCCATGGCTTGTCAGTCCTTTGAGAGCCTGGATTACATGGTCGTACTGATAATGGCCCTGTGATGGGGAAAATAAGCCTTGAGTGACGACTGTTTGCTATACACAACTGTATAAAGGCGGCCATTTCTCACCCAAGATTCATTACATATCCAACAACCACACTTACAAACAAAACGCACATATTTCCCACAATACAATGGTTTGAGCCAAAAATAAAAATTTGTTTTGTTTTGTGGAAAATAATTTCAGAAAGGATAAACGTAATAAACCACATATTGCAAGATACAGTAAAATCTACAAATAGATTATATATATATTTATACATAAACGTGCAATACAAACATAGTTTAGACAAAGCTCTTGTCTGCTGTCGAAGGTACTGCAGACTGATGACACCAAAAGACACACAGTAATAGCTTAATGAACTTCTGGAAATACTAATGTGGGATAAAAAAGAACAGGGTAACATGTTACTGAATGAACACACACACACACACACACACGTTAATTCTTTGTAGTTAAACGTTCTTCAACTGCTAATACGAGGTTTGGATACGAGCAAAGACGACTGCATAGATTCCATAACTTGTATACATCCACAGGGTCAACAACGATGTCATCTATAAAGATTTTTCTTCGCCTTACCTGAGTCGGTTCGAGAAAGTCCCACTTGAGGGCGTTCTCAATCACAGCCCAGTTGAGGTGAGTGTGGATCCAGTCCCGGTACTTCTGCTGCGCCGAGTCCGAGTACTTATACGCGCTGACGGCGCTGCCAAAGGGGAAGGACTTCTTGGTCTGCTTGACCTGCAACATCCCCACGTCCTCCCCATCATGAGACACGTGTTTCTTTTTATTCAGTGAGAGTGTCAAATACTTCAAACCTCGAGTTAGTTCATTAACGTCGATGACTACTGTTTGATTATTTTTAGAGGGTGCACACTCGCCACTGTCCAACATCATCCAATGTATCGTGAGATGGTAGGTCAGGGTTACAACTTATGTAGTTGTGAGGACATGCCAAGACGATTCGTGTCATTAGAAGTCGACATTAAAATATTCACAGCACTAGTGTTGGTGACAACACACCAGCTGAACTCATCTCACTCACCTCAATCCTCACGTCGTGTGGAGCTATTCCGCTGGCTGTGGTTATACTGAAAAGACAGAAATGAATTGTAGCAGAATGTTTCACACCTGTATTTATCAATACAGCACGGTCTCAAGGACAAGAAGAAAGGGTTTTTCTTACTGGAAGTTGATGTCACTTTTTCTAATTCTGTTGATGACTGCATCAGTCCTCTGTCGCCAGTTATCGGCATTGACGTTAACCTCAACCATGGAGGCCTGGTCCACTACGAACTCTACACCTGCTTCGGGTCCCTGATAGTAGAAGGTTGCTGCTGATATAGCTGTAATACAAATAAACATTGCTTCTAAGTAGCATTTGATAAGATTAGCACGAAAGTCCAAACCACCAGAGTGGATTTGCACCATCAAAAAGTGGACCAGGTGTTGATGTATTAAAAAATAATAAAGATTCATGTAGCGCATTTTTTACTGTGCAGTGGACTCAATGCACTTTACAAATGTTTCTGATTACAGAGTCACAACAATTAAAGAACTCATGCAAACAGATACAAAATGGATATAATATACATACGGACACAGACCAAAACACATCAGCAAACAAAGGGCTAGAGACATGCAAGAGACAAAGGTGGAGACATCTGCTCATGAAGAGTGCCAATGGTTTGGTAGAGGGAAGGACTGGTAGACTGCTGTCCATTGCGACCCTCACAATAACGAGTGGCATAACAGGTCCACGAACAGTCAAGAAAATTCATGGTTTAGTTACAGAAAAGTCTAATATGCTGACACATAGTTCCAAAAGTGGCAGGATGGCGCAGATAATCCAGCAGAGACCACTAGTCCACCATTTAAAGTGGTTCATAAGAAAGAAGCTTCTTGGCGTAGACATAAAAGAACAATCGAGAAGATAGCAAGTGGCGTACGAAAAACACAGATCAGACAGTAGACAGAACGCGTAATGATACATTGCATTGCATGATACTGTATGTTATTGCAGTCTGTTGTGCTGCATTGTATTCGACTATCACCTCACAGGTGAAACCAGTAACTTTGTCTCCCTTACAATACTATGGTCGTCATACGCAAGTACTTCCATCCAGACGTGAGTTCTGACAGTCCTGCTCACCTTTGTTAGGAGTCAGGAAGTCGCCCTGCATGAGCACCCATCCATCAGCAACGGTCACCAGGTTGCGCAACGCCCCAGTGATGAAATCAGTCTGACTACCTGTAAGTTGAACAGAATGGACTGTGTTGACTGTTCTTCTGACCTCTAATCACACCATGCGACAACTACTACTATCTTAGACCACAACTCTACAACAAGCTTCACCATAGCAAAATAAAATACATTCCATGTTCTTCATTAGCAAAGGTAAGCAATCAATATTAATGAGCAAAGGAAGGAAGGTAATGCTCGCCTGAGTGAGAAACAGCGATCTCCAACATGATGGTGTGGCCGAGATGGTTGGGCAGCTGGTTGAGCAGCTTCACGTAGCTCTGCACCTTGTAGTAAGTCCCGGGCTTGAGATTCACGGATTGTGACGGCCCATGGTACGTCTGAGTTCTGCAACAACCAGCATCACCAACCTTCATCTTGCTTCCGTAAAAAGCTTTTTGTAAATGAAACTTTGACGCTATAGAGACTAAATGCTAATAATGTTGTTTATCCCTGTTTGAAATCAAAAGTACGGCAAAAACTCTGCTAAAAGTAAACAAATATAAGAACACAGTTCATTCCGAAAAAAAACCCCTCAAAGATATTAACCAATGGGCTTGGATTGTATACTGTGTCATTGACCTTTAAGACTTCTAAAATTTATTTGCAATGCGGCAAAGCAGATTGACAGAATAGAAAGCCTAGAAACAAAAATGATCTTAGTGACCAAGATAAAGAAGAGTAAAGCGAATCGGACGACAGATTTTAAAAAGTACGTTAAAATATAAATTCAAAGACAAAGACAACATTAATTATTAAGACATGACCGTAAGAAGTATAAAGTGGAGAGTATGTCCAGTCACCTGCCAAAAGCCTTGAGAGAATGAGAACCAAAGCGTGAGTCGCCAGGGGCAACAAGTTCACATCTTAAGCCCCCGCAGTTCCAGTTATTCATGCTCTCAAAGCCGCCATTGAGGAGCTGTTCTCCTCCCACCAGACAACTCAGCACAACCAGGAGGACGCTGGTCCTCGTCCACAGGTCCACTGGAGTCCACATCGTGAGTGAGGGCAGATGGCTCACCTTGCTTCCAGGTCCTTTGCGATGTGAACGAAGACTAAGGAGAGCTGCCTTTTATTTCGTGAAATGTTCCAATCTCCTCCTTGTCACATTTTTGTGACCCCCAGAGAGCAGTAAGTGCTCCAGCTTGACCTTTTCTTATCTGATATCTCTTTGTCATCCTTGCTTTTGCAGTGAAATGTTTTACAACTAAATATCGTTCGCATTCTGGTGTAGGCGTGGGGTTCGACAGTAACATTGAGTAGGATTTTCATGCTATCTCCGTCTTATCTATTTACATTTACTTACTGATGAACTAGTCTTGAAGAATCGGCGAACATGACAGTCCCCTTCATTCTATCCGATATCCTGTTTAAATAGGGCAGGGGTCAGTGTGATTTCTGCTGCTGTTTTGTTTCATTTCTTTATTTGTCCTTTAGCCACAAGACATTTGTATCCCTAAATGGTAACGTAAACAAAGTTGGGAAAAATCTTACAGTAACAACCTTACGTGTACATTATATTTTGCGAAATGATATAGTGATATACAAGTTGCCAAACGATCAAGAATTCAAGACATTTCCTTTTAAAAAAGCTACATGCTGCCAAAACATAAAAGTAGTTCAACAGTGATGATGCAAGGCGACAAAATGTTATGAAAGTAATGTAGACTTTTAAGTTTACTATTCATCAGTTGGTAAAATTCAAAAGTATTCGTTGGATATTGTTCCCTCGAAACCAGAGGTTGACCGTCCTGTAACATCGACAGCATCGTCAAGAAACCTACCCCTGACCTGTCCTAGGGTAACAAATTATGGTCTCATTTCTTGAGTTTTGGCGACAAATAAAACAATGAAAGATCCAATTAAAAAGAATTGCTTTAAATGAACCCCTTTGTACGAAATATTTGATCACAAGTAGAAGCCGTGAAGCTCCTGATATTACTGGAGGCCTTTAATAGGAGGTAGGAAGATTTGTTTGCTTGGGGCACATTTGTTATCATGAGGTATAACGAATACATTTCAGGTGGAATAGGTGAGTATATTTGCTGTTTTTGTTTTTGTCGCAAACTTGGGGCGGATTCCGTTGATTTGGTAGGCGGTATGATATCGGACACTCGGTCTAACGCACCGTCGACACCCCCACCAAATCATGTGGACATTTCACTGCATGCGCTTGTACTAAATTGCAGATCTACACTCTGTAACTAGCTTTACACGAGCCCCCAGCATGCATCGCCCAAATGAAAAACACAACTCGAGGCAATTTAGTACGTTTTAAAGATTACTATAATTTTCCAAAAATAGAACAGGGAATACACAAGAACGAGTAACTTCGTTATAAGTTGTCTCCCCTAACTTGACTGGTTCCTTAGGTCGTCCCGTTCCCAATTGTTTCTCCTTGCATCTGACGTGTCCAGATAACTAATGAGTCACTGTTCAATTAACCTTAAATCTAATCACACACACAGTACACTACTTCGCACAACACACGCTCGCCACTTATCTCGTTACACCAAAAGTCACGTGACCGTGGAGGCCTCCCCTGCTCAACGTCCCAGAACTGTTTGGGTCGCGGTCAGTTGCAGCGGCTTTTCTGAGAGACTCTGGCACTGTCTTGTTTACACAGACTCTGGCACTATCTTGTTTACCACAGACTCACTCGTGGCGCTCTTGCTCTGCTCTTGCCGTGTGTCACCACGGCTCTTCCGTCCCTTTAGATCTGTGCGTTGATCCAACTGCATCACCTCTCAGGGACCGACGCTCATTCACCAGATACAGCTTTTACTGGTTTCATCAACAGCTGCCGGTACTGAAGCAATATACACTCTGTTACAGAGCGGGTCAACGCACCTCTGAAATCAACTGTTAAGTCGACACACTCCTCAGGCAGGGTTGCAGTGAAGACTTTAGACAGCTTTGAGCTTCAGTCAACTTTACTCCACAAAAGTTGCAGGCGAAAGACCCTGACGCTGATGTCACTCCACAGAAGTTTCTAGTCCACAACGCTCCGCTTGCCTCTAGATCTTTCTGTCCAAACTCCAGTTCCATTGGCCAGTCATGCCACCTGACACACCACAACCAATCACGCCTCACAGCCACCACGAGCCTAAGCTCCCACCCGCACCCGCGTAAATGACGTAATTTCTAGAGAGAGAAATGACGTCATTTCTAGAGTAAAACAGATGTGCAAACCCACACCACAGCCCTACCACACTCTTTCATGACAGTTTTTTTCAGTGAAATCTTGTGCACCTTGGAGAAATTTACTTTATCTCTGTTAACTTTGTGGTGATGATGTGATTTGCAGTCAGCTTATTGAATTTTTATCTGATCTAGTATTTATTTTACAAAGGGATGCAAAAGGGTAGAGATGTTAATCGCTGTAATTTCAGTTTGCACCACACTATAACCACGAACTTGTATCCCTGGACTGCTGGCAGACGATTTTTTTCACCAGTTAACTGCTAAAACGAGGCATGAGACGACATAGCTTCCGGTTTATTCACATTCTGTGCTTAGGCTCGCCGAGACTAACAACGAATCACTTAGCAAGAGGCTAAGCGTTGGTCTCGGCAGACAGACACCAGTCCACCTATACACATCCATGCACAGCGACTAGAGAAGGAGTTGAAGCGTGTTTTGAAATACATTTTATTATTGTGGGTGATCTACAAATTCGTTTTATTAATGAAGGACCATGTTTAAAGAAAGGATTTGCTAGCCCCATGCTGATGACTGTTGTCTGTGGAAGTGAAAGAAATGTCTATGTGTGGACGCTGATGGTGACAGGGTGCGCCGTCTTGCCCAGTGAGAAGGTCTGCCTGAGGGCCGTCAGCTCGTGATTCTGGTAGAAGACAGAGATTTGGTAATCACCATGGAAACCGCG
>SRHC01003545.1:0-11750 GCA_004794325.1 Pomacea maculata | reverse complement strand
CCCAGTTAATTGCTAAAACGAGGCAGTAGCCGACATAGCTTCCGGTTTATTCACATTCTGTGCTTAGGCTCGCCGAGACTAACAACGAATCACTTAGCAAGAGGCTAAGCGTTGGTCTCGGCAGACAGACACCAGTCCACCTGTACACATCCATGCTAGAGGACGTTGAAGCGTGTTTTGAAATACATTTTATTACTGTGGGTGATCTACAAATTCGTTTTGTTAATGAAGGACCATGTTTAAAGAAAGGGTTTGCTAGCCCCATGCTGATGACGGTTGTCTGTGGAAGTGAAAGAAATGTCTATGTGTGGACGCTGATGGTGACAGGGTGCGCCGTCTTGCCCAGTGAGAAGGTCTGCCTGAGGGCCGTCAGCTCGTGATTCTGGTAAAAGACAGAGATTTGGTAATCACCATGGAAACCGCGCACAGTAAACTGTTGATTGGCTGTCGACAGGGTATGAGACTCGTGAGTCATCCACTGGTTCTCCAGCAGGTCCATCACACGCCGCCCAGCCTCCGTCAACTGCAACAGCGGATATGAAATGTCAGTCATGTCACGTGACCTGAAGAGAGAGAGAGAGACAGAGAGAGAAAATCTTCATGACTTACATCCAGATTATTGCCTCTGACCAGAGCGGCCTTCTCGCCGGCGTAATGAGCCTGGTCCCAGAAGCCCCAGAACAAGATGCCCTCCACCGCCTCGTGGCCGTACAGGGCGCGCAGTGCTCGCTCATAGTAGTCTGCCCTCAGATGTTCATCAGCGACCTCCACCGTCAGCTCCGTGGCCCAGATAGGCAGACCTGCTTGAGCCAGAGTGTCCAGGCGGTACTGTGGACAGGAGAGATCAGTCCTGAGTTCTAACCACTATTTTCTGTTTTACTTAAGGCGCATTCATGTTCAGAGTATACAGCGTTAGGTGTTCCGCAACTCAAAGGTTGGAGGTAAAGCCAAAGTAACGGGTTCATCGTGTCTAGAGTCCAGCAGAAAAGTCCAGCTCAGCCTGCAAGAGAAACTGAGAAAAGGCCCACTCCATTCGTAGTCTTGACGAGCAGATCATGACCCTTATGTGAAACTTTTGACTACCCGCTCCAGGTTAGTTGGCCAAATAGAAATATTCGGTCTGGCCACTCGCCGCGTTTCTGCTTAATTAGTTCAAGTCTTTTCGCATTCACTTTTGCAGAGAAAGAATTATTTGGACTGTCAATGTCGAAGTGAAATATCGCCAATCTAAAATATAAAACTAGTCTGAAAGTTGAGTGAATATGCGCCCTTACACCTATCATAGGGTGGATAGACATAAATAAAAGTTGCGATCGTGCCACTTTGCCCGACTACTAGTGGAGGAAAGGAATGGGAGACTGGATGTCCCACTTCGTAGCCCACAGGTGACCTTAGTAACCCATGAACTCTTGCAGGCTGAGTCCCTCTGCTTCTAACACGTCGACCTTCTCCGATGGCTGATTGTGATGGTGGGGCAGCGAGGCTTCCAACCAGACTCGGCCTCGAACGCACTTGTTTCATTGTCGAAGACACTCTCACACTAAAGACCCACGCCTAAAGTTTGGCACGAGGCATTGAACGCTTTCTTAAAATCTGATGGCTTTCTCTTGGTCTTATTCAAGTCTGCGTAACTTGCCGGAAAAAGAAAACATTTTCTGCATCTTACCTTCATCATCGTGGGAGAGGGTTCCGTTCCCCCCGGTATGTGGGATTGGACCCCGAGACCGTACAGGTTGACATTGGCTGCCTTAAATTTACGTGCCTGCGCCAGGTATGCCTTGCGAGAAAATATACATTACAAGATTAAATATTATATTTCTGTCGTCAAACATGCTTAAGCAGATTATGAATAAAAAAGAAGGAAAACTGTTTTATTGAAGATGCAGGAATGAATGAAAATGCTCCCTCGGAAATATACTTAGAATAGTGTACGCCCGACAGACATTCATTTTCCCACTGGAGACGAAAAAATGATGTATTAAGTGACTTTTTCCTTTTTTTTGCAAATTAATTATTATCCAAACAAAAATACTAAGACGTGAAATACATAAAATATTATTTAGAATCGTTCTTGTAAACTTAAAATAAGAACTTAAGAATTTCCAAGTAATGATTGTAGAATATGTAGGAAAAGTAAATTATCTCATTTGAAGTCAATGGGAACAACAGGTTAAAGTTATTGTCTGAAGATAAAGCTGTGAGAACTCACCCCCGTTGATGCACCAGAACCCACAACACCGTAGTCGTTGAGGAAGAGGAGGGCGCGGGGGTCAGCAGCGTGAGCTTCACGGAATATTTCAAGATTGTAGTTGATATCATGGAGTTGCTTTTGGAACCAGTATCCGTGCAGATTCTCGTTGTTTACATCCCAGTGTTCCACCCTATGTGATGAAGACAAATCTGAGTACAGTACAGAGTACAAAAGACATGTAAGTTGTATTGAAGGACAGTTGTTATTTCGTTGTGAACAGGATTTTTTTTTTGAATGAGACGTGGTGTCCAAAGGACCATCAAGACAAGTCTGAGAAGCAGAAGTCCACTCACAGCCCCCTGGTGAGCTGACAAGTCCACTGGATGTGTTTGCGCACCGTGTCGCGCAGCTGGCTTCCGGTCTGGTTCCTGACGTAACTCGGCACATACTGGTCAATGGACCACACAAGGTTATGCCCTCTGACCTTTAGTCTGTTTTTGGAGCAAATCAAAGCACGGTGAGTAAAAATTGATTTTCATGTGTTAGTATTCCACAGTAATTAACTAATAACAATGTGCTAATATTCCACAGTAATTTAAGTAAGTAACAATGTGCTAGAGTTCCATGGTAACTTAACTAAGTAACAATGTCATTGAGTAAGTGTGAAGTCACAAATCTCACTGATTACCCATGGCTTGTCAGTCCTTTGAGAGCCTGGACTGCACGTTCGTACTGCATATGGCCCTGTGATGGGGAAAATATTCACAACTGTTTAAAGGAGGCCATGACTCACTCAAGAGTCATTACATATCCCACGACCACACATACAAACAAAACGCACATATTTCCCCCAATGCGTTTGCAACACATCAAGAATCTATAATTAACTCACAGTAGAATAGTTTAAGCCGGAAAGATTTTAGTTTGTTTTGTGAGATATAATATCGTGAAGAAAGAAAGTAATGCAAACAATATACTGCAAGTTATACTAAAATCTCTCCATATATAAAAGCATGCAATACAAACACACTTTAAACTTGTCTACTGTCCATAACAGTACAGACGGGTGAAGCAAAGTAATGAACTGTATTCAGTCGAATTGTTTAATTATTTTTTCACCTACTTTACATCGTCCTAGAGGTATGAAATTTTCACTAGTTACTCATTTCTGGTTACAATGCAATATAAACTCATTTACAGCGGTAAAAAAATTATTTCAGTAATTTATATACAAGACCTTAGTTTTCCTAACAATTGGAGATAGGTAACTACTGCTCTAAGCCTAGACAACTTTATGTTATCTCCCCTAATTCAGCCAATAAGATTTTTTGAAAGTTTTTTTTTCTTTTCGCCTTACCTGAGACGGCTCGAGCTGCCCCCACTTGAGGGCGTTCTCCAGCACGGCCCAGTTGAGGTGAGTGTGGATCCAGTCCCGGTACTTCTGCTGCGCCGGGTCCACGTACTTCCACGAGTTGATGGCGCTACCAAAGGGGAAGGACTTCTTGGTCTGCTTGACCTGCAACATCCACGTCCTCCCCATCATGAGACACGTGTTTCTTTTTATCCAGTGAGTGTCGAATACTTCAAACCTCGAGTTTATTTACGTCGATCACAACTGTGGGATTATTTTTAGAGGTAGCACACCCGTCACTGGATTTCAGTGTGATGATAGGTGAGAGAGTTCACCTTTTAGGCTTTTTGTGACGGCATGGCAAGAATTTCTTGTTACGAAAAGCATCAGAAGTCGACATTAAAATATTCACAGCGCTAATGTTGGTGACAACACAACAACTGAACTCATCTCACTCACCTCAATCCTCACGTCGTGTGGAGCTATTCCGCTGGCTGTGGTGACACTGAAAAGACAGAAATATTAAAAGCTCTTTATAAACAACAATTACAAAATAGCTTTGCGTATAAATGTATCAGAATGTTTCACACCTGTATTTTTACATACAGCACGGTCTGAAGTACAAGAAGAAAGGGTTTTCTTACTGGAAGTTGATGTCACTTTTTCTAACTCTGTTGATGACTGCATCAGTCGTCTGTCGCCAGTTATCGGCGTTCTCATTAACCTCAACCATGGAAGCCTGGTCCACTAGGAACTCTACACCTGCTCCTGGTCCCTGATAGTAGAAGGTTGCTGACGATATAGCTGTAATACAAATAAACATTGCTTCTTAGTGGCATTTGATGGCTACGAAATTTGAGAGTGAAAATGCACTGTGAAAACACCGATGCAGGTGTTCATGTATTCGCATCGCATTGCATTGTATGATACTGAATGTTACTGAGTGTGTTGTGTTGCATTGCATTTAACTTGTCATGTCACATTTAAGGCAGTAAACATATCTCCATCAAATTACTATGGTCGTTATGTGCAATGAATTCTGTCCAGATGTGAGTCCTGCTCACCTTGACTAGGAGTCTGGAAGTCGCCATGCAAGAGCACCCATCCGTCGGCAACGGTCAGAAGGTTGTGCACAGCCCCACCGATGAAATCAGTATGTCCATCTGTAAATTAAACAGTATGTTCCTCATAATAATTATAATCTTAGACAGACCAGGACTCGTATGCAGGAAGCCCCTGTTGGACTCTCGTTACAACGCTGCAACGGGGACCCTTGCCTCAGAATTTTCATGTGGTACAGCGACGATAGTCCAGTAGGGGTTTCCTGCATACGAGGCAAGAACTCTAAAACAAACTTACACAATAACAAAAAAAAAATTATTATCAAAGATAAGTAATTAATACCAGTGCACACAAGCACGCTAACATGCACGCATGCACGAAGGAAGGAAGGATGGAGGGAAGAAAAAAAACATGAACTTGTGTTACTGGACTGCTTGCGTACGATCTTTTCCCAGTTAACTACTAAAACGAGGCTGATGTAGACAAAGCTTCCGGTTTAGCCACGTTTCAGCTTAAATACTAGAACGAGGCTGATGTATACAAAGCTTCCGGTTTAGTCACGCTCATTGTTTAGGCTCGCCAATACTAACAGAGGAGAACTTTGCAACAAGCGTTGGTCTCGGCAGTCAGACAGCAGTCCACCTATACACATCCGTAAAAGAAGGAAGGAACGAAATGCTTGCTTGCGTGGGAAACGGCGATCTCCATCATGAGGGTGTGGCCGATGGCATCTGGCAGCTGGTTGAGCAGCTTAACGTAGCTCTGCACCTTGTAGTAAGTCCCGGGCTTGAGGTGCACCGGTTGCGATGGTCCGTGGTAGAACTTGGTTCTGAAACATCCAGCATCGGGAACCTTTATCTTCTGATGAGAAGTCTTCAAGGTGGTAGCAATGATGGTGCGTTTTGTGACATCGCGTACATGACGAGAATAACGTTTTAAAAATACAAGACCTAATTTAAATAAACAAATAAATAAACAAACAAACATGGTCAGTCGACAGCAAGATTGCTTCCAATATACTGACGAGAAATTCTTATCTTTAGCATGCTTTACTATTGCAATCGGCAAAGCAGATTTATAGTCCAGAAAGTGTAGCAGCACAAATGCTCTTGAAGATCCAAATAATTGGGTCGAAGGGAAGAAAATATCTAAAATAAATATACGTTAAAAATATATTCCAAGACAAGAACAACATTAAGTACTGAGACATGACCGTAAGAATGATAAAGCTCATCTAGTGTGCGGAGAGTGTGTCCAGTCACCTGTTAAAAGCCTTGAGAGAATGAGAACCTAATCGCGAGTCGCCAGGGGCAACAAGTTCACATTTGAAGCCCCCGCAGGTCCAGTTGCCCAAGGTCTCAAAGCCGCCATTGAGGAGCTGTTCTCCTCCCACCAGACAACTCAGCACAACCAGGAGGACGCTGGTCCTCGTCCACAGGTCCACTGGAGTCCACATCGTGAGGAGTGAGGGTAGAGGTGGCTCACTTTGCAGGTAAAAGGTCCTTTGCGATGTGAACGAAGACTAAGGAGACCTGCCTTTTATATCGTGAAAGGTTAAAATTCGTCCTCCGGATCCCTTCTTGGTTTGACATCAACAAGCAGTAACGGCTCCAGCTCTGTCTTTTCTTATCTGACACCTATTGTCATCTCCAAAACCAGGCATGGTTCGCATTCAGAGAATGGGCCGGGGTGTTTGACTGTAACGCTTTTTCTTTGATGTCGAAGCTTCCTTGAGAAGCTCCACGAGTATAAAATTCGAGGACTAGGGCTGAGCCACAGTAACTTTTTCTGTCGTTGTGTGTTTCATTTTATTTCTTTATTCAGTGTTTCTTTTTTTTGTTTTAAGCCGGAAGGTCATTTTATAGGCGGTAAAAAAAAACCAAAATTGGAACATATCATACAATAAAAATGTTATGTGTACATGACATTTTGCAAAGTGACATGGTGACAGAATGCGGCAAAAGGTCAATGCACTTCCATATATATTTATATAATGACTTAAAGAGTGATAATTCAAGGCAAACAACTACTTCAATCAATGCCTATTTTCAGATTTGCAAACCACAGAAAGAATCTTGCATCTTGTACATGCTGCACCCACACTAACAAACCACAACCAACAATTCATCCATGTTCCTTGTCAACCTTTATTCACTTCAACAGTTCCATCACAATCTTGGGAAATGATTGTCATTATCGGCGACTGTCCCTAATCTGACCACAAAAATCGTGCTTCTCAAAACATGCATAAAATTATTCAGACCATTCGGCAAGTCCTGATCATTGATGTCATTAAGCTTGATTGCTTTTCTAGTGGAGTCCACTTCGTGATGAAGACTTCATTGCCTGCCAGACATTGCAAAGGTCAGCAACACCGCCATGTACTCCATGTACTCTTATCTTTAGACTCTTTCTTCGCCTTCCTTATCGTCTCCTTGTTATCGCTGTTCGCTAATCTTTTTGTCAAGGTATCTCTGGTGAACCCAACAGACGAGTACATATTAATTTTTTTTAGTTACCCAAAGTTATTAATTTGAAATATCACAATAGTTTGGCTAGGCATTACTGTATCAACACAGAAAGAAATGTAATAAAAACATCTGTCATCTAGCTTACCTAGTAAATTATAAAAACATTCTACACAGTGCAATAAGAACATCTCTGCAAACAAGCAATCAGTTCTTGACTAATTACCGAAAGACTTCAGACACTTACAAACAGGTCTGTACACAGGAGCGAGATACATGATGTGAAGAAGCTCACCAAAAAATGGCCATTGTAGGTTTTGTAGGTAGACACGACTGTGCCATAAATTCAACTTTGCATGTTTGTGGGTTGTAAGACAGGTCACATGTTAATCACGATTTTTCAACATGCTCGTCAGATCGCACCTGTTAAAACCACAAAAATAAGCTAAGGAGCATTTGGTGACACGAAGTCGTGTGTGTGTGTGTGCGCGTGCGTGCGTGCGTGCGTGTGTGTGTATGTGTGTGTGTGTGATCAGTGATTACATTCCTAGCAGAAGTAGCTTTGGGCTCGGGGTGAATATAAACTATTGCACTGAACAGCTGAGAAAATTCCCTGGGAGGGCAGAAGTTAGCCACGGGACAGGGACATCAGTTCACTATCTGGAATGAAAATCGTCTCACGCAGTACCACAGTTTTGCAATACCTTTGGTTAGCATACAAACATACAACCCCTCTGAGTATTTATCACTGATGGTTGCTTACAGCCGCACAGACACCCAGAAAAGTACAGGTGGTCATATCTCTGTCTCTCAGCCTCGTTTTGCTTCAGTCAAACAAGCAAGTATTACGATACTCCGTTATTCAAATTCCATAAGTCAACATCCATTGGTTGTGCTTGGTAATGGTAACAGAAGGTAATGGTGACATTCGTTGTTTGTATACTTCCCTGTCTGTGCAGTCTCCTCCCTCTCCTTCCTGTTTCTCTTAGACGATATATTTTCTGGCCGTTAATGCTTAGAGCATCCAGTGTCTTCAGCATACCATCGGTAGCTTCAAGGAATATGACAGTTGAGTTCAGTTCCAGAACAGGTGAAGGTTTTTTGACGAGTACGAATCGTACAGAAGCTCTGATGGAACTGAGCCCGAGGTGAACTCACACCACCAGGGCAGGTCTTCTACCCCAGTGAACAGCTTGTCCACTCCTTTACTTCAGTCACTCAACCTTTCTTCTGTTTGCCACAGAGTCGACCACCTTGGAGGAAGGTCCTGAGCAAGGTGTCATGTCCGATGACAAGACCGAACGATTTCCGTTTCTGCTGCTTCACCGTAGCGAACAGAGCAGCAAAAAAAAAAAAAAAAAAAAGGAAAAAAAAAAAGAAAAAAATCATAACTGTATTCATTTGTTATTGTTTTTGGTAAGTTTGGTTTATCAATAGATGGACAAAAAACCTTTTCGCGTTAGTGCACTTCAATGTTACAGGTAAGAAAGTGAGAGAGTTTTTCAACAAAAGAGACTGTAATGAGTAATAATGTATTTCAACGTTTATTCATACAATACATTATTGCTTTTATCAGTTGAAACAATTTTTGATTTTGCATTTATTTCTGCTTTTAGATTTTATTGGTGTTTTATCTCGTTGAACGTAACTGGGTAGCTGGGTGTGACACTCACTGGGGAGAGAACTCTAACACCCTGGTTATAGTCCGTTGTTACAAGTTTATAATGAAACGTTTGTCGTACAGACTTGTGATCGAGTACGTGTGCGACGGTTGAAGTGACGTCCTATTTGTCATTTATCAGACATATTTATCACACGCTGACGATGATGTATTGTCATATGTGTGTGTTTGTGACGTTGTTGGTGATGTATGTGTCTGTGTGCGACGGTTGATGTGACGTCTTGTTTATGTTTGATGTTTATCATATTTATCATATTTGTATTTATCCCATATACAGAAATACCCTGACGATGATGTAAAATCTATGTTGTGATGTTGATGTCGACATTGTGAGCCGTTTTGCCCAGTGAAAATGTCTTCCTGAGGGCCGGCAGCTCCTGGTTCCGGTAATAAACAGAAACTTGGTAGTCGCCATGGAAACCACGTACAGTGAATTGCTGATTGGCTTGTGACACCTCGTGAGTTTCGTGCGTCATCCACTCGTTCCAAAAGAGATCCATCACGCGCCGTCCGGCAGCTGTTAGCTGCACAATGAGACAAAACTTTACGTGAGATCTGACGAGAAACTGCGTTAGTGACCGGCAACCGATTTACTTGTTCCTTGCCTCCAGGAGAGAAAGAAATACCTATGCACACCTACACAATACATAAAGAGCGAACAAAGCACAAAAGATAATACCTTGATTTTTCGTTTACGAAAAAATAAAAAAAAAAGAGAAAGATAGAAAAAACAAAATAAAACAATAAAAAAACTCTTTAAGGTCTACGTCTTGCAACAATGTTTTCGTCAAACGGTCTTTTTTAAAAAGAAGCATATTAACTCTGTTTTCATTTTCAGAAGCTCATCCACTCACGTCAAGGTTGTCCCCACTGACAAGTGCGGCCTTGACCCCGGCGAAGAAGGCCTGGTCCCAGAAGCCCCAGAACAAGATGCCCTCCACCGCCTCGTGGCCGTACAGGGCGCGAAGTGCTCGCTCGTAGTAGTCGGCTCTCTTGTTCTCGTCGTCTGCCTCCACCGTCAGCTCCGTCGCCCAGATCGGCACACCCGCCTGTGCCAGTGTGTCCAGGCGAGACTGGGAAAACAAATGGCAGCTTGATTAGTTTCTTGCACATTATTTCGGTTACTTAATATCACTTGTGCACCATCTTTTTTTACAGTTTTAAGTTAGACAATGTGTCTTTGTAGTGTAGACATCATCACAGGGCAAAATCAACGTGAGACCATAGAGTTGACATCCTTGTCATCTGGTTGTACAACTATGACGTCAGCATCAACGTTGGCAGGCAGACAGTGACGTGTGTCTAAGCAGTAAGCACGTGACACGCCTTGTAAGCAACAACGTGCAAAGTCCACTGGCAGCAGCTTCAGTGCTTTAATTTGTAGCACTGTGACCCATTCGCTTTCTAATTTATTTTACTGCAATTAGTGGCGAAAGCTAATGAAATGGCTGGGAGAGGGGGTTAGACATTTTTAGCTCACCTTGATCATCGTGGGGGAGGGTTCAACTTCAGGTGTGAAATGGCACTGGACACCGAGACCATACATGTTGACGTTGGCAGCTTTAAATTTACGAGCTTGGGCCAGGTAAGCCTGTCAGGACAATGACACATTAAGGACTGAGATTGTTGACAAACCTAAAATAATAGATAAAATCTATTTCATGCATGTACTTTCTTTAACAAAACAAAAATTAAGCGAAAAAAAAACTAACAAAACAAAATCAAAGTTAAGAACAAAAGCATAGTGAAAACAAATAAAAAAGACAAAAGGCCGCCAGATAAGTACAGTAAAGGCTTATCAATGTGTATGACCGGTTACAAATGTCATGTCAGGACTGACCCCAGTGGAGTCGCCTCCAGCCACGACGCCGTAGTCGTTGAGAAACAAGAGGGCGTGGGGGTCAGCAGCGTGCGTCTCGCGGAAAAGTTCGAGCTCGTAGTCGAGGTCCCGAAGTTGCCTTTGAAACCAAAATCCGTGCAGATTCTCGTTGTTTACATCCCAGTGCTCCACCCTGAAAATGGAACACGAAGATATGTGCACTAGTGTTAGCAAAATAGTTTGGTGTCCACACCACACGCAAAAAAGGGAGGAGATAAGAAACTCTGAACTATTCCACTGCAAAGACTGTTGGCTGTGCACATGGTCTGTCGATTATGCAGGTACATCCTGTGTAGGAGAATATACGCTTACGAACAAGGAGACACGAGCAGCATACGAGGAAGGGAAGAAAAAGAAAAAAATAATTATTTAAACAACGGAAGGATAAAGTACTTACAATCCGCGCGTGAGGTTGCACGTCCACTGGATGTGGTCACGAACTGTGGCCTTCAGCTCTTCGCCGGTTTGGCCCTTGATGTAGTCCGGTACAAACTCGTCGATAGACCACACAAGGTTATGTCCCCTGATTTTCAGCCTGTTCAAACACACACGCACACAAACACGCACAAACACACACACACACACACACACACACACACACACACAAACACACACACACAAGCACACACACACACACAAACACACACACACAGACACACGCGCGCGAAGACACGCATGCACGCACGCAAAACATTAATGTTCACGTTGACATAACCTGGCAGTGTGGATATTTATCTCCCTTGAGATGTCTTTAAATTACTTCCCTTTCCTGCTGTTTCGTTTTCACACTTTTTGTCTCAACGGATAAAACTGGGTGAAGGCAAGTAACAAACGAACTGAAGCAAGAACTCGAGCACTCAAAGCACCTCTCTGTGTTGTGTGTTACTGTGTATTACTGTAAGATATACTTTACTTACCCGTGACTCTTCAGCCCCTCTAGAGTCTTCACCGCACGGTCGTACTGCAGGAAACCCTGTGGAGGAGACAAAACACTCTCTAGGGGGTTTTCTTACCTATACTCAGCAACAGTTTGACCTGCTTATCAACAAAAAACTAGAGCTAGAGAGGAACTAAATGTTTTAGTTTCCTTACAAAATGTTAAAAATATTACTCAAATA
>SRHC01003544.1:375579-428632 GCA_004794325.1 Pomacea maculata | reverse complement strand
GGGTTAGGATGCTAAGTGATGACCCTGACCATTCTTTTTGCCATTATAGCTTTCACATTTTCTGAAAGAAAGAAAAGGGTACCTAAAATGGCGTGTGTGGAACAGACAATTTGGCTTGCACAGTTCGTTGTACAATGTACACAGCACACTATACACAGCACACTATACATAGTACATTTCACGACCAATTTTCCACCCTGGGTCTTGTTCAAGATGACGAGAGTACAGGAATTTCGAGCTGTCAGTACTCCATTTCTACGAGATAAATGATCGGGGTTGATAGCTGATCCTCCTGAATCAGTTTCTGAATTACAGAACGAATCTGATGTTTAAAGAACAAAACATTTTCATAGGAATCAAACAGGAAGTGGGGTAAAGGCGATGTTAGACTGTCAACACTTGGAGGCTGTGGGTGGCTTCTTTTTATGGTGAGGTGAGAGATGCGCTTATTATTCAATTGTGCCTGCCTGCGTGCGTGCGTGCGTGTGTGTGCGCGTGCGAACCTTTGTGTATATCCCACAGTAATTTATGGAGAGCTGTAGCGCAATATCCGTGAAAATATCAATTGTGACATTACACTTCCTGTATGTCTTGATGTTCACTTTTCTACCATTGCATCCTGTTTGTGTTCATTCCTGTTTACTGTGAATGGTTTACTGGGGAGGGGAGGGTGAACCATATGGCGCTCTACCAGTTGCCTCTTGTGGATATCATTAATAGACTTACAGACAGTTTTCATGCATGAATTTGTTGCATGTATTTATAACAGTTACTCAGATAGCCTCTTTTACAACTACCAAAGTCCGGTTTCCTCCCAAACCTGCTGCTTATTAAAGACTAATGATCTGTCAGCTGTTTAGTATGTGCGTACTTTCCCCAAGTGTGCAACACTCTGACTCTTCCGCTTAACGAGGGCTTGATGTTCTGACAATAAATGATTTGTTGACTTGTCAAATTTGTGGAAGTAACTAAAGAGTCACATGATCACGACAGGCAGGGTCTCATAGCTATACTTTCAAGCCAGTCTTCATTACGAATGATGCATGTCATCCAAGTCCCTTTTGTTCCCAAAGGACTGTCTTTGAAGTGGAGTCCCCACTTGCCATGGCTCGTTTCTATCTGCATTCAGATGAGGCATTTATTAGGACGTGCTCAGGGGTAGTAAAGACTGTCCTCCCTTCCCGAGAATCGAACTTTAAAGCATCTCTATTCTAGCCTGTGCCCTGTAAAATGTCATCCGTGACATCATGGTGCTATGCGGGTAGGTTCATACTCAGCATGCCTTAACACCTGAGGTGTATTCCCATAATACAACTACTTGTACTTCGCTACGTCGACACCAGCAACACACACACACGCACACACATATATATATATAATGCAAAATAGCAGTTTACTGTTTACTCAAAAATATATGCAGGCTTAAACCATCTGTTCTTTAATCTGGCAATTGATCAAAATTCCAACCTTAAAAGCCTCATCAATATACTGCACTAGTAGATCTTTTTGTATGTGAATATTCTTGCAGCTGCTTATCTCAAGACAGGGAGGGGAATATTCCCCTAGATGTTTGGGAAATAGTACTGAGCACTGAGCTTTACCCAATCTGACTAAACTTTCACACTAGTAAACTTTTAACGCCTGAGGTTGCTTTGCAGATTTGGAGTGTCAACTGACCATGACCACCGAATACTCGCAGAGGACAAAGGTACCCGTCGACCCTTTGTTGTTGTCCTCGCGGACCAACTTCACCGTCAGTGTCAAAACCTGCAGCGACATCATGATAATCCTCGGTGTGAAGGACAAGAATCAGTACTGGATAACATTTGAGTCTTATGGTGACAGAAGACACCTTTCCTTTGAAGATCGTAATCAACGTGATCATTTAGAGGATTCTTTTTTGAATGAGGCCTGCAATGAGTCGCAGTATTTCTCTATCAGCTGGGACAAGAATTTACAAGTGAGGGATCCTTCCAGTAATGGAACAGTGTACTTGAACTACTCCTTACCTCCGCAAGTGACCATAGACTACGTGTTCCTCATAAGCTGGGATAGCGAAAAGAACGAAACAGAGTGGATCATTGGTGAGATGCATAGTCACGCACACTAACAGCTTTAATCGCACACGTACTCACTGTCTGTCTCTCTCTCTCACACACACACACTATTACTACTACTGCTACTACTACCACTACTACTACTGCGTGCTCTCTTCTCCTGTATCCAGCTCGTTCACACACGCACGGTTAGAAATGACATACCCAATGTGTAATTATAGTTACACTATTACAGATCCTTCCACTCTTATCTGAAAAGGGTCGAACATTTGGTTTTGTTTTCACAGTTTAACACGCAGTTTGTGTACAAGAATTATCCAAACATATTCATATATTCGATGTGTGTCCGCTGATTTAGGTCCACCGGGTACTCATTGTCGTCGTCCCTCCCATCAAGGTGTTCTTGAAAGATTTTTTTTTTCAAAAGTCGTCGTAGATGGTAGCAGAAAAATACTTTAACAGACAATAATTCATTATAATAATAATAATGCTAAATTACGTTGTCAAAATCGATAGAATTTCAGTTTATGTTAAATTTTTTTTTTTCATTCAGATGCTGGCTGCAGCAAAACTCCGATTGAAGCTGGTGAGGAATATCTTGCGAGCAACATCAAATATAATTTTAAAAAATTATCGTACCAGTGTGTGTGTGTGTGTGTGAGCGTGTAAGAAAGAAGGTAATGGTTTGTGAGTGCATGCGTGTTGATGGTGTGTGTAAGAGAGAGAAAAGGAGAGAGAGAGAAAGACAGAAAAAAATGAAAGTGTCTCTTTCAACATTACAGTTAATTTCTAACGAGACAGAAAACACCCACAAAAATGCGAATTTTGGAAATAAATAAAATATTGAAACTTTTTCAACAAACAAATTAATTAACATATTTTACAGACATACAGTAAGCAACATTTAAAACTGTAATTCTCCCTTTAAGATGATATGTCTATTGTTACAGTAATTTCTGTCCTCCTTGAAGTTTCCGTCGTCAGGTTCCGAGCTCCAACATGGAAAGAGCACAGACACAAGTCTTTTCCCGCACTCTGTCCAGCAAGATCCGGCGCACAAATATACAAAGAACACAGACACACGACAGAAAAACCTTAGACAAAAAGCACAGTCCTTACAATCTAGTAATTTTTCAGCTCTAATTTACAAATACTACAAATCAAATATTCCCAATTGACAATTAGTCAAAAACCTTACAGACTCAAAAAGATTTACAAACAAAACTTACTCATAATTGCCTCAACAAATAATTTAACTGCACACTACTAACAAGTCTGATCTGGGCTTCACAAATTATGTTCAGGATTTAACAACACAGAACCGAAGAAAACGCTCCAGAACCCGGTCAAGATGGAGAGTATTCTGGAAAAAACATAAAACAACAGCAAAAAATCACTTTTTTTCTCATCCCTTTTACAATTTATGCTAGTGAGTCTCTCAAAGGAGCCGTTATATCAAAAAAAAAAAAAAAAAAAAAAAAAAAAAAAAAAAAGAAAAAAAAATGAAAAAGAGAGAGAAAGAAAGACAGAAAGAAATAGAAGGGTGTGTGGGGATGGCATCAGAGGCTCGCTCCCATACCAGCGCCCACGGCCAAGCTCTTACAAGTAAATCACTCGCCATCCGCCCACTTTTTCTGTTAATTGTCCCCTTCCCAACTGATTGATATTTGTTTACCAGCAGGTGTTTGACAAGGAGAGAGAGAACGGCTTGGGTGTGCTAGCATAAAATTCACACATCAAAATCGTTGACAGAATTAGGATGTGTAAAATTAATTTGCTCAGAGGGTGTGTAGTCACACCCTTCACCTTCTGCTGAGTGGATCCAGACTGTGTGATGAATTGTGATTGGGTCATCTTTTGTTGCGGAAGCAAAATTATTTTGTCAGAACAAAATAGTTGCTTACATTTGTACTAGACCTCTAGTCTGTGTGTCTGATCATGCGATCCAATGACAGCAAAATTATATTCTCTAACCTCTACAGAGGCGCCATCCACTGTTACCCGAGGTCACCTGGCAGGTGCTGTAATCGCAGGTAAGATGGAGGCTAGTGTTTGCATTGTGCATCCTCTCGTACCCCGGTCACACATTCTCCCCGAACCCATCCACCCAGCTCTGGTCCCAACTCAATGTCTTTTTGTAGCTTGCAGTGCAAAGCTTTTTAAGGCCATTGTGTTTATTTATTTTTATCTTGTTGTTTTGTATTCACATTGGAATGTACGTGTGGATAGCAGCCTCATGAGCACCGGGATTACTGCTGCAGGCTAACATCTATTCATTTAACATATTCAAACGTGTGTCTATGTTCGTGCCTGTGTGTTTCTGATAGAGAGAGAGAGAGAATGAGAAATTCTTACTTTAGTAAGAAAATAAAAACATACCCACATCTACACATTGCAGCATTGATTGCTGGGATTCTTCTGGGAGGTGCTGGAGTTTACTTTGGACCAGACCTTTGGGAAATCAGGTTCGTGTTCAATAAATATCGCTGACTTAGTCTCAACATCCTAAAATTTCTGTAAAACAGTTATTAACAGATTAACAAACTAGCACCAAAGATATATTAAATACATTACTGTTATTTATTAAAATTTTGAGTATTTGATGGATATATATTTTTATGTGTGCATATAAATATAATATATATACACGTAATTATTCATCGTGGTTAAAAAAAGGGAATTTACTCGATCGAATATTTATCAAGCCTTACACAGTGTTGCTTCCCTTCGTTAAGAAATATCGCGATATATACCATATCAAGCAAGATAATGAAGTCAAACTACCTTTAAAGCATTCAAAATATAGTCACAATCATAACATGTGTGATTGTCATACCATGTCAGTCATCTGCAATCTGTCTTTCAGCTGTATATCCTTCGTCACCAGCGTGTACACGCACCATGGTTAATGTCATGTCGAGCAATGATAAGGGTTAATAACTACAACAAATATTGATGCAATTTATTATACAATAATAATAAGTTAGCCTTTTATCGCAGTTGGCCAAAAAAGGTTTAAAAATTGTTCAATATTCTGTCGTAGCAAGGAGAGACTCCCTGCTCTATGGAGGCGCAAAGCAAACACAACAGACGAAGCAGAACTTTCCGAAGTCTTGGACGGGAAGCGGGCGCCGACCCCTGAAAAGTCCAACACCAAAGACGACGAAAACCCGGAAGAAAAAGGTTACATCTCCATGGGTGTCGCCAAACGCAGGGCCCCGTCCAACGCCTACACGCCATGTACCGTCGCCACGGCAACGCCGCCCTCCAGGCCCACCACTCAGCGCCAGGGCGTCAGCAGGACCGAGGGCGCCAGGCCCACCGAGAGGGCCAAGTCGACGTCTGACGTCAAGCGCGCGGCTGTGAGTCAGCCTAAGTCCAAGCTGTCGACCAAAGCTTCTGCCAAGCCCGCAAAGACTGTGGCTAAAGTTCACAAGGAGGAGGAGCCAGGCGAGATTTATGCAAATGAAGATGCGCCAGTCTACGAAGGTATGAAGCGCGACTTGCCCATCTATGAAAACCGCAACACTGGAATGTACGAAAGTCTCAATGTAGGGAAGTAAATTTTCAGATATCTGAGAATGAAGGGTGAATAAAAAAAAAAAAATAATAATAATAAACCGGACAACAAGATGTCCTATTTTTGAAATGGACCGCCGAGCTTTGACAGAAGCAGCTCAGCAGTTCATGGGAAGACAGTCTGTGGACAGATGGCAGCATTTGTCTCCTGTGTTCTCAGACCATGTGCCTGTCACAGATTTACAGAGCACGGAAGACAGAAAGAGAGAGAAAGAGAGTTGAGCAGCAGATGCATGTTAATGATGGGGGTTGGCGGAGGGTGTCGCTGTTTCAAAGATTTTGATTTTTGCAGAATACGATTGGCAGTATGGTTAGTTGTTGTCAAGGCGACAAATCACAAAAGCTAGATATATGTGATATTTGTTCTCCCTTCGCGTGATTTTAAAGGCACACCCAAAATTATTTAATTGTATTCCGTTTGTCCATCGCAAGCCTTCAAAGACAGTTATACTTTAACCTACATTGTGGACACTGCATCATGAAAAGTGAAGCTGATGGTCTTGCAAGACCTACTGATGGCAGCAGTCGTCACTGACGTCAATGATTTAATTTCTATCATTTCAATTGTGTTTGTTTTTTCCCAAAAGTAATTAAAAGTACACACGACATTTTATGAAAAAAAAAAATAATAACCTCTTTTTGATTTGTCGGCAACACCAAGTTTTATTTTCTATTCGGCAAAAGTTCTGGACACTTGTAATCGTATTACCTCCCTCGCCTCATCTTTATAATTGAGTTTTGTCGAGACTGGGTTTCTCTTCACTGAGTTGTAGATTATGTAACACAAGGTGAGAAACATTAAACGTGTTGATTGTAAAGGTTGGAACAGTTATTTTGGTGCGAAAATTCACACCTTTTCCTGTTCAGATTTCTGATAGGTATTTTTATTGTTAATATTACTTCAATTCTCTTCATGTTTTCTTAAAATGTCTATAAATGTATTTGGACAACAACCAGCTTTCATTTATCTACCTGTGTAGGAAGACCTTTTTTGTAACAGGTCTTAACACCTGTATGTTGTTGTTAAATGTCCATGAATGCTTGTGGCTAAACTAACAACATTTAAAAAAACCAAATTAATTCTTTCTTGTAATCGTTTGCAAGAGACTTTTTTGTTTCGGAAATCGAAGTTCTTTTGTTAATAAGAATTTTTTTAGTGGCAGAAGAGGGAAGAAAATAAGTGAACATTTTTTTTTTAATCCTGCGGACAAAGAGGTGAAAGATGAAGAATCACGAATGTATAAATCCACTGTGGCTAAGTAGGGAAGAGAAGGAGGGGAAGAAAATGTGTTTACACAAACACACACTCTCTATCAGAACCAATTATCAAGTCTTGCAGGATCAGATATCGATATATCGATCTACAACAATCCAGCAAGTGTCACTGAAGTAAACAATGTTGCAATAACAAACAAACAAAGGCTTTATTTAACAAAGCGATCCCTAATTGTTCCAAGTGGTGTGATTAGTGTGAACAACTACGCAGGTGCTAGGGGGAGGGGTCATGTTCACCCCCATCCTCAACCCCACTTCCCGGGGAGGAATAATTACCCAGTAACATCTTGTCATCGGAAATGTTGCAGACTTTTTCTCCCTCCTTTCTCCCTTCTGTCTTTTTAATCGTCACAACTGCTACTCAACTTTAAGGAAAATCGGAGAGTTTCAACTTTTATGGATTTTTTTTTTAAACAAAATTGTTTTTTCGTTTTTCTTGTTGACTTTTTATTTTTTCAGTGTGAACATTTCTTTACCGCCATTAATCTTCGACATCGTCTCGGATTTTTCTTACATTGTAAAATCACATTTTGCGCTTAAAAACAAACCTTTATACGTGTCGATGGTTGCGAGTTTTTCTTGTTTAACTTTCCAATCTCTGGCAATCAGCTGACAGCTGCGGAAACCGATACTTTCTCCTCCCCACCTTCCTCCCCTCCCTACCTCGCGATGCTCCAGCGCTGGGTGAGCCTGGATGTTAATTGAATCACTTCCGGTTTTTACGCCTACTCTACATCAGTCTGCAGAAAGTCGGCATTAATTCACAGATGTATTTTTTTGTTTTTGTTTGGGAATGGGTAGGTTGTTATTGCCATCTGTAACAAGGCAAAAACAATCGTCAGCGTGGGTAGATGACTGACTCTGTTTTTCCGAATAAGAGCTTTCAAGACGAAGAAGACTGTTTGGAACTGAAACTTTTAGTCCGTATCTTAGCATATGACATGTTTTCCGAATTGTAACCTCTTTTCTTCTTCTCAAATGTCTTCTTATTTAGAGCAAACGTTAATGGTGAGATTTTAAAAATAAACTTCATGCTGTGATTTAACTACTTGAATTATTATCATGTGTGGTAAGGAAACAATATGCCGGATGTCTCAGCTGATTCTAAATCAGATGTTTATTTTGGTGAAGTTTATTTTTAAATAGACAAATTTTCTAACATTTAACTGCTTCGGTATCACCTAAAGAAGCTGATGCTATATCCTGTGTCTCACTTGGTTCTAAAAGAGGAGTTAATTTTGAATTCCGGATATGAAATATAAATTTAGAACAGATGAAAAAGCAGAAGCAGATGTTTTTATTTTCTTGCCACTTGTCTTCCATTTCTTTCCTGTTGTTACACGATCTATACAGGCAAAGCCCGGTTCGCATCCAACCACGTTTTGTAATGTTCCAAAAAAAGAAGCACGCCATTTACCTGATGGTATTCCACACCACACTGATCTACCTAAAAAATTATATATTTTTTAACGCTCACTTTGCTCTGTTTCAAACACAGACCTAGTTGATCTCAAGCTTACTTTCTTTCTTTCATGCATGCTTTTTTTCTTTTGTTATGAGAGTATCTGATCCAATCGTGATTTTTCAAGTTTAAAAAAAAATGATTTATTTTATCGAAATTTTCAAGCTTTAAAGCCAAAACTAGGTTTCGATGAGTTTCAAGGAGGCTCATCTGACCAAGCATTCTTGTCGTTTTTGTCCGTTTTACCCCACATCTGGCTTCCGCCTGTCAAATTACGCTGCAAATAAGCAGTCTCGTGTTGATTGGCTGGAAGGATCACCTGACCCTGCTGACATGCGCACTCTGCGATCCCTCGGTGCTTCTTGTATTTTTTGTGTTTAACTTGCGTTCCTGTCACAGCATTTCTTTACGATTGAGCTTTTCCGTTGGAGGCTGTGACAAAAGTATAATTTCTAACCACAAGAAAACATTTGGTTGAGGTGGGACCGCCATACTTGTAACGATTCCATTTCACTCAAAAAACCTGATGGTTTACCTGCTAGGTTTACTATGTTGTGCGATATTTTGTGATGTGGGCATGAGTAGAGGGGAACACACTCCCCCAGTTCTGGGTGTGGTTGCCGGGTGTCATTAAACCCCTACTTTTGTAAGTTCTTGCGAGTGCCGACGCTGTACTCCGCCTTTGTATTGTGTAATATTTTTTTTACAATAACCAGCAATTGTAAGTTTTGTATTGTACTAATGGTGTCACTTCAACCTTGTTCAACAAGATTTGCCTTGAATATAACAGACTGACACTGCAGTAGCCTTTACAGAAGTTGGTTGGTTTATTTAGTAGGAAAGTGCTTCAACCTTGAGACGATTTCGCACTACGAGAGGAAAGGAAAGGGGAGGAAGAAACCGGAGTACCGGAAGAAAACCCCCGACACCCAGTCCTACAAACAGATATTACAAAGTGTGTTCGAGACGAGATCTGAACCCAGAGCCTCTCTACTGAAGTTGTATACGAAGCTGTGTGCGATTGATTTGTTGAAAACTAATCAACTATTTCAGTTGGATAGAAGAATTGAGAATCTAACATGTTAAACTGACGGAAATGTCTTTTTGGGATGTAGTGATGTTTGTTTAGTTGTCGAAAACAAGATTCAGTCAATGCATGTTTTTTTGCCAAATATAATCTGATAAAAATTGATTCATTATTTTCCTGACTGTTCATACTACTGTTCGGTTGCAGGGCAAGAATATTTTTTTTTTCAAAATAGTTAAATTGTTGGTGTTGTTTGAAATATCTAAAGTGATGTTTGGAAAGTTTCATTGTTTTAAAAGTCTACTAAAACTCACAACGAACATGCAGAGTTTATTATCTATCAAATACATTAACCAACTAAATTGAGATATGTATAATTTATTCACTTTTGTTGGAATTTGTCAATAACCTGGTTGGTCGTTTTTAGCATTCTTGATAAATTTGTTTAATGTCAATGATCTGAAGCAACGTTGGCAATTTTAATTTTCTTTGAAATATATATTTGTGATTGAAAGAAAGATACTCGATCTTATTTATTGTGTTTGTATTGATGATCTGAAGTAACCTTTCTAGAATGCGTTCTCTTTAAAAATAAATTATCAACCTGTAGTTACAGATTCAACAGGTTTTCTTTTGAAACATTTCAAATATTTGCGGGTAATGTTTCTGTGATTCATCGATGTCGTGGGTGCTCAGATTTAAATTCTTATTTTTTTTCAAGAACAAATGATTCACTCTAAGTTTCAAGCATATTTAATGAGACAGTTTCACTGTTTTCATTAAACTCAAAGCTGGATAAAAAAATTTCTTATTATAAGGTAACATTGCATACGTGGTTTCTAACATTTTTGTTGAATATTCACTAAGCAAAAACAACAAAAAAACCTAATAATTCTTTCAAGCAAGTGCTCTTGCCTGGTGGTTGATATTCCTGACTTCAGGGAAGTGTCTGGTTCTCGTCTCCTTCATCAGGGAGAAGAAAAGCGGGCAAAACACGCTGGATTATTAAGTTCTATACTAAAAGAATCTTATAGAATTAATAAGTATCTTTGTAAGTCTGCTAGAAATCACACAGAACTCTTTAGGCCTTAAATTATTAAAATCCTAGAAAAAGAATGACATGCATTATATTCATTAAGCTGGACATCTAGACAGAAAACTTCGTTTCTTTCATTAAGCAATTTATAATCTATATATACTTCCTTGGGTTTTTTTTTATTTTGTGTTGCTCTTTCTCACTCTATTCCTCTCATCTTTTCTTTCTTTCTCTTCCTTTTTCCTTTCCATCTTTTCTTCTATTCTTCCTTTCTCTACTGTTTCTCACCAATCTTTAAAAGCTAACGAAATTGTTATTGTGAGATTTCGTCCTTTGAGCGCTCACATCTGTGTGAACAGGAAAGATGCGCGTGCTCCTGCTTCTGAAGGAAACCCACAAAAAATGTTTTAATTAAGGTAATACGAGAAGTGAGGCATAGCAAAGGAAATTAAGCAGACGACTCCTTTTTACAAGAACAAAGAGGAAGAAGTGGAGCACACCAGAAGATTGCCGAGGGCCAAACAAAGAAAATCTGATTACATAAGGTAAACAAAATGGACGTCAACAAGCAAAATTTTGACCCCAACCTGATCCATGGAGCCAATCCCATTAACTGATAAACTGATAATTCGTAAAAAAAAAAAAAAATTAGTAAAGTGCATAATATTTGATTTGGTGAAGCTCAATACAGGATAATATTTCTCTAAATTCTGTTTTCAAGTTACACACCTACAAATATCACAAAGGTCAGGATAGAGTATGGATACATTTACTGGCAATGTGTAAACGTTTTAGTCAGTGTAAAGATGTAAACACGCTGGTTACGATTTTATTCTCTTTCTGTGCATGATATATTTGTAGAAGTAAATCTCAAGAAGGAAACAACAACAATATTTACCCAGGAAATAGACAATATCAAAGTCCCTTGAGCTTGCTTCCGGCTTCTTCTGATATTTTCGTTGTTGTTGTTGTTGTTGTTGTTTTATTAAAAATATACGATTACTGTATTAAAGGATGCAGACTACAGCCAAACAAAAAGAGCGAGTGTAACATTGATATGTATTAACCCCCAAAGATGAGGATTAATGTATTTGTTAATTTTTGTTTAATGTGTCGATGATCTGTGATATTTTTAGACTTTTAAATGTAGGTTGAAATTAGTAGTATGAGTCACAGAAAACAAAGGTGTCGGGTTAGCCGTCTTAGAAACTGGGTTGAAGACAGTTACATCAACGAGAGAAAACAATTTTTTGTCTTATTTCACAAAATAAAATGGATTTGTTTATTTGAATAACTTGTTCTTTCAAAGTCTGCCTCGAGCATAGCTGCTTCTTCATGTTGGTGTGTCCACAGAGCAAAGTTGTTCCCTCAGGTTCCTACAAACAATGGACTTCATGTGAGGTTCTTGATTACATGCATTACTGTATTTTACAACACCATCATTTCTTTCAGAGCTAATGAGATTCATTTTTCCCAGAAACCCAGTTTCTAGTTTCGCCTCTTTCCTGTAGGCGGTCACTTCCATTTATCTTCAAGATTCGTGAAGCGGACTGCAAACCATTTGTGCCTATCATAGGGAGGAAAACATTCAGAACTAGGAGGTGAGGTGGTGTAGCAGGATGGGGATGTTAATTGGAACAAGAGGCTGAAGATCGCCACAGGATCCGAGAAGAGCCGGTAATTCAAGGAGACAAAAGAAAAGGGAAAAAAAGAAAAAGAAAAAGAAAAAGAGATGGATAAAGAACTTAGTTATTAAATTTGCCGTTTTGTCGAAGAAACAAAAATCTAGAGTTGTCTAAAAGCATAACTGAATGATTATGACATAGAGACCAAGTGTAATAATCGGGGAAAATAAACAAAAACAAAACTTCCTGACGTCATCTATAAACACTAAAAATGTCCGTCCACATAATTGGCATCAGTCGTGTTCTTGCCATCTCCACTGACGGTTTTCTTTTCTGTTTAGAAAAACAGATAAGGGAGACTCGAACCAGACACTTTTCCGAAAAACGAATCTGTGAGAGCTGACTTGCTTTTAGTTTTGTGTAATGGACGTGAAATAACATCCGGGTGTCCTTCTCTGTTTGGTCGGCCATGATTTTTGTCTTCAGCGTGCAACTGCGCCTCCGCTCCATCCAACGAAATTTTACCCAGCTTTGCCCAACTCACACACACACAAACAAACAAACACACACACACACACACACACGAGCGCAAGCAGGCACTTATGAAGCTGTTTCTCCCTTGGCATTCCTCCTCTTCCCTCCTCCTTCCCCGCACATTGACCAACTAGTCATCTGCTTCTTTTATTTCCTCAATCACTTCTCTCCTCCCTAGACTGAGGCATTAGCGCGATCCCTCCACGTGTTTGGGGGAACTCCTAGAAGTCCTTGTACTGAACCTTGTACGGACTCACTTTCACTACGTAGAAATCTTGGGTCTGGCCCCTTTAAATACATCTTGTTTAAGAATAACAAATACACAAAGTCTGGCAAATTTTAAATCTGCCAATAAATACAGGACGTGGCTAACATAACAAAGATGCCAAGTCCGTTGCATGATAAATACAAAATATTCGATGAATAATTCATCGAACTGCTCTCAGATAATAATAAAGGGACAATGTTTTGAGAATATTAAACTCGTAATGTTCGGACACAATAAACAAACGATGCTCGGAGAGTGATAATACAAGATGTTCGTTCAATGAGAAGATAAGTTTTGTTTCGAGAAGAATTTTTAGTGAGGATGCCCGCAGGCAAACTTTAAACTTCGACAGCCTTTCAAATAAAACTGCAATAATTTTTTTTCTAATTGTTTTTCTTTGTTTAATCAACATCTTAGTCTATAAAGTCGTCGTTCTTGTTGCCGATAAACTTTAAAGTTTTGAAAGTTATTAACACTGAATTAACTTTTTGAACAACTTTTTCATTTACCGGTGACATCTTAGTTCCACGGATGCGAGCTTAACGGAACTTATTTATTGATAATTAAAACTTTAATGTGGCAAAGAAAAAAGATGGTCATTAAGAAAAAGAATTTGCTCCAAGGAGGAACAGACAGCAAAATTAAAAGGTTTCTGAAAAAAAGCATCCTGAATTAAAAGTTTCTCTGAAAACTTATATTTAAAGCAATGACATAAGACAGACAAACTTATGTTTCTTCAAAAAGTTTTCTCAAAAAGGGTTTGAAGCCAAGACAGTCCTGTCCACCCCACTTTCTGTCTCCCCATGGCCATCAGGGCGAAATCTCGGTCCAAACCACGCAGGCCTGCTCCTCTCTCGCGAGATTTCCTTTCCAGTAACCATCCACTAGCATCCATATTCATGCTGCTGTTTCCGAAGAACAGTAAAACTGCCATTGAAAATTATTGTGTGTAGAATGTCAGGTCTCTCGCAGACATTTACTTAAATCAAGCTTTTTAGAAATATTATCTCAGCAGGCTATTATTACCTTCATGGCGGGAGAGACCAAGTCATTCGGTTACACTTTTCTTTCCACGAGAATTCAAAGATATTTTAAGTCACACGTTCAATTTCATTTCACAGACTGTTCTCGTAGCTATTAATTCATACTAAACTTTTATTTCTGCAGACTATCATTTACTTAATAAAATGAGGAGATTTTTTTCTTTTTCTTTTTTGGAAAGTTAATTTCCCTTCTTCCCACTTGAGCTTCAGTTAGCTGCATTTTTGTCTCTTCTGTCAAGCAATTAGCTCTGGCTTTAGAAGGGATTTTTTGCGATACACTGAAAGGCAGAGACCCATACAGTCGTTTGACAGCCCATGGAGGATAGTCCGCCTAGAGACACAGACTATCTGTTTTATTGAATCGGGTGTCTGCAAGGGAGGCTGGGATGGCGCTGAAGGGGCTGATGGGATTTTACAGTTGTCAGATTTATGGAAAATGTCACAGACTACATCGCAGACCCTTCAATGGCCCAATACGCGCGGCATTCATAGGTACTGGGGCTGGTGGCTGAGGGTGGAGTTATGACTGTGTTGGGGAATCATACCACCGACAGCCAGAAGTGTCTGTGACTTTTACATGTTTACAAGACTGTCAAACTATGACAGTAAAAGACTGTGAGAGGAATGATATTAATTGTATCTCTATCGTCAAAAAAAAAAAAAAAAAAAAAACACGGTTCGATTGCTCATTAAATTCGAGCTAACCATCTCAAATAAATCCCATACTAACGATATAAAATATAATAATTCGGAAAAAACCACCTTTGTGTTAAATGACACCCTGGCAACGTGTTCATTACGATGAAGTAATTGAAGGTGTGAACGAAGGAAGGAATACTTAACATGAAACATAGCTCCCAGGCAGGAAAAAAAAAGTGTTGACCTTTGACCCTCCTCCACTCATAGCCTGACCAGACAGACAAGGCCGTGCGTTGTGTACGCGCCATAGAAGCAGACGCGTTTCCGCCGCTGCCGTCTGCCGGTCGCTCTTTTACGACATATATTACGACAACCTGAGCTTTGAATGCACACAAAATTGCATTCAGCCTGTAAGTTAGCGCGCAGACGACGCTACCATTTCGCGCGCTCCGTCCCCGCCACTTGAGAAATTGATCGTCCTCACTCATCTCTCTAATGGATACTTCTTGTCCGGGGCTCGGGTAGACAGCCGGAAGCCAGGGAGTAAATTCTTGTTAACGCTGACGAGATACGGCATCGAGTTACCTCCCGCGCTGGAAACGAGAGAAGCCATTAAGACGGTTTCTGGCATAATCGAACATTTCACGCAGAAAATTGAAATTCTTTAAAGGAAAATATCTCGCGGAAAAAGCAGTTGGCATCGCGAACTTGTAAAAAAATTCACTTTTAAGTAAATTGTTCGAGAAGATAATTTTTTTTTATTTAAGTGTTTATTCTTATCAGAAGGAAGCATATGTCTACAAACACGTGTAAGAACATACATAATTACAAATACATTAATAGACACCCACTCACCTCACACGAGACCGTTTGTATAATTTAAGAGGCGATAAAGTGACTGAGGACGCTGCAGGCAATTTTATATTCGAGTGGCAGGTGAATGAATGAGAAAAGGCGGAACAGGTGTAATATGAACAGAAAAAGGAGAGCAAAAGTAAACATTACAGCTTCCTGTCATGCATTCACGAATCAATCTTCCTTCAAGTGCACGCATATGCCATCATGTGGGAGGGAGACCCTGGCAGAGTTACCTCCTCTCTCCCCACAAAAAAGTCCTCGTTCAGACATCAACCTTCGTTTACTTTCATGAATTTATTTACTGGCCTTACATGACACCGCGGATGACAGCGCCGACAATGAAAGATAGCATCATCAGGGTGTTGAGGACCCTGGCGAGGAGCCGGTACCCGACTGCTGTACACAGGGAGGCTGACCGACCGACACGATGCATCACTTGCTGACATGGCCGCCAATTGGTCTGAACGGACAAGCAGCGGGACCAACGCCTGGCTTCAGATGAAGTCTCGCCCTGCCACGTGAGATCACGCCGCTGGGAACAACAGCTTTCAATGAGCTTGTTGGCCTTTCATGGGAAGATTCAGACATGGGAGCAACTGGACTGGATAATTTTATATGTGTGTAGGTATATATATATAAAGCAAAGCGTCTTGTTTTCTCCCTGTTAGCACTACTTCTAATGATGATAATAAAAATTAGGGTTAGAATTTAATCCACATTTAAGTTAGTCCATCGAAGGGACCTCTGTGTAAATTTGTCATTCTGTGTACATTAAAAAAAAAGAAATTAGTGTATCTTATGTAAGTATCCTAGTCGAGGTGTTCACTTGCTGATGTATTTTTGCTACGCAGACAGCCGAGGGCTTTGTGTAGTAAATATGTGATGTTTTATTTTTTTTCTATAGCAGCAATATAATATGTGAGTAGCCGTTAGGAAACTGTTTGTGTATTGTATAAAGATTGCGTGAGGAATAGTGTGTGTGTGCGCGCGCTCGTTTGATGTTTGCTTGATGTCACTGTTTAAAAAAAGTATTCATCAAGATTCTGATGGAATGTAACTTAAGAGGCTGTCCATTTTGTATTAAATCAAGAGACCGCCTATTTTGTTTTAAAATACGAAATTTCCATTCTAAATCATTTTCATTGCCATGCGCAAAGAACAGTTCCATAAACACATTTATTCTAGTGGAGTAGAATATGAGTGTTCATATTCTGTTCGACATGTCCTTTGAAATTTAAAGCAGACAGCTATTCATGTCATGCTAAAAATGATCCCACAGTCAAGTTCATTAGCTACTTTCTTTTCTCATGCTTGATTTAATTAAACGTATAATTGCTAGGGTCCTCATCTTGGGCTCTTTCACATCACGACACTTACAAGTCGACCTTTCTGAACCGACTGGGATCAGCGAAATATTCATCCTTCCGTATTCAGAAGTGTTCACAGGTAAAGTATTAACACCCCACAAACACCACAGGGCGACATTTTATAGACACAAGCAGGAAATACTCTGTCTCGGTTTGAGGTTTCTCAGTTTCCTCTCTCGCCCAAACCGCCTGAACCCTCCTCCCCACGCCCCACCGTCCAACCTGTCTGAACAGTCTTTTCAGCTCAGGTATGGCGAGGAAGCGCTTTCCCTTCACCTTGCCCGACCGTTAACTTTATTCAAAGGGCAATAAAAGAAAAGAAGATGCAGATCCCCGCGGAACGACGACCCAACAGCGTTTGGGTAGAGGCACAGGTCAGACAAGATGGCGGAGGTGAGTGTAGAGATGTTGCCGGGGTTCGTCTTGGTTGCTTTTCTCGCGCTGGGGAAGGTTGCAGGAATAGACAACTGCAACACGCAAAGTGGTGAGTTAGTTTTCCATGTTTTTTGTCAGATGTTGTTTTGTGTGGTTTTAGTTGTTTATGTGTCTGGCAGCCTTTGTATGTTCGAATTTCTCGACTGTGGTAGGTTAGGGTCACATGACACAGGATGATGACAGCTGCGATTCACTGTCAGACGAACCTTCCTGAAGTCAGACAAAGTAATGTCAATGGGTAGTGCATCAATCGTGCACATTCTGTGTCATTAAAATACTATTTGTGTGATACTGGCTATCATTTCGAATTTTTGCAACATTTTTTTCAAATATTTGCTATATTGTCACAGTAACACATACATTACATAATAGTACTGTACATTGTCTTTGTCCTGATTACAATGTCTTCAATGTGTCAATAACTAGTGTTTGGTGTGTGTGTGTGTGTGTGTGTGTGTGTGTGTTCGCTGCTTTAAAAAAACTGAGGTCCATATTTTGCCATTTTCTGCCATGTTGACTTGTCCTGAATGACAGTTCCTGGACAACTTTTATTTATCAGGCATCTCGAAAGCAGAAAAAGTAAAAAGAAGAAATAAGGAAAGTTCAAAGAAGAAAAGAAATAACGAAGATAAAAAGAGTGTGAACTGAATTGGTGAACGTGCTGTAGACGTTTAAGTGCAGGTCGTCTGCGTTCTGGTCAGGCCATACATTTTATTTGTTCCTCTTCATCTCACTCAGCGAACACATTTGCATACGTTAAGGCGTCACGTAAGGGGGGAAGGGAGATAATCACATATGCCGGAAACGTGGAGCATAAACACTTAGACAGCATCCTCGATAAAGGACAAATAACTTGTCTCACACACACACACACATGTATATAAACATACACTGGCTCACACACACTCAGACACGCTAAACACGTGTGAATATATTGTCTACTTGTCTGTACGTCTGTCTTCACGGAAGGCGGGTTGACAATGATGCAATGAAAAAGAAACAAATGCTTACGGGAGGATGAAGGCAAATTTTCTGTCAGGTCAGAGGTGATGAAGAGTGAGATTATCAGCATGAATTAAACTCACGGCTTCATGACCCTCAAATAATTCCATCATTTGTGGGGACGCCACTCTTGACCATTGACCTTAGTTTCAAAACTAAACTTGTGATTTGAAGCACGGCCAACTGTTTTCAATGCGAAATACTATCAAACACATTTTTTCAATCGAATTGTCGGTTAGGAGTGTCTTCTAATTGGAACTTTTAAATTAGTTCCTTTCCCAAGCAAGTGTAAACTGTGTTATTCGTGAAGGACATAACAGTTTTCTTGCAGACAAAGAAAGGAATCAGTCAGGTTGCCATTCTATACGAGGTCTGTCAACGAAGTCTTTTTGAGTAACCTAAATATTTTGTTACAATCTCTGATTTAAAAATAAATAAACAAAGTGGGAGAGAACAGAATGCGATGCCATTGTACTAGGAAACAAGCAATTCTGCCTGCACATTGTCGGAACTGGAAAAAGGAGTGACAGAGAAGATATATCATTGACTTTTTGGAAATGGGTACAGAATTCGTACAATTACTTAAACTTGCAATCACCAGCAATACACCATCATTAGAGAATAATACAATTCAGTCTTATTGCATTGTAAAAATATTTCTTGTATTCTCCATGTTTTCACATTGAAGTAAGCCAGCATATTAAGGGTGTTTCAGAATACAGGCATAACATTTTTTTTATTATTTCTTCGTGCATATTCATAGACTCTTTGCACATCAGTTACACGTTCTTCAAGTGACATAAAAACATGTGAATAAATACCAAAGTGTATGTAACTAAAACGATGCTTCCCCTCATCATTCTATATGGTGTCCAGAAAGCCCAAGCTTTGTCTTCTTTTCTGTCTTATTTTTTCTTTTTACATCTACTCACATCACTGAATCACTCCGACTGCACCTGTTGCTGTAAACAAGTAAATCTTGTTCTTTTCCTGGCAAATCAGATATTTTGTATTTATCGCCGTCTGGTTGTATTGTTAGCTGCTTCTCCATCCTCTCCTCGCCCACCCAGACGTGTCTCGTGTATTAGCGTCTGATGGAAATGTCCACAACAGTCAGCCACAGAAGGGTCTTGGTCTGGCCAGGAGTGGAGAACTCTCCCTCCATGCATCTCCTAATCTTGAATTGTCAAGTTAGCCTCTCTGAAAGGAAAAAATATAAATTGTAAATTAAATTTCCATTGATCTGTTTGGTAGTCCGTAACAGAACATAGAACATGGCTCTGTCACTCTCTGTCTCTTTGTCTGTGTGTTGGGGGAGTTTATGTGCGGATAGGAGAGGAAAAAGTGAGTGATAGATATATTTCATGTCAGTTTGAAAAAATGGAAATACTTTAAATGGAATTTCTTATTTTATTTTTGTCGCTAGCCCTAGAACTTTACTCGTAAATTTTCCTTAACAAAGCCATCGAGTAGCAGACGCCACCTAAAAGTCTTTCAGAGAGCGATCATTTGAAGAAGACAGTCAAATGAACAGAAAACTAAAACTAGATCATGTTACATTTATCAGGAGACACAATTTGCGGTTGTTTTAAACCAGTTTGCGGCTGTGACAAACGACATCTGCATTCGAAGGATTTCGAACCAGACTGAGCCAGACTGGCAAAGACTTAGAGTTCCTTGGAGTTACCTTTCCTGAAAGGGAAATGTCCTTTTAGGCCTTCTTCTGTATTTAGGTTAGGACCCTGACAGAATTGTTTGACATTTAAAAGCTAGAACTTATTTCTTCAGACCAGTTTCAATCAAACAATTCTTCTCTGACTGAAATTACTTGTCACTGTGGACCTTAAAACTGTCACATTAAGCTTTTTTAATTAAAAATTCGTATTCAAGAAGACAAACACCTGTTTGGACAGAGAGGACGATTTGAAAAGACCAGGCAGGGTGGAAGATAAAGAAAGACAATCATACAAATGTTTTGACATGTGTTACTGATTACATTCCGTTAAAGATACGACGACAGAAGAAATTTATTTTTATACCTTCGCCATATCTGTCACTTTGCTCGGGTTTATGGACGTTTACGAGAAGTCGGTTAGATTGGCTGTTGTGACAATAAACGGTCCCTGGCTGCCATGAAATCAGGGCCGGTCTGGCTCCAACGATACGAAGCTTGTCTGGAATCCCATTACTGAATCCTAGACGAGTTTGTCAAAGAAAGGCGATTGATGACATGATACATATTTTTTATTTGTTCTCCCGCGGGCGTTCTTTCCTTTGTTAACAACACTTTTGAGGAGTTTTTTGTTTACCAATGAGCGCGCATGTGCATGTAAAGTATTCACATTAATGTATCACCTTGCTCAATGTGTATACATGTTAAGGTGATACTTTGTGCAATGCTTCCCTACACACATAGACGAAGCTCATGAGTTTTCTTTTCTTTTCTTTTTTTTCTTTTTTTTTCTTTTTTTTTTTTTGATTTGTTCCTTTTTGTTTTGTTTCATTCTTTCCTCTTTTTTTGTTTCGTTTTATTTTTGCTTACTTCCTTTACTTTCCTATTTGTTACCTTTTTTTTTATCCTATCTTGTTGTACTTGCTTCATTTCTGTCTTCTTTCTTTTGTTCGTTGTTTTCTTTATTCGTTCATTTTTATCTTTCTTACTTTTATTTTTTTTTTATCTTGCGTTTTTTCTTTTTCTTTATTCTTTTTGTTTCTTAGTTTTTTTTTTGGTTATTTTCTCTTTTTGTTTCATTATTCTTCCTGCATCTGTCTTTTTTGGTGTTTTTTATTCGTGCCTTATTTTTTTTTTCATTCGTTTCTCCGTTTCTATTTTATTACTATTTTTGTTTTTAACTTCTTTCATTTATTTTTTCATTCTTTGTATCTTTTTATTGCTTTAGGTTTTTTTTCTTTCTTTGTTTTTTTTTTTTTTGTTTGTTTTTGGATATTATTCTTTCCTAGCGTGTGTTGTTTTTTTTTCGGGGGAAGGAGCGACACAAAAGTAGATAGATACCAGAACTGCAGGAACCAGAAAACTGTTGACCAGTCTCTTGAAACATTGAACAGAGAACATGGAACAAAGCGCTGTTCATGACAAAAGCTCCAAGATATCGACCAACCATAACATGAAGACATTCCTGGCCATCACAATTCAAATAATTTACCACAGGATCCAGAAACCCCTGAGAGAGGCCATTCCCTAAGCTGTAATCGTCATCCGACTCGACTTACACATGCATGTCTTTCTAATATGTAACCACCTTTGTCTCTTGGTTCTTGTTCCGAGTGACCCCAAGGCTGGAACTGTAGCCAACAAAAAGTCGGGCGCTAAAATATTATGGTTCAGACCACGATCATCCCAATATATAATGTGTTTTTACACAATTTCCCCATGTGTATGTAAATACATGTGCCTGCAAACCCTCCACGACCTGACTTCCATTATACTTTTAGTTATGACATGTCTGCTGCCTGAGCAATCCCTGTGCAGCCTGCTGCATGTGTGCATGTGAGGTCATAACCCCGGGGCTGGTGTGCTTTAACATCAGACATATGTCGGTAAACCTTGGCCTGCAGGAGTCTGACATCAGGACCAACGGAATCAGAATGGCTACGAGGTCAATGGCCGCCACTTTGTCCACAGACTGAGGCTCAGGCTCGGATGAACTGTAATATTTATCTCAGATCTTTACGACACAGTCTTTGTCTTTGTCTCAGTCCATGCATGAAGCCCCATTCTCTGTGATTCCACTCTTCCTGTCAAAATGCAATGTCAGCCTTTAGTGCATTTTTTGCAGACCTGTGGTCCTCTGTGACCAGTTTGCATGTGGGAGACAGAATGGACCAGGCTTCCTTCCCCATTGTGAACTTTGCAAAAAAGAAATACCACAAACATTCAAACGACTCTCCAGTGTCTATTAACTCTTCCATTCTCATAAAATCGCTCATTCTCATGCTGATTTTAAATGGTTTGCATTCAAACTCAATATTTCTTCCTGCGTTTTAAAGCCACACTTTACCCAGACCGTGAAAAATAAAAAGAGTTCGTGGCTATTTATCGCTGAGCATGAGGACCTATTTGGCAAACTTTTGCATGAAGGCCATGAAAAAAAAAACAATTGCCAGACATGGTCACATATTCCGACAGTGGGAAAAATAGAAGTCTCAACTGGAAGCTGTGGGGAGGTCTCCCGAATTGCGGAGATATTTTTTTCTTGTACAATTGACATTAATATTTAAGTTTAAGTTTATCTCAAAACTTGAGTCGAAGCACGTTTTGTTTACCAGTCGTAGGGTAGACTAACATGTAAAGGTCCATGTAAGACATAATACAATGATACCCCAGTATTTTACTCATGATGAGGAATGTACAACTCGCCAGTCAGTACTCTGACCAAGATTTTATTTTCACCGTGCAAGTCATTGCCATGATAAAATATTACAATGCCATGAAATGAAAGGATGACGGAGTGCAAGTACCTTTTCATTGTTAATGAATGTGTAAACAATGCGATTAGGTCATTAACCAGTTTGGTACACGTTTGTTTACATGATGTAGCACTATAGACACCCAGTCATCTGCAATGTGTAAACTTCATGTGTGCAGCGCTGTGTTCATTCAGCCAAGGACGACTCTCAGGTGTCATGGTCTTCTTCGAGACGCAGGTGAGTTTTTGGTCGCCAGTTGGTGCTTAAAATAAAGCTCACCTTTTCTTGTGGTAGACTTACTCAGAAGACTAGGATAGCCTCTCAGTCCAACAAGAATTGTATTACTCAGAATATTTAGAATATTCCTGATACAAATGGCTGTCCACTTCCAACGAGAATAAAACCTTCCTCTTGCTTCATCAACCCGATATGTATCTGGCTGATTTCCTTAAAAAGTCTAGCTAGGTGCAAATATTTTTACATTTTTAATGGTCACTGCCAATTGAAAAATCACGATATGTCTAATTAACATATACTCTGTGATTTTTCCACGTCGGCGTCTACTGTTCACAAGGAGACAAGAGGGTTGGGATACTGGATGACTGAATCTGCATGCACCTGTCGTTTACAACACCAAAAGGACTGATTGCTCTTGTTTTTGATGCATAACCAAGGCCGCCTGTAAAAAATGGTGTGAGAATTTTTGCTAAGAGGTAGAGCTTCAAGGGAGAAAATCACATAATGTCTGCTGTTGGCTTTTTGTGGCTTTTTTTGCTACCGTTTTTTCAGACGAGCTTGGGTCCAAATTCAAGTGGGGTGGGGCGGTAGAGGGGGCTAGCCTAAGAATATGCTTTTTATTTACATTTCATTTACATTTTATATGCCATTTATATTCCGAGCTGTGCATGCTATTCTTGTGTCCCTTCTGTCACCCGACTTTCCGTACAGCCACACGCACTTTCTAACACGGAAATGTGCTGATTGAGATTTATCTGTCCTGCTTTCTTGTCAGGTAAGTGTGCTGTACACCTAGACCTCTTGTTCAGGAGCAGGGAGGGAGCTTTGTATAGCAGTGGTAGACTGGATTGTCACCCCTCCCTCACTCATGTCGCTGGCTTTTATCCATCTAGCTCTGTAAAAGATTTATTTTTACTGCGAACTGTTGTCTTCAGGTTTTTTTAAATTATGCAATACATACAAACAAATAAAATACTACCACATAAAACAATTTAAATAAAACAACATGGACACAGGAAAAAACAGGTCTCTGGCCTCTCATCATACCCTACCCTACGCAGAAAGAAGCTCACCATAGAAACAAAGGTTATGTTAGTCACTAGCACTACAGCTGTAACTTGTGCAAACAGAAATAGTTGTTTTAACAACACGTGCACTAAATATTTATATATACATACACAAGCCACATACCATACATAATAAACTGTGTTGGCTTCTGGTCTTTAGGCAAACAAATAATTATGCCTTTGTGAGACTGATAACTGGTCTTTTCGAAACCTTCCTTAATTGATCTTCAGGTTCTACTCCCTTCATCACCCTTCTCGCCATAGTGTGAAGTCACCACTAGCTAAAAGCATTTTTCAATCAAATTAGCCAATTAAAGGATGGGGGCATTCTACACTACTTTTGAAAAAAAAAAAACTTTAACGCACCCACAACTAGAGCCGTTGATTTAACTCTGGTCCTCACCCACACCAATGGACCTCAGAGGTTGAAGTTTTGAGCACATCAGGAGTCCAGAAGAATATCTGTAGACCTCCAGGGTCTGGAAAGGCTTAGTTGAAGTCGCTGCACGTCCTCTACCCACCACCAGCGTTGAGCCAACCATCACCAGCGCAGACGATCGACAGCTTCACATTTCCGAAAGTCGTTAACTTACCTGACGTCACTAGTCGCTTCCGTTTTACGACATGGAGGCATTCGATTTCATTAAAAACAAGAAACAATGAAAATATATTTCTTTCTGAGAGCGAGGACTGGTGAGAGGAGATCTGTCAAGCACATTCGGAACAATGTGGGGACTGTGACTGCTAATTGAGAGTCATGATCACGGCGACAACCAGACATCGGTCTCAATCACGTGACCGCACACGTGGTGACAGGCGCAACACGTCCGTAATGAGCTTCCGCCCGAGTGTAAATGGAAAATCAACTAACCAACAATGTCCCTTTAACACACTCTACAAACTCGTGACAAAGAGAGGAGTTAGGTCCCCAATAAAAGACAAACTGATTCAAAATCGAGGGCATGTCCACAATTTCGTTTTCTTCGTGGAAAAAAAATCATATGAAAAGGGATAAAATATTGCTTTTGTTAAAATTTTCTTTTATCAAAAGAAATGTAATGGTTTTTTTTTGGTTTTTTTTTGTGTGTAAAGCTTGCACATGTTGAGCACAACTGATTTTTCTCTCCTCGTCTTCAAACCGACACCAGTGTCGGTGCTCCCAGGTCACTACCCAACCACAACCAATCAAATTTGCCACTCATCTTTGGTGCACGTGTGCATGAGAACAACATATTAGAAATAATGTGCATGTGTCCTTCTTGTGCCCCTGACCTATTTCAGTATCAGTAATCACAATTTTGCAAACAAAATCTGTTAATATATTAATTTACTTTTAATAATTAAAGAAATGTTTTTAGGCTAAAATTTCAGGGTGACCCCAGGAGTTCCTTGATAGTAGCTTATCAACAAAGTACACCATCACTCTGACCTCTGGGTTCTCGAAATCCTCATCACCTGCACATCAACTACCACAAGATTCTTCGGAATGTGTTTTCTGATTTTCAGGGCTTTGGCTGCGGTAACTTCGGAAACGACGAGAGTTTAGTGGTTGGGATCGATCTTGAAGGATTCGACACCCAGGATGCGTTCACATCCCATAGTTTCCGGGTCAAGACATACATGGGCTTCGGTCCAAACTGCACAGGAATGGGTTCTGATTTTGGACAAGGATTAAGGTAACACTCATTTGTAAGAGTTTTACTTTTAGTAAACACAACGTTAACTTATTTCATGTACCCCACATGTATCCTATTTCTAAGTTTAAAATTAAACTTTGGAGGATGTTGTTTATTTGAGCAGTGCAAAATCTTCAATGGCGTGTTACTGAATGAAAGTATGTATTTTTTTTTTGTCTGGTAACGAAAACAAAAATGTTTCCTTTATGGCTGTGGAATTTCTATTTGTAGCAGTTTACTTAAGCAAATTCAGAGCATGCTGTTAGTGCCAGCAACCTAGATAAAATAAGCGATTCATCGACCATACTTTTGTGATTATGTTTAAAATAAAGTCAAACATTAGAGAAGAAGCACTAGAACATGATTTTATTCAAGCCTTTCCAATATAATTAAAACGAATTCAGTACAGTACAAAAGAAAAGAAAATAAGTGTCAGGTCCTATCAGTCATCTGTGAAGGTCTCTAGATGGCAGCGATGTTTCCAGCTGTCCATGCCTTATCCAAAAATGTTGTTTACAGATGTGTTAGAGCTAACGAAGAAAGATTTGGCGCCTCGAGTAAGAGGGAGTGATAGAAATATATATATAAATAAGAGAAGTCGAATTCAAATATAAAGAGAGAGAGAGAGAGGAAATGTGTAGTACTCGATGTTGAAAAACAACATTTGACACATCTTCAGAATGGTATTTAGTCGATTATTAACTAACATACAACTATTCAACAAGACTGGCGACCTCATTATTCCTTCTAAGATACTTTTTAATGAATGTAAAAGAAATAAATGAGACAATGAAAGCGAAAATAAAAGAGCACACGATATAGAATAAATCCTGTTGCTTCCTGTTGCTTGCCTCATCAATCTTATTCTCCTACAGTCAGCCCTGAACTAGCAAAACTAACATCAAATCACAAACGTTACCAGACGAAGAAAATAAATAATGATCATAAAAAAAACATGAAGCAAAAAAAATAACTGAATAGGAGCTTTTACTAGGAAAATGAAGAAGGCAATAAAAAAAAAGGAACGGAGAATTAATAAAAAAGAAAAAAAAGAAATATTGAAGAGAAAGAGAAAAGAAGCAAGCAGATTGACAATACATAGATTGTGTGAACTGTTTATTTCCCCGGGCTTTTACTCCTCTTGTAATCTGCGTGAAATCATTACAACCTTATCTGTAAATGTCTGTGGAAATAAAAGCGATGTTGTCCTTTAGTGCTCCATCAACGAGCACTCGTCTGGCAAACCTCTTGTAGCCAGTCTCGGCCCCCGATGTCCTTAGTCTCGACACAGAGATCCCCTGTCACGTGTTCTAGCCTGAAAGGATCATGTACTTATCGTTCACGAAAATAAAAAAAAAATTCAACAGCTTGTTTTTCTTTACGAATTGTTCCATAAGTGTATGGACCCTGAAGACCATTTGAACCAGACAAATATGGATGTTTGAACAAGTTTCTACATGATGATTTATACGTGATTTGTATTTTAAAAAAAACAATTCCAAACTTGTTCAAACGTTCATCCATATATGTTCGGTTAAAAATTGATGAGGTGTTTGGATATGCCCAGGCGGCTCGTTGGCAACAACAGGGTTCTCAGCTCACCCTGAGGTTAGCTGAACAGTCCGATGTGTCTCTGTCCCTCATTGACCACAAAAGTTTCTATAAAAGAACGATAAGGTCGCGAGACCAACTAACCTCTAGTTTGTTTCTCTGGGGGGACAGACTACAGACAGCTTGTGTGGGAATGTTTAGAGGGGTAGGAGAAGGATGAAGGTGACTAACTCCGAGTCATCAGTTATATGAGGCCAAAACAGCTGATCCTGAAAAAGGAAGATGCATAGGGGGAAAAAAGGTTGCCCAAGGCAAAATCTGAACCCATGGAAACTAATATCGCAGTATTGGTGACAAGATTCGAATTAGTGACATTTGAAATAATTTTCCGTGGCAGTTGGCACAATTGCTACATAACACTGATGGAGGCGGAATATAACAACGAAGCATTTGTCATTTTAGTTCTTGATTAGTTTCTACCTGTGACCAGGTGAAACATGATATTGACTGTTTGTTGACAGAGGCGCTGACCTGGGTGCTTACTCGGAGAACAAGGATGGAACGATCCGGGTGGCAAGTGTCAAGATTCCGGGTGGACCCACACTGATTGGACAGAGGTCCATCGCGGGCCACTCTGTGGTGGTGAGTAGTATTCACACGCCAGGTGGCCTCTTGGAATGGATTCAAGTGACTGCTTAAATCTCACTTCTTTAAAAAATATCTTCCCTCCACCTCAAACGGTTTTGATGGGATCAGTTCACTTTCCAAGTCTCAAAAACATAACGAGCATGAGAACTAGTAGACATACTCAAATATTATTTTATTATCTTCTGCAAAATTGTAGTCAGTTTTTTTTCTCTTTCTCTTTCTATCTTTTTCTTGCGCTTCAACATGTTAAAACTAAATTTATTTGTTTAGCTGCTCATGTCGGACCAGATCATATTTCCTTCGCTCTTCAAATAATTTTGGATTATAGCAACGGAAATAATCCTTGAAGCGAGAAAATCGTTTCACAATATTGAATACACGTTAATAATGTTCTCTCTCGGAGGTTGTGGCTAGTCAAAAAATAATAAATTCGTAAATATTCTCGGACATCTTTTTACATGTTCCCCTTAAATACTTCGAGTAGCTTATAAAGGAATTATGGAACATTACTTTTGATTAGCAGTGGCAGATGATTTGCTTTTTTGTAGGCGTTTTGTGAACGAGATTTGTATTCGCATTACAATAAAAGGAAGGCGTGCGTGAGTGTAGTAATCAACACACCCACAAACACATCAACACACCCACACACACACACACACACACACACACGCACAGTGGTAGCATCACATTTCCTGCTTTCAATATTAAACGACACAGCAACACTTAACAATATTTTTTTTATTAACAGCAGTATTTAATAGATGGTATTACAGGTTTATCCATAAACCAGTTTAGTATTGGGTTAAATAATACCACAGACAAACATGAAGTAATTTTTTTTTCTTTCCGTCCAGATATCAAACAAATTTTTTTTAAAGATATAGTATTCTAATGTACAGAATTAGCTTGTCCTTTTGTCCGGTTATTTATCTCGGAATATACCCTGCTGTGTACTTCAATGGAGGTGACCTGTTTGGCTATAGAGAAACTGTGACAGATGGAGAAAACAAGCGATGTTTCACTGTCCACGGAATATGAAGGCAGGAAACACCAGTCTGGACTTCCCTGAAGCTGGAATTCCCCATCATTCATCTGTCAACACGTTAGCGAGTTGTTTTCTTCTCCCCCGAGCGCCTTTCCCCAGACACCATTCCCCACAATGCAAGTACAGCAATGGCTTCAATAAATCCTTTACTTGCGGATGCAAAACTTTGATACATGTTGGCTCCAGCTAACAGGCGTTTGGACAGACAAAAATCACACCCATACATCATTGTTTAGTTTTGCAGCCTTAGTTTCTGATAGATTTTGTTGGCTTCCTGAACCCGACAGTAAGTAAGAAGCAAGTCACTCAACTCGTCTGAAAAACAACGAGTAAATATGAACTGAATGATTGTAGGTGGACGTGTACCTTTGGCTCAGAAATGGCCATCCACCATGCCATCACTGGGTTTATCATGTAAAAATAATTTAATATCTGTTGCAATATATTTGCTGATTCACCAGATGTAGAAGCCGATGCAATTTAGTTTCTCTGTATGTAATTACAGATAAAAGATATTAAATGTTTCTGCTTGTCTAGAAGAGGTAAATGCTAGAATGTCACTGGGGTGAAATGAATGCAAATCACAAGCCTGGATGAGATGGAACGAAATGGATAATAAAGATAATCAATCAACAAGTAAAACAAACGTGACGACGACAAAGATGGAGGAGGCTGGGACAGAGGGGAAACCGAGGCTTACACCTACACACGAATAAAGATTGACGAAGAGAAATATCCATGATGATAAAGTAAGATAAAAGAGATGAAAGCAGACAAAAACAGAAGAAAAGAGACAACAATAAAAGACTTTCTGTTTTCCAGTACGCCATTGTGTCATCAGTTGCAATGATATGATTATTTTTGACAGGACAGTGTTTAAAGTGTTGTAAGTGACTGGTAACTGAATGGTTTCCCTTCAAAGAGTCTTTAAGGGAGTATTCTCTCCACAAATGGCGATTCCAAGCTTGCTTTAGCAACATGGCTCAGCATAATTTGTGTATTCTTCTGACGCATGGTATACATACTAAAATATTGTGTAAGCGATCGTCTGACAAACAAAATTACAGAAGCTGGTGGCATGAGAATACAAAGTATTTCACAAAGCAAAACAGGCATGTATAAGAAAAGATCAACCATAACATGCTTTATGTGATGGATGTTCTTTAAAGTGGTTTGTTTTTTTTCATACAGGGACACTGTCGCAATGGCAATATATTTCCATTATATATAAAAAGTACAGATACAGAGGCAAACACGTGTCAAAATCAAACTATTACTACAGTCAACTAGCAAGTCAATTATGGAAGACGAGATAATCAATCGTTTGTAATCTGAATTTTAGGTTTCAAACTAACCTTTCACCCAAGATCGCGTGTACAACATGGCTGTGGGACGATGAACGTTGACCGCCATGTTTTCATGTCGAGTGACATGTTCAGCATCCTTCTGTCTCATGTGTTCACTCTCAGTCTCAATCTCTGGATTTAGAGATCGTGCTTAAGGGATTTAAACCGGAACAAAAGGATGAAAATTTGAGCGAACTCATCAGTTCCTGCGTGATGGAGGGTTAGGTTATAAACAGAAAAAATTATGTTGGGCCAAAGCTGTATGAAAAATAGAAGAAGGTCATTGCAAAACAAATATAAACCTCCTTCTGCGTTACTTGCGTGGTTTCCGGTTCCACAGGAAGTAAAATGTTTACAGATCCTCCAACACAAGAGGAACCAATGTTCAAAGTGCACTTTCTATTCTCCGTGGTAGCGTCTGTTTACATCCTTCTCATGAAGTATGTCTTTCTGAAAATTGCAGACCTTCCATTTCTCTCTCAGTGCAAGTTATAAATCAGAACGGGGTGGCCAGTCGTCAAAACAGTACCAGCACTACCCAACATATTTCTTGTCAGATGAGTGTGACCTCCTCACTTACTAGGGTCAGTTTGTTTTCCTTCGCAAAGTGTACACAAAAATGTCATCCTTCACAGACAGAAACAATTTTAGAAAGTAATTCTCGATCATTTAAACCCAACTCGCTAGTCCTTTGCTCTCTTGAAGTGTTTTCACCGAGAAGAGATTTGATCATATAATCGAAAAATAAAGATGAGATTGCTCGTTTGGAGCACTGCGATCGTCTTATTCATTTTTCCATCATCTTGGAAAAGTTAATGGCGTGGAAACTATTCTAAACTTCAACAACTATTCAGGAAATCGGATGAACTGCTTCAATTCTCCCGTCCGTGCTATTAGATAAGGTTTCTTATTCAAACATCGACCAGAACTGAAAATAATAAATCCTTTTACTATTAAGCTACAATGAGCAGTTCTGCGTATTTAGGAACAACAAAATAAGGTCTAGATAAATAAATGCAAAGCACATTTATTGAAAAAGTTTTATGCATATTCGACAGTTGTACAAGACAGAGGTCTGGCAGAATGCTGGAGTGCACGTGGACTTTGGTGTCCTCTTTGTGTTAGAAACAGCAGCCAACAACAGTAAATCACTGTCAGCAAAAAAAGAGACTTTTTATCGAATATTGCGAACATTTCCGGGGGAGATAACAGCCGTTCTCCCCACATCTACTGAGGATGCTGGGCTATTTGCGACTGACAGGGCTTGGACATGTTGATGACGATACCTTGTGTCTCGGTCTTAACCCGCTGTTTGTTCTGTCCTCATTGTCCCCACGCACTCGCTGCACTCGGACAAGTTGGTTAATGATTTTGCCAACAGCGATGAAAGTTTTTGAATTAAAGCTTAGAAGAGTTGTTGGGAGAATAAATTTCCCTCTTTTTCAAAATCGAAAATCCTCCGTGGATTTTTTTGAAGACCGCTGGACATTTGGTAAGAACATGGCAACACTCCGCGTTAGTTGTGCGATCAGGTGAAGAGGATTTGTTAAAGGTTGATCGCTAATTGCCCAGGTCTCACTGGCATGATCTGTAAAATACAAAGCTTTAAGCTGTAGAATGATTGATTGTTTAAAGTGTAGGGGAAGTGAAGTATTGTAGACAGCATGTAGGACAGAGCATTTAGAAGATGAAGACAACTTCTCCCTAACAACATTTTATTTGCTTGGTTGTCAAGGGGGTTAAGTTGGCGAGCTTCAGAAAATTGAGCAGGGCCATGATGATTCTACCAACAACAAAGAATATGTGAAAAAATGTTATATTTTGTTGATTAATCACAGGTATTAATTTTGTTTTCTTATATATATTTGTTCCTGTCTTCTTACCCATGCCTTTAAAAAAACACGTAAGCAGTGTTTCTAAATGGTCTTTAGCCCATTTCTCTCATATAATCCTAACACTTTGTACTCATTATGCAGGTGTTAAAAGGTACGAATATAACCTCCCAGAAAACGCCACCGGAAGTACTGGGCTGCTGCGTTGTGGGCTTTGCTGACCTCGATCAGCTGAGCCAGGGAGACAGCAGTCCTTCAACCTCGTTTACTCCCAGCACCTCTGATCAGCAACCTTCCAATCTCAAGGACCAGGGCTCCAGTGGGCCCCGCCAATCCTACCCTCCCAACACCTTCCGGTCCTCATCCGACCCTAACTCCAATCTGCCCATTGACCTGTCCTCAAAGACCTCCCGCATCGACTCCATCCTTCCTTCCAGCATTCAGAGCAACTTCAAGGCCCCCGAAGCACCCCGATTTCAAGACATTTTCGGTCTGCAGGGAGGGGAATCTCCTCTTGGCAAATCCGGGTTTGGTAGCGCCTTTGGGCCCAGCCCCGACAGCAACAAGAACAAGTTCTCAGACCTCTTTTTCAAGGACACGGACATCCGTAACTTCAAAAAGGACGCGACCATAACAGCGGAGGAGAAGAGAAGCCTAAAGGAAAAAGCGGAAGACGACACAAGAGACAAAGGCAAGGGCAGAAAGGGCTCCGGTAGGCGTCGCGGCGACGGCAGGTCCCAGTCTTCTCGAGCTCCAAACGGTGACAACACGGACGACGGCAACTACTTGTCCTCCAGACCTTCTCGCTTTGGCAACAGGTCTGGCAAGTCCGGTGGGCAAGCGGCCGACAGTGGTTCTTCCGACCAGAGCGGAGCTGCTGACCCACCACCTGCAGGCCAGCCACAGGCTCCCTCCGCACCTGGCGGATCTGGGACCAACTCACCTGTAGGCAATAATCCAGGTATCCCGAGCGAGGGCGCCAGTGGAGGAAGTGGAGTCAACCCAGCACCTACTGTCTCTGGATGATAAGCAAGAAGCCAGCCACTGACAGGAGTGCACCAACATCAAAGTAGAAAATTTCAGCAACTTTTTATCACCAGATACATGATCTGACGACAGGTTTCTGGGCTTTAGGTTTGCCCTCTGGTATCAAAGCAACTTTCTTGATTGCTTCATTTCTTGATTTAATTTTCAACAGTGGCTCAGTTACAACATATCTCTATTTTAGGTTATGACAAAGTTCATCAGTGCATTTGCTGGTCTGTACTATCATCTGACTGGGTTCTGTCTTCAGCATAGGTTGCATCATACTGTAACACTGTCGTGGCCAATCCTTGAAATAAAGAATGAGTAATAATAAACCGCTTAATAATTATTTGTGGTTCTTGTGGAAGCTTTCATTGAGAAGAACATTATGACCGTGTGGTGCTTAAATAATTAAATATTTCAGCTGCTTTAAATTTCTTACAGTGTCGGAGAAATTAATGGTGATTAACAGGTGTACTCAAATTTTTTTTCCTGCGTATTTTGGATAATATGATGTAATCATTAGTATCAAATTTCAAAAATTTGTCGGTAAGACAGAAAAGAACATACCCTGAGTATGACTTAAGATGGAGTCGTCTACAAATGTGGGTTTCAATATAGTTCTATGTAAAACAAAGGAGAATCCAGCAAAATATGGTGTTACCAAGTGTATATTTCAGCAATCAGATGGGTTAAGTATGCTCTAGAATGTCACAGCGAAATTGCATTAATCTTTATTAATTTTTTTTTCAGGAAATTGTTCCTTCGAATGACTGTAACATTAGAACACTTTGCATCATACATCATCACAGGCTATAAAATATACAATCTCTACATTGCAACCTTAGTTCTCCAATTGTAATCATTTTCGCTGACATTTTAGTCTCCCCCACCTGTTATTAATCTGGACACATCATATTGCCATTTAAATAGGAGCACAACGACACAAGTAGGATGTCATTTAAAAGGTCAACACAAAAACGGATGTTTGTGAATGACAGCAAGCAGTCCAGTCATCTGCATTAATGTGCGTGTCCTATGCATGAGTTTTTGTATATCTGAGTTGCATGATAAGCGAGTGTAAATAAAGTCTGGTTCTAACTCTTGGTCCTCTTAGCCCACCACTTCTGTTTATGCTTCATCTAAAGTCAAACTCATGGAGTGAGTGCCAGTCTTTGGCTAAAATTACTGTCAGTTTGTTAATCAGATGTTTGTGTTACATTTTCTTTACATCGCTATGTGCATCTGCTTGTTTAGTGTTTTTGTTCAGTCTGAGTTTATCCTGTCTGGCGATGTTCCCACCCCTAGTACAGCAGAACCGAAAGTCGAGGAGCTGCATATACCCGAAGTGTAAAATATCTTCAGCAGTTCTAAGTTCACATTAAAAGACTTCAGTTGTCTCATTAAAGTCACATGCCACAAAGGGATCAGTCTCCTGTCTGTAGTAGGAATCGTTATCGTTGGAACTCAGTCCCCTAAGTCCGGTGTCTGAAAATGTAATTAAGGGCACTTTGACTTCTGTGCTAACCCCGTTCGCAAGAGTTCGGCCAAAGGCAGCAAATTGAATAATATTCTAGTCACCTACATATAGCATTCAAGTCTGGGGATGAAAGAGAACAGCAGTAACTATCTCTTTCTCTCCCTCCTCTCTTTCTCTTTATATGATTATATATACACCGGATCATCACTTGCACGACGCACCACTCTCCTGGCATCATTTGACTTGAATACCTACTTATGTCATTGGTGGTCGATTCTTCTTTAGGGCATCAGTGGATTTTTCCTGTAGATGTTTCGACGATTTGGTCTTGCATGGATCGATCTGGTCTTGGTTAGAGTCGATCTGCCTATAGTTGGTGGTAGATATGGCGGGGTCGATGTGGCTTGGGGTCGAAGCGTCCACTCGGGTTCGTTGATAATCTGGGCTGCTACCAATCCGGCATACTGTTCTGTCAGCTGCGAGTCATCATAGTCCTATTTCTGGACTTATAAGCTTTGTGGCGTCCATCCCCTCTTTAAGGTCCACCACACATATACTTATCCACCCGACAATTGGCAGTGAACACGAGGGCTTTGGTCCTTGGCCGGAAAGCTTTCTCCCGAGAAAGTAATGCATGATCACTACTTTCATCCTGAAAAGCTTGTGCCCAGATATCAAATTTTGTAGGGTTTTCATCCTTAATCATAGCTTGACATCTAAAAATAAAAATAAAGGGAACTTTCCGTTCTTCCTGAGCTCACCTTAATACACATTTTAAAAGATATACCACCCCAGTCCAACTACATGACATGGTCTTCCTTCAGATCTTCCAGAAGAGAGGGACTTGCTCCACGCTGTACGCTCGATTGAAGAGGTATACCTATTATAAAAACTCTAGAAAAGATAAAAAAATTATCTACTATGTCTATGTCGCCTTACATTCCTCTACAATCCCCTTTCGTACAGTGGAGTAAGCAACACACTGAAGTGCAAGAGAGGTCAGCGCCGTCTATCGCAATCGTCCTACTGACTTCTACTGTGGTCTCCCAAAATGTCGCTTTTAGTCTAAAAGACCAGGATAAAGAAGCCGAATACCCTAAATAGTTCTTACCAAATAAGAAACAGTGTATCTGGATGTCGTTCCATTGTGTAATGCAATAATTTACTGTGTTAATATTTATCAGGTATCACAAGTCCTCTCTTCTCTACCCTTACTACCTTACACCGAAAACCTAATATTTTCACTTGCAAATGAAGCAAATGTTTTGCTTTCTCGTGGTTAGGGTATTGTGTGCTGCTGAAACAGGACAAAAGAGCAGCTTCTTAACTCGGGCAAGCATTACAGTTGGCTGGACCTTACAGGTCTGCTGCGGGAACAGGTTCAAAGCCGAGCTGCCGCTTGTCTGTTTGTTAACGCTGATGAAGCGCAAACAGTTGATGCCCGACGCACGTAAATGAGATTAAGATGTGAAAAATACTCGTGAAGACAGTTTTACAATGATTTAAATTCTATTTGTTATACGAATCGATGTCTTCAGACGCCACACTTTATCTAGATAATTGCAGTGGATGGGATTACAAGGTTTTCAGTAAAAAGATGGATGAATATTAAGGGGTGAGAGAGAGAGCGAGAGAGAGAGAGAGAAAAAAAGAAAGAAAGAGAAACAGAGAGAGAGAAAGAAATTTTTTTCATAAAGTGTAGAAGCGAAGTAGCAGTAAATCCGACAGAAATGAAAGCAGTCTTTTTTAAGTAACATGCGCAAGAATTTAAGAGTGTGGATGGCGGGAAGACTGGCCAGAAAAGAGGATCAGGCTACTTTCAGTGGAAAAGCGGATGAAGACGAAAACCTTGTTATGAATGAAGCTCGAGGCAACAAGTCCTGAAAATATTGATATCAAGGAGAAATGCACAGCAGGAAGTTCAGAAACAGTCAGGAGAGAGAGAGAGAGAGAAAGACTCCGGTCCACGTCTGGTGCTTCGAGGTGAACACATGACCATGTCACTCCTCTCCTTCGTTTTCTACACTGGGTCTACATCCGTTCTCTCATTCAGTACAAACTTCTAACAACAATTCACATACTGTTTATCCATCTTCTAACTCTATCATTTATTTCTTCCCTCTATTCTCTAGTCCACCTGCTCGTCTTTCTCTGCAAGGTTCACACCGTTTCCTGAAAGTTGTTCACCTTGACCATAAATAACCGAGGAATAGCGACTGAAAATAGATAAATGGATGTCGAGGATAAAGAGACGTATTGGCTTGTTAGTAAAGGAACGTGGGCAAAATGTTTTCAGAGCTCACAGTAATGAGATATCCTTGGGCGGTAGTTAGGAATCAAAGGTTACCTGAGAGTTAGCTATATAACAGGGGCCGTGTTCATGAAGCGAAAGTAAATAACTACCCAGGGAGCAAAACGATTAAATAAAGGAAAGACTTCCAGTCTAAGTAGTTGAAGCAGTCTATAGCCCACAGATGTTGCTTTATTTTATTTTACCCTTGGAAATCTTTGCCACTGCTTGATAATTATGGTCCCAGAGGTAAACGACTGTCACGAAGACTGGACACCCTTTCATAACTAAGAACTAAGGGTCTTGCCGTTGATTTACCTGGGACAACAACTTACTATTCTTCATGAATACGGTTTCTGATCAGTTGCAGTGTACTGTAAATTAAAACAGGTGAAAGATCCAAGTCTTGTAAGACTGGAGGAAGTGGGAAATAAAACTGGCAATAAAACGACATTTTGTCATTTGGCAGAGAGAGTATTGATACAAATGCATCACAAGTCATATAAAACTTAATGGCAGGATCCAGCATGCCAGCCTTACTGGAGCCACAGCAACAACAACATGTAAAATGTGATTCCGCTAGTCGCGTGTAAAAGGTTGCTAATTTTAAGTTTTCTCCCAGAAATACTCCCTAAAATGGCATCAACGCTCGTCTTGCGAAAAAGGACAAGCCTCTTAAGAATGCCCTCAGTGAAACAGGTCCACTCTCCGGACAAACCTGGTTTGAGGGGATATTCTGCTCTCAAAGAGGAAGACGGAGAAGAGAGGACAAAGCCGTTTGCAGACAATTTAGTCTGGCTGCTAGGTAGAACACGAGTTCAATATTTTCACTGAAAGGGGGATTTACTGCGGAAAAGTGTGGAGTGAACTTCGACATTAAGCAGCAAAAACTTTATTTAGCTTTTTCACTTTCTTCTTTCGCTTTTTGTACTTTCTTCCTTCTCTTTATCCTTCGGTTAAAAAATCAGCTGGAGGAACATTTTTAACATGTTTTGCTATCGTCGCTCTTTGACGAAATTAAAAAAAAAAAAAGCTACCTCAGCAACTCCGACTCAGTTTTCATTGTCTTTGACATCGTCGTGTTGCCACTGACAACACCACCATAACCGTCGGTGCAAAAATGATTACTCCTTTTACAACATTTAGTCAGGATTAAGCAAACATTACATCGAGCTTACATAACACATACAGATACAGATAAACACACACAGACATAGACACTTATACACAGAGAGAGACAGACACACACTCTCTCTTTCCTTCTCTGATTTAGTTTAAAGATTTGGCACCAAACACGCACGACAGCCAGAAGCGTTGGAAGGACAAGGAGGACGACGAGAATTGTGGAATTCAGAAGCAAGCGCCAAGTAAAAGTTTAGAAGTCAATCAGTTCAAATGTTCATTTTCACTTCCAATTGCTGTTCACCTCGACTTTCCGAGGGAGTGAGTTGACTTCAGCGTCCCAGACTGCCATTACGAGCCCAGCCTTTCCCCACACATGCATTGTCAGCCTCGTCTTGAGGAGACAGCGTGTTCCCAGACGGGCTTAATCGACATGCCACTCACAAAGAAGAAATTCCAAGTCTAATAAAATCACGATGTACAAGAATTTTCTTTACGTGGAAGACTGGTCTGTGCTGTGGGTAACTGTCCCTTCTGAAAACCCTTTCTCCCTCTTCTCTACACTTATTCTTCTTGTTAAACTCAGCGATGTTGATGGATTAGCGTGCTGGTCTGGTCCCAGACCGAATTCTGTTTAATAAACTCCTTGGATTCTCTCCCCCAAATGCGGTGCAATTTAATTTTATTTCTTCGACTTTGAAAGGTAGGAGAGTGTTGGGCAAGTCATGGCTCGACGGCACGAACGAAGTTTCTAAGTCTGAACAGTGAACCTAATAAGACAGAAATACTTATCCCTGGTCGCCTGTCATTAGTGTTGTAGATATGTTGTCTGTCACTATCGTTGTAGACATCTGATTTCATCATGTTTTCTGTCACCAGCGCTAAGAGGAACACGCACACACACACACACAAAGCAAATTACACTTCCTGTCAAGGAGGATGTGACCCTCCCACACTGTCGTACAGCAACCCTACATCAGGGACATGCCGGAGGAGTCATTCGCTTAATCAATGTTCCCCACGAGGTCTCGATAGCGTGTTTCATCTGCGCTGCAACATTCTCATGCATTCCTTAATGAACAACCCGCAAAAAATTCACTTCACATATAAAAGCGTCAACGGCCACATCTGAGGACAGCTATTATATACACAGCTCTACCCCTACACAGTCCCAGAGCGAGAGGTCGAAGCCTCGGCAGGCAAATCTTTTTTTCAAATGTCCATGACCACCAGCTAGCCTCTGGTCAATTTCCCGTCGAACCGTTAAATTTCAATTTTCCAAGTCATCATTAAGAGCGTATCCCCCTGATTCAGGTTCCCACAGGCGATGTGGATCGAACCGAAGACTCTTTGGTTTCCTGCTCATTTTAACTAAACAGATTAAAATTTTAGTTTTCAATAAAGGACAAAGAGCAAAAGTCACAGCCAGATTGGAAACAAATGAAAAAGACAAATCATGATGTTTAGACACAACACATTATTGCCTCAGTCCAGGACAGCACAAGATATAACAACCTGAGGTCTAAAAGTTTTGTTAAACATTTTCTATAGATTTATTTACCGATTTTATCAATACCTCCAACATCCAGAGAAAAACACAATTAAATTCGACCTCACAAACCAGAGAGGCACTACGACCGACAACTCTGATCTCCAGAGAAAAGCACACGACAATCAAGCAACACACAACACGCACCTCAAAGCACACTCCCGAGGTGGGAGCACTTGACCTTCAATAGTCATCACCTCGTCGTAAATCGAATCCCACTCCGATGAGAGCTTTGAAGCTATTCCTAGCTTTTTTCGTACTTGTCTCCCTTTACAAGATCATCGCTAGGGGCAGATTTGAAACTAGTTTTGATGGCCTCCAAAGGCTAGCCTCCCTTTTAAAGAACTGTGTTCTCAGACATTTGGAAGCTCTCTTGAGAAATCTCCAGATCCTCAGAAGCGTCTGGGTTTACTGCTAGTGACGTCCCTTTACCCACTTTATAATCACGTTACGCGTCTCAAAGATGGCGGCCCTTGTTTGTGTTTTTTTTTTTTAAAGAGACAACAAAGGCGTAGGAGAGCAATAACGAGAAGCTTCACTTCCATTTGAAACTTTCTGTCGATGCTTCAGTCAACAGCTTTACTCATCAAACGCTCTTGTGATTTAAAAATGTTGTGACGTCAGAAAGGTCTATATTTTCCAGAACATACAAGCCATACAATATACACTATGGTCTAAAACTCTCGTACTGGACATTCTCCGGTTTCCTCAGATGGATTTGACATTTGCTTGTTGAATACTTTCACTTGTCACGTTGCCGATAAACAATTCTTTTGCAACAATCGTCTGAGATGAAAGTTCAATGAAAGTAAAAGTTAAAAAATTTACAGCGGATGTTGAAGCCTATATCCAGTCAAATCATCAAAGGAAACCAAACGAAACAAACAAATTTTAGTGAGTTTTATGAGACGCTGAGAAAGTATCAGATTTGTGCGGCTGCTAACAAAAGTCAGGGCCGAAGCTTGGGTATTTGTGGAACTTAAATCCCACATTTCAATATCTGTCTTGTACTTCTGTTAATTAACTTCTAACATAAACTTGAAAACTCTCGCGGATTAGAAACAAAGTAACGAAAAGGTAACAGACAAATTTGTTTTTTCTCTACATTTCGCTTTAACAATCCCTGAAACCTCTAAAATTAATATTTATTTTTCTCATGTATCCGTTTTGAAAGCCGATATTCCTTCTGTTGTTTATTCTTGTCTTGTCTATATTTCTCGTCACTTCAAACATAGACAGGTCGGGAACAGACCTGACCACTCTCATATCAGTGCAAAGCGAGACAACTGTCACCAGGACCTTTGTGACGGCAGCAAAGGCGCGTGACAAACTGTCGGCACTTGCACGCACGTCACTCTCCCGTTTCAAAAGCCAGTGACGTGCACTGCTCACTTCCTGCCCTGGCCCCTGTCGGCGCTGCTGTCGACTTTGAGACACGGATCCAATCACCTGTATTGATGACGATCGACCCGTCGCCGCTGCGCTTCTTGGAGGAGGTGTGGGGTTGGCGAAGGGGTCGGGGTCTTGAGGGGAAAGTCAATTTTCTCCAAAAGAGAGATGGACATCTCTTCCCTGCCTTGTGTGTGTCACAGGCCTGGAAACTATGTGACGTTACAGTGTTTCCATTGTCCTTGGTGTAAAAATTGTGGTTTAATACTTCATCGGCGTTAAAGAAGACGAAAAAAATTAATCCGACAGTTATTAAAGGATGTTTTGCGCTGCATCAGCAACTGATAATACATCAGATGGCCTTTTAAGCACAGGTGTCACGTGCAGAATAGAATAGACGCGGCCAATCTAAACCAAGATCAGAGAATCAGCAAGGCCTTGGTGGCGATTATTCACTTGACCAGAGGACACTAATCGACAGAATATTGAAGGGGCAGAGAGGCGGGTCTGTGAAGTGTTCTGAAGAGCTTTGCTTCCGCCTCTAGCATCGCTAGGAAAACACTCGGAACAGAAGCTAGATACGAGCGTGTCTCAGACAATGCGTCACTTCCGTTTAGTGCTTATGTGCCAACGGAAGTGGAATGAGATGAAAATTTAGAAACTTATAATAGCGTAATGGTTAGTCGGTAGCAGATATGTGTCTGTAAGGGGGGAATGGGGATTTAAGTTGTCAAGGGTTCATGACTGAATATGATGATTTGCTGTTTGCGACATTGGAGGGTCGTGGGGATCCGGTAGTCGTTCAAATTGTTGTTTTGAGTCAGTCGTTGCGGTCGCCGCTGATAGGGCTAGACAACAAATCTTCACAAAAGTCATGTTACTGAAAGAAAATTAGTCATTTCTTATTTACTTGTATGTGTTCAACACAAATATGACAATCAAAGTGGAAAATTGGTTTTTATTTGTTTGTAATTTGCAATAATTATTGTGTATCATGAACTGCATGCTAATATTATTTTCCTCTGGTTAATACCTGTAGCAAAATCAAGTCGCAGACTTTGTCTCTTGCCTGTCTCTTGAACAGTTGTTCGGGAACATCTCTGGGAAGTCAGCCAGCAGTGTTCGTTTGCTTTGTCATCCCGCCGTAAAGAGGAGGAACCCAGCAGAAGTAACAGTCATTTGCGAGGTTGCCTGGATCTCTGCAAACATTGGGGACTGCAAACGGCATTTATGGTCTTCTGTCATTCAATCAATGTGAAAGCTGTGTTGCACATGTAGCAAAGCATATACACGGGGCCCAAGGCTTGTCTCGGTCGTCAATCTTGCATCTGAAGTAAAGATGATACGCCTTCTTCACTTGAGAAGTGATACTTTTCTTTTGGTCAGCACACGTCACTTCCCCACAAACACAGCAAAAATTATCCACGGTAGTAACGCACTTTTGAGGCATTGGTGTACTGTATCGTAACTAAACGGATAAAATAATAACAGTTGTATGTAACAGTAGCTTACCCTGTATCCCACGAAGTCTGAAATATTTTAAATGCTCAACCTTTATGAATGGGCTATATATAGTACTGTGACGTCATTTTACTTCAGCACCCGCCTGGCAGTAGGACTGCATTGCATCAGAAAATGACGCAATAAAGTCTGTATGACGTGTAATGACGGCAATTTGCAATGTGATGCAACATTACGTCATTCTGGAGGGGTCAGCGGAGCGGTAACGTGGGAGACGGGAAGAGAGTTGTCTCCTCATGGCCTGAGGGCGATGAACTGTACTGTGCTTTGTTTCTACAGGCTCAAGAATCATCGATAACCTTTATTAGCCTCTCAGAGGTCGTACTCTGAAATCATCTAATGAGGAGACGACATTATAGCATGCTCATTCATGCAGACATGCATACAGAAAATTTGAATGTTAAGCACAGATGCAGGAAGTGAGATAGAGGGAACGTCCACAAGAACTCGTGGACAAGAATGTAGTCTTCCTACAGCCAGACACCACACAGACTGTCGTGGCCATGTTGAAGGCAAACAAAGAATAAATTAAGCAGCCTTGATCTTCCTCGTCTTCGGTCTCTGATTCAGCTTCTTGCTGTTGACAGACGAGAAGTGGTCCATATTCCTAATCTTCAGCATGCCAGAGAAAGGCGAGAGGTGGGTTTACTCAATCTTCGCAGCAAACACGAAGTCTTTCATTCGGAGGACGCCGACTGGCCTGCAAGTTGCTATGACTACTGATGCTCTTTTTTTTTCTTTTTTTTTTTCGCTGTTCTGGTCTAGAAAAACCTCTTTAATAGAAGAGCGTGCCCCTGTCGCGTGAATGGGAAAGATAGAGTGACAGAACCAGAAAGTGTGTGTGTGTGTGTGCATCGTTTGATTGCGGAGTTTTTGCAATTTTTCTCAAATTTCACGGATTTAGTCTTTTTTTTTAAATCTTTGAATATTTTGTATTTTTTGTAACATTTTCCAGAATGTAGTAAAAACGATTTATTTTCAGGGTAGATGCTCTCAGATACTTTATCATGTAAGCACTGAACCGTGCCGTGTTTGTCTGAGAGAACGAGCATGAAAAACGCAGGCAAACTTTTTTTTTTCGCACTGTCTGCTTCTCTTTGAACAACAGGCCAAAACACCAGCTTTCAAGCAAACACGGTCTTTAAAAAGGCAAACAAGAGCCAATACATCAAAGATCAGTGGACATTGCATTTCTATTTTTTCCAGCCCCTGTTTGATAGATCTCATAACCGGCAGAGCCATTTCCCGTCCCTGCTGTTATCTTTCTGTTGCTAATAACAACGACGTGAGGACACAGAAAGTGTTTATTGTGATCTCAGAGAAAAGGAGAGTGTTGACAGGAAGCAGCCCCCACCTACTCCCTTACCACCTGCAGGCGAAAAGACAGTTTTGCCACATAGCTGAGGACAGAACCAGGACCAGACAAAATGGCGTCAGCTGCAGCAGCGCCCCCTCACCAGGCTGGAGACTAGAAGCTTTCTCAGTAATTCTCTCAACTTCCGTCCGCCATTTTGTGGCGGCGGAACATAGCACCTGTTGTCCCAGCCTGATCCCCCGTGTAAAAAGACCAACACTGAAACGACTTAAGTATATTGCCCTCGCCAGATCCCTCCTTGATTGCTATTATTACCGCGCGAATAATTGTCTTCAATTTTCTTTGTTGTTTTCTGGACTCCAAGTGTCCTTAGTTGGCCCAACATCTCTCTGCCTCCACCCCGCTATTCCCTCCCTATCTCCCTTTTTATGTTTTAAGTGCAATTTCCGGTAAAGGACCAGTTTTTGTCTCTCCTTGAGTGGAGATTTCTGTCATGAAAGAAAATAAACATTTGGCTTTGTGTTCGGTTTGTTTAAAGAAGGTATATGGTCTGAGTTGGGTCGTGTTTTACGTCTAGACGTCCTCCATGTTTTCATGTTTTTAAAGAATATTTTCAAACCTTGGAAAAAGTTAAAAATAACTCTTTTAATGCTTTAATCTTGAAAGCAATGCTTTCACGTCTGTTATGTTTCCTGCCTTTGATTTGAAAATGTACATGGAACCCAAAGCCTCTTCTGGCTTCTGATTACGTAAAACTCCTTAAAATAAGGACTCGATTAAAAGTGATCCCTTAGGGCAATTCATAGAAAATTTTATAAAGCTAAGGTTCTATCTACTAGAGGAAACTAAATCGGAACTTTCTTGTTATGATCGTCTCGTGATACAGTTTCTTTTCTATTAGTGTCACTGTGAGTCGTGTTCAGCAGCAGGGAGAGTTGGTTCATCGTCTCTTCCAGTCAGTGTACACACTTCTCCACTCTCTGCTCCTCTCCAGGATGATCTGTTTACGGGGCCATAACTCCAGTCGCTCCTTTTACGGTAAAGATGGCGACAAGGCATGGTCCTGGTGTGCGGCTTGCTACAAATGTCACATCGCCGCCCTTCTTGTTCGTCTCTCGACAGAGAGCAATATAAGACGAGAGTCCAGCCCCGAGGAAGAAAATGTAGGACGCAGATCAACGTGTCATCTCTAGAAGTGGTTTACCAATGTCCTTAGTCCCTACTTGAGGTGGACCATTCTCTGAGTTTCAAGATACGTTGGCACAGAGCAATGATGGCCTTTGATGTGACTTTCATCCTGTTTGAGCTTGCAGCAACCGTAACATTATCTTCACGAGCCTGAAGCTGAGGCTTCATCCCCCACTTTGAGCAGCTCAGATGAGATGTTGTCAAAGCCAGGTGTCTTTTCCTCCCTTTAGACCTCGTACCCGTTCTTTTGACCTCTTGCCTTAAGCCTGAATGTTTTGAAAGATGTTAGTGCTAGAAATGGAATAGGTCCTGGGTACAGGTATAGGTATTTTGCTTCACGGTTAAATACAGCAGTGGTTTCTATGAAAGGGCAGCCATTGGTGTCTTCGATGAATGAGGTCTTCTGTTTACCTGTCTCAATAATGTCCTCAAATAAGTAATTGGTAATTTTTATGCCGTCACCCTGTGCCATTCCCTCTTTTATAGTCTGGCATTGGCCCTTGATCTAGTTCTCACTAACTGCCTTCATCACTTTCCTGACGGCACAATGCACTTCATTGTAATTGGAAGCTGCTTTGGGTTTGCTTTTCTTTCTTTCTTCAAGACCATTCTTTGGTCTTAGAGCTCTAGGATGTTCGTGACCCAGAGGTTTTCTTATTCCTTTGACGGCCTAGCCCTTCCTGGGATGTTGACAGTGGAACCCCTTTGATGTCTTCACATCACAGTTCACAAAGTTCCGTATGACAAATTTATCTCCAACGTTTGGGTCTGTCAGCTTTTTCAAATGAATGTATAATCGGGGGATGGTTGAAAAGCGTTGTGTCTCAGCTCCAGCTTTAGATTCGTAAACAAGTTCATCTTTCATCTCTGTGTCATCGGCTTTGTCCTCGTCTTGGCCTTGTTGATGCTGGACTTGACTTATATCAGCAGGATGAAGCAGATTTGGTTCTGGACCAGTTCATCTGGTGAGTGACAAGTTCTTCTGGGGGGTGTAGTGTATTGTGCACGTAGTGTTTTATTTACTGATCTTTGATGCATTATGTTCAGGAAACGACGGAGGCTATGAGAGATTCGGTTTCTCAAGGAAATCATCTCTAAGATAAGAAAGTCTGCTTTCCGACAGTGTCAGCTATGGTTCCACAACAGATCGTGCATAGGTATATGTCTCTTTTAATTAAAAAAAAAGTTTTTATGAGCTGCGTAAGATAATTTCTTTGTAAGTCTACTATTAAAATGCATTGTCTAGCGGCCTTGATGAAGTCATCATAAGTAGTAGAGCGTGTCTAGAGCACGTTAAGTGGAAGTAAAGCAGATCCTTCCATCTCTCCTCTTTCCCCGCTATTACCTTCCTATCATCAAGTATCCATTACAACTGGGGTGGACTGGGGTAGATAGGGGTGGACTGGGGTGGGCTGGGCTGGGCTGGGCTGAAATAGGAAAAGAATTAATCCTCTTTCTGCTCCACAGTACAGCACATCAATCACCGCGGGGATCTTGTGAAAAACAAATTGTGGAAAAATAACCACCTGGAAAATGTTGTAAACCAGCTTCATCTCCGCCCAAATCTTACACTGCTAACAAGCCCTCCATGTGCACACTGCACACAGAATGAGACTGGCGATTCATAGCTAACCCTGGGGATAAAGTTACTTCCGCTTCCTCACGACGGCCGCAGGCAAGTGGATAACGAATGGCCCAGGTAGCTCCGTGTTAATATGACCAGAGGTTTCCGATTCTTCAGGAAAGCCTGGTTGCAGCAGTTTCCACATCCGTGCCTGCATGGCATCGATAATGTTATTCATTAACAGAAGGCATGGGAATGCGTCCAACCACGATATCCGAAAGAGATGGAGAGAAAGGAGAAAGATTCTTGCGGAGCAAGGCTAGCTGATAAGAGTTTAGTTCTAAGTTACTAAGCTACTACTCGCTCCCACCTGCACGCTGGACTTGACCATACAGCACCGGAAGTGAACGTCTAGCCACAAAATCTCACTTTGATCGTCAAATGACAGGAAGCTTTCAGGATTAACATGTTTACCAGGCTATTTGTCTCTGTCCTGCGGCCCTGAAACTCGTCTGGAAGTGCAATATTATTTGAATGTGATTTTGGTCCATAATTAATCAGAGAAAAGATCATTATAAAATTCTTTCTTTGCATAAAGAGGCAGCACCCGTTGCTGGACAAGTCGAACATGATTTGAACATTATTCAACCATGGATGACTATGATGGCAGTTGTGTACGCGTTACCAAGACTACCAAACATTGCTCTACCTCACTCACCCCCAGGACAGACCAATGAGACGATTTTGCTTTGTATTTTGAACACGATCTCTCAAAATATTATTAATAAATCCACATATAGATTTTAAGCAATAATTCAGTTGCAGCAGAACCAACAAACACAACAATAACAGCGGCAGTCCTTGAATGGTACCAGCTTTTGCTGGTTTTAGGGTATTTGTCGTCGGGGAGGGGATTAGGAAGGGAAGGAAAGGATCGGAAATCGCAGCGGTTGGCAATGCTCACCACGGCGGCTTGTCTGGAGTGGCGATAATCAAGCCCTATGTGGTATGGCAGACCATTATTTCATGTTAGCCAGCCAATTTTATTTCTTGTCTACCACCCTTCAATTTTCCCTGCAGGACGGTCTTAGAAAGTGTTACATGGCCAAACCAGACCAGTCCCACCACTTCCCTCCTATCATGAGAAGAGCTTGGTACCCCACCAGAGTGAAGAATACCGCACTCCGGACATCGTCGGTTTTAACGGACTTTTTTGTAGAAAATCCGGAAAAAATCCTTAGGATTATGGTCTCAAAAACCTTGTTTTTTGTCTGTATTATCAGGCAGAGATCATGTCTTGCATTCTTAAAGCGTTCCATCTTTGGGGAACTTGTATAATCGGTGCTTAGCAAACCTGATAGTACTGCTGAGTCATATGTTGTTTACTCTGACCACTACTGCTCTCGTTGCTGAAGTTTTTGTCTTCCAGCTGCCATGACTGCCAAGTACCTACAGCTTCAGCTCCTTGTGCTGCATCCCAGTCAGACACATCTCAGCTTTCGTCGTCGATGTCATCCCTAAACATCTTCTTGTCAATGTTCGTCTCCATGTATATGTTCATTCACACTGTTGGTGAAGTCTTGGAGTTCGCTCTCTGTCTTGACAGGGACGCCATCACAGCTTGTGACGTCACGGCCTGCCATATGACGTCAGACGAAGCTCTCGCCAGGAAGTCTCGCCATAATCTCACACTCCAAAACAGATCCCGCGCTGATCAAAGTCGAATTTAGGGGCAAGTTATTTTCAGCTCACAGCCACCAAGCTTGTCCCTGTAAGTGGCTGAAACCTGATCTCGACCTTGTGCGCGTGATTTACATAATTTGAAATGGACACCAAGTTCAGCCATGGAGGATTGGTAAAATGGACGTGACACTGACCTCTCCGATACCATTCAAACCACTTCACTGAGGCACATAATAGACCATCTCTCATGCCCTCTGGAGGCGGCAGGGACCCTGTTTAACGAGAAACTGGCAGATTAAGAGACTGCGCAGGAATGATGGCGGCGATATGATCAGTCTCAATGAAGGATTCCGAGTGCTCGGGGAAAGTACCCAATACACCCAGACCCATTGTTATGAAGAAAATTGGAAGTTATTGGAGAATGAGTGGCTTTGTAATGAAGATAGGGAATCGTAACTAGGATGCTGTTCCCAGTCGTTTGGATGGATTGCATGTCGGTGGCTGCTTCTGCTCTAAATGGCTTTATAAATTCTTTTGTGTTTCCCCATTCGTGTCTGGATGGTCAGGCGGTGCAATGCCTGAGGGCTTGTTACCAGATTAGCCTGCACATGGACTCTAAAGTTTGACCTCTGTTTTAAAATGCTTACATATTGTATTTCTATTGGTGTCAATGAAAGTCAGTTGTCGTGGACCTACATTCTGATCTTTATGTCTATGTGGCGCATCATTACAGGTCCGGGTTGTGATACAGCTTTAGTTGAAAGAAGTGCAATCCAGACTAAAGCATGAGTATCAATGTCTTCAGTGACAATAACCTGGTCAGCAGTTCACTGAAATAAAAATGTAATTTAATCGGCACTTCTGGCAAGGAATTTTCCCTTCTGAAAACAGATCTTTTGAATTATGACTTATACTGAATAAAACAGGTCAACCAGCCAACCAACAACAAAACTTTCTTCCGTAATTAGAGACAAACTTAATTACTCGAGTTCTCAGCACTTTGCCTCTCATGCAAGTCAAGGTTCTTCACAGATGTCTTTATGTCCGTGATTCAAAGATAAAAAGAGAGATCACCAAGGATAATATTGGATATTGGAGGTCTATTGAAAACATGAACAGAAGGAGCGATAACCTAGATGGCGTCTGTTCTTGCCCTCCTACTCTCACCTCGCCTTTCTCTTCTTTTTCAGGTTTTCTGTTTCCTTGCTCATTTCTCGTTCTCTTTTATCTCGCTTTCCAGGTCTTCTCATCTGCACGATCTCTGTATTTTAAATTGTCTGCCCTGATCCTCTTGTCTGTTGAAAACAAATCCTTTGTCTTGTTCTATAAATTATTTCCCTTATTCTTTCTTTAGTTCTTGCTAGCCTTGCCAGTCTCGTCATTGTTTCTCCTTGTCTTTCTGCTGCAGACTTTCAAACTTTCTTACTGATAAATAGTTTAAGGAAGAAAGCATGAGCAGGACTAGATGTTCATTAACGGAAACCCTCATGGGGCATGCGCGAAACGAAGCGAGCTAGAAGTGACAGCCAGTCGATGTCTGTTGGGCTGATCAAGACTTTGTAGGAATAAATTAATTAAGAGATTAATTTAAAGGCAACACCTTGGAATGATGATCAGCTGCTGGACAAGGAAAACTGAAACAAATAAGTAATTACGAAAGAAAGTGAAAGACGAGAAGTTCTAGCTGGGGAGGTGTACTAATGAATAATTAGGGTTTATTAGCATCCTTCCAGCATATCAATGTTTTTCTAATAATTTTATTACAATCTGGATTCATCTCATGTTTGTTACTACAGAGGTCAGGTCTGTGTGTCTTCTTATTGCTGCCTTCATACAAAAATCATAATTTTTTCTCTTTTTTTGTCGGGGAGGATGTGGTCAAATTTGGAGCCAAAGTTTTAAAAGTTGAACTGAACTTCACCCTCACCTTCTACTCGTGCTACATGCGCGAGCTCGAGTTACACAAAATCTCCGTTGGCCGTTGTCACCCTGGAAATTTCATCTGTGCTTGATAAAAAAGACTTATTTAACAGAAACTCAACAACAACAATTAGATTGATCGTGTTTCGCCAGTAAACATGCCAGCTTCCGCCCCTCTCGCATTTCACTCTCTTTTTCTCTCGTGGAAACAAAACATGAAGAATGAAAAATGAGAAATAAACTTTATTAGGATCTCGGCTCCTGCAGCCTGTAATGTGTCAGACACGTGATCAGAATAAATGGTCAGCGTATTGAGACCGACAATTTCTTTTTGTCGCGGACGGTTGAACAGAGGACTGGATTGAAAGGAAACGAAAAGTCGTTCAAATGGAATCGTTGGTCATCAATGGTCTCGCTGTAAAATGTTAAAGGCTTTTGTTAAGGTGGACAAACATTTGACCAAGATTGACAAACACGTGTGAAGTTGATAGCAAACATTTGGGAAATCGGAACTTCAGTCAACAGACTGATGCAAACTTGTTTACCAGTACATAGACCAATACAATGGAAGTTCTGGTCAAAGGCATGACGCTTCCGTCCTTCCTTTCTTCAGACTATTTGTTCTGATTCACAGAGTTATAAGATTACAGATTAGGGTTAGATAAACATTCCAGATGAGTATTAATGTTTACCTGGTGTTGCCAACAGACAGATAGATAAACAGAAAGAATGACAGATAAATAGATAGATTATGCTTCATTTACATGTAATTTCAAACTGTTTCTGTATTTGCATACACACCTGGTCATTGTTAGTTTTTTTGCGTGTTGATATCTGTATTTAACAATATCATCGCCTCTATATCTATCTCACGGTTCAGAGCCATTTTCATTTTTTCATGTTTGAATGCGGATTCATCTTCATGTCTAGACGAAACTAAATCTCATTTTATCACTCAGTGGTTTTTGCACAGTGAAAGACTGCTACAACACAAAAAGCGGAGATGTTTATCTGTGTCTGGACAAAGTGACAGAATGTTTCGACTTCATTCTTTGTGACTTCAGTGCCCCCAACTTCCGGTTTGCTGTACTTTCTATGGTGTGCTCAGGTGTCGGTGGAAATCGCCTCTGATCTTTACAACACAAAAAACAACAGACCTGGCTGATGTCATCTGATATTTTTCTGATTTATAATCATACAGAGCTAAGCCCATAAAATTGCTTTGCCCATAGATCATGAAAACAAAGAAAAATAAAAACAAGTGATCTTTCAGCTTATAAAACAACTCCACAATCTCAAATTTCTAACTTTACCTGTTCAATGCAAACAATACCTGAGATTTGTTTTCACTCAAAGGATGACGCATTACAAAGAGTTGGTAGGAGACTGAATTTGAAACCTTTGTGGCTTCGTCTGTGTTACCTGTGAGTAATGTTTCCACGTTTTTAAACTTCAATAATCTTTAGTATTATGATATTTATATTAATAATGATGTTATGGAGCACTAATAAGTTGTTTACCATCAAGCTCCTCCCACTAACTTCATTAGACTGCTATACTCAGTGGGCTGGCTGTTGATGTCCCAACTGTCAAACTGTTTTAACTTCAACTACGACCAGGAACCTGATGGACTGTAAAGGTTACACAAACAGCGTGTTCGTCGCATTTTTCTGTCAAAAAAAAACCAACAAAAAACTCCGTCATCTTCTTTGAAGTCGTCACCATCATCATCATCGTCGTCGTCATCGTCGTCGTCTTCGAGTTGAACATTAAAGTGGTTTTCCAATCTTCACTCGCAGGAAGTAAAAGCTACAGCTGAACGAGGTAAGTGTTGATATTATTTATTTTAAAAAGTTCTGTACATTGGGAAGCATATCAGCCTGTGCTGTGGACCACAGTGAATACTCTGATTATGCATATTGGAGAAAGGAGGACATTAACACATCTTCGACATCTGCATAAAAATGTTGTCTTCGGTCCATCGCAGTAAACCTCGGCCAGAGTCTGTGCTGTCATAAAAGACTTGGCAAGACTCGGTTAAGACGTGTAATACTGATGTGTAAGCACTTTTGAAATGATAGAAAAGTCATAGTTTGGAAAAAAAGGACGAATAATAAACACTTTTTTAATCAAATATTTATTTATATAGTGCAATTATTTATTGCAATGTTGTTTTGTTCTCAGGTTTAAACTAATGGGCTTTATTCACAGTCTGCAGTCAGTTAACTTACTGAAATTACGTGTAAACATAAATAACGAAAGGTAATTATCGGACCAACCTGTCCAACAAAGAGAGCCTCCTCAGCAAATTACACACACACACGACAGCGAAAACAACTCAGCTTGACAGCAGGAAAGGATCCTGTTTGTTGACCTTTACAACTTACATAATTAATCGCAGACCTGTTATAGTCATCAGACACCCGAAGGATAACAAAGGACAGCAGCTCCTGCATCCTCCTTTTCAGTGCGAAGAACTAGATCAACGTACGAGGCTGTTGCTGTGAATGCAAGTCATCCATTACTGACGAAAAGCTTCGGCAGGTCATCAGCAAGTCCTCGGCAGGTCCTCGGCAAGTCGTCGGCAAGTCCTCGGCAAGTCTTCGGCAAGTGCTCGGCAAGTCCTCGGCAAGTCTTCGTCCCTAAGAAGCGGATCGATTCCTGGCGCAGTGCCATCCTTCACGCGCATGTGTTTAGTCAAAAAGCAATCTTTCCTGGCTGTCAGCTTGTTCAAACTTCCCACAAAAAGAAGCAATACACTAGAAGCGAGTAAATAGATGTCACGTAAACAAGCAGGAAAAAATCAAGCCTTCTGTCTGAAAAGAAGACAAAGAATTTTTTGTAACAAGTTTAGGAAAGCTTTTGATTGGTGCATTTTATCCAATAGCCATGAGAGTAGCATTGAAAATGTGGGAGGGTTTTCACTAACAGCTTTATTTATTTTATTTTTTTTTTTTTTGTTAGCATCC
>SRHC01003544.1:311575-375306 GCA_004794325.1 Pomacea maculata | reverse complement strand
ATTTATTTAGCATCCTTGCAGCTTTGTTGTCTCTGGGAAAGACGTATGCACGTTTCGCTAAAAATATATAAAAAAGTGACTTGGAAAACAATAAAGTTCTTATACTGAAAAAGTTATATATATATTATTGAAACTTTATTACATTGTTCATCAATATTATTTTATCTATATTTTTGTAGCGGCTTACATCAAACCTAATAGCCAAAAACAAAAGAAGTTTTATCATCATCATCATCATCATCATCATCATTGGAAGCAGCAGCATGCTCGATGTACCCATTTCTCCAAAGTAAGAAGAGTTTTTGTGCTCTACCTGCATTTTTTGCCGCCCTCCGGGAATCTTTCCAGGACACGAGTAGGCGCTGTCTCGATGTGTTTGTCCGAGGACAAAGAGCGATGTGGCCCAGCCCCATTCATCACATCAGTCGATCCTCCTCGCACACATTTTCCTTCCTTCCTTCCCTACTACCCCTCCCCACTACCTTCAGCATCCTGTCCTTTGGATGATGTGATGCTGGCCTCGGCGACAGATCCGTGTCAGTGCGCCTGGCACCGGCCGTGAAACCGTGTCTTCGTGTTTGTAATTCCTAACAAAAAGCATCGAGCCCTTTGTCTTCTTTTTTTTCTTTCAGACTTCTTACATCCCACGCGATTCTCTTTGCCTGTCGTCGTCTAGTTCTCTCCCTTCCTCTTCTCTCGACTGTGGTAAAAAAAAAACAGCTGACAGTATAAATTATTTCTTTTTTCTTAGCGCACGTGATCCTTCCCTCCTTTAAAAAAAAATCAATTTCTTCCCGATTTTTCTTACATATTTTCTTTCATTCTTTCCTTTTTTTGACAATCAATAACACTTACGGCAATTGACGTGGTAATCGCTAAGTAACTAAGAAGGATGCTGAGAGAGGATGATTCAATGAACAGCTTGCATGGAAAGGGCTGAGAAGCATGTGAACTGGAATGAATGCAGCAAGTGGGCTGGGAGCAGGAATGGCCATTAAGTGCCAGCTGCCACTTGCTGGGCTGTCACGTGATGTACAGACATAGGCCACGTGTTCCAGTTCCTTCTTAACAATGTTCGTGCTAGAGAGTCTGTACGCCCACATAGACAGACCGACAGACAGACCGACAGACAGAGAGAAAAAGTAGGTAGATGGACAGAGCTGGATGACTTTCTCTGTCCATCCAGGAACAGTATTATTTAGACGTGGATGGATTTAAACATGGCGGAAGATTTAACAAAGACCGTGCATGGTCTAATTTAGTGAAACTGAATACAAAACTTGTCTACACCTGCACAAATTTGAAAGTGCAAAACAGTTTGGTAAATACTTTCTGTTTCATTGAATCTGTCGTGTTAACAAAAAGCAAACAATTTTTAAAACAAAACTGTTCATCGCAGTCAACATCTTGGCCTACCGATTGCTTACCTTTTTTTAGTTTCTATTCTAAGCTTCAATTTTCCGAACTTGACCAAAGAAAGCATGAGTATTCTCACCCTTTATCAGAGGAAAAGAGAAGATAAAGACAGCATCTCAGTTCGTGTTTGACATTGTGTCATCCATCAGTCGATGCTAATGTTACTTGTATAGTCGAATGTAGTCTTTCGTCTGCAACGCCTTGAGCTCGCATTCACACGAAATTCAAATTACAAATTCAGTTATTAATTAATCTAAGTAATCAACTTTTCGATTTTTAGACTGAAACAAGGATATATGATAATTAATCATCATCGCAACACTATTTCTTCTCTAAAGTCTACTCATATGTCATGCACACTAAAGCTCGTGCAAGAACCTTCGTTTCAAGAGGACTTGGTCTGTCACGAGACTCCAGACAAACTAATAGAAGTTTTCTAACACGTGACTGTCTGGATGAGAACTGGAAAGTCCACGCCACCACCACCTGGGATGACATTTCCTTCATCGGCTGAGTCGCCATGCGTGCAGAATCCAGCCTGCAGGAAATGGTGGAAAGCAAGGAACCAGAAGCGATGTCAGTCCCGAAGATTATTTCCCTTGTCTAACGTCAGACACGAGGATATCAACAACGATCCCTTCCGTAGATAATTGGCTTGGAGAAACAGAGCAGGAGGCGAGAGGATGACAGAAATACTGATGACAGACGGGTCATAGAAATGGTGTCTCAAAAAAATAAATAAATAAATAAATAAAAAACCCACCAACTTCAAGATTTAAAACCATCTACAAAGTATTCATCATTTGAACAGCAAATTTTCTCAGCTCTCTTCCCTGGTTAGGAGTCATTACAGTTGGAATGGAACAAGAGGTGAGTGAAATCGAGTAAAGTGCGAAGAAACTGAGAAAAGTCTTTACTTGTAGAAATGTGGATAGTGCGAAATAAAAAAAAGGAAAACTAAAAGTGTGATAGATGCTTGACTTAAAATCCGCTCTTCACTTGGCCGAAGGTTTGACAAAGTTTCTTGTCAAAGTTAACCGCCATGTAAATATCTGCTTTTAATTTTATCAAAGGATTGTCAATGGCATTCATTAAAGATTTGTTGATTTGTCGACTCGACAAAAGACAACTGCTCGACGGAAGGGATTAGAATGGGGATGAAAGGTTCAGAAGTAAGCGAGGGCAATTTTCAAGTGCAGCTAAAGGTCGCTGAAGTCTGGTGATGATAAGAAAGTTCACAAAAAGATTACAGAGAGTTGGAAGTGTAGTCCCAGGGGATCTGATGGCAGTGTTAAAGGACTTAATGCCGGTCTTAGCGAGACACTGCCAGTTCTAGAAACGGGGGATGGCATTTCAAGAGGGAATTGAGAGCAGTTCCGGAAGCTAGTCTGCCGGAGGTTTGCTTGGGTAATATCTACATTTTGGTTTTTACTCCAGCCATCTTCAAGGACAAACTCAAGCTCCAAAGTTTAACTGCATCGAAACATTATAACCAAACCAAATCAAAGCACTTTTTCTCTTCGTTTCGGTTTTTTTTAAATAACTGTGCTGAAAAATAGTAGAACACTCTTCCTTCCATTCCTGCCATCTACCTTCCATTGAATCCGATAAAAATGCAATAAAAACATCTGTTCAACGAGCATTACTCTTTACACACTTGCTCTAATTGTTCACCAGCTCATCGTCCTCTGCATCTTTATAACACTCTCCATCCTTAATGTCTGTATCCTGATTCTTCTTTGTGTCGTCTATGTTTGTATTTTTATTTCTTGTCTGCATAGATGTTTCTTCTTCCTTCCTTCGCATGATGTCCATGTCTCCTCCTTGTTTTAAGTGCTGACATGAAGCTCCTTCGTGAACGTGATTATGAGCTAAATAAATCACACGATGATAATGATGATTGTTGGTATTATTGTTGTTGTTGTTGTACTTTTTTTGGAGTATAGCTAGATATATGCACAGCTTTCAAGGGGACTATCTTGCAGACGACTCTTGCTAAAATATTATTTTGCACTGATTTTGCTCCCAGTTCAACAAATGAGTTTCCAGCATCCTTGCCGGTCTTCAGGATGAATAAAGATATATTAGAACAATTTAATGAAAGTCACATTCCTGTATGTTAATTGTATTGTCCTCAAGACAACTGGTTATTCTACTAAAAATTCCCTTCTGTCTTCTCTGCTAATTCTCGACAGCCTCCCGACATTTCTACTTCTCCTGCTGCTAACTGCTGAACGAGCAAAACTTGGAATATTGTCAGCTTACGAATTTTTTCCCTATTTTATTTCATTGCAAGAAGCTGAAGGAAGATAAGGCAATTGGCGGCAGCCTTCATGTGGAAGGGGACACTGAGTTTAATGATTATGTCTCAGACATGGTTCGTTTCCTGTAATCGTTTCATGTAGTGAAAAAACACAACTCTCATTATACATTTGCTGGAAGGTCTGACGTGCTGGAAAATAAATCCTGCGAGAACTATTACTGAGAAAAATCAGCATGCCCAGGTTGAAAAAAGTTGGTTAGGAATTAGAAAGTATGTAGAAGAAATTTTTAGCAACTTTCTTTAAAAATTCCACTACAATTGTCCTCCATTCCCCATCCATTTTTGTATTTTAATCAAGCATTCCATCGTTTGCTCTTACTTTCAATGAATTTAAATTCTTTTGTTGGCCGTTATTTTTTAAACAAAGCTCTTTATCCTATGTTGGCAAAAGGCAAGTGTCTTGATGATTCCCCGATCAGTTTCCAGTCGAAGTGCCAGTGGATGTGCTGGTGTCTTGTAACTTACCCCGGAGAATGTGAAAAAAGGAATTTGTTTACACCATTGTAGAGTGAAGTGGCGATTTATTAGGAAATTAGTGGAAAGGATAACAGCCAATGAGAGTGTCTGAGTTTCACAGTTTGATTTCTTTGTCCTTCTTATCCTTCTTACGACTGAAATACTATTCCTCTAATGCTTTAATCTCGATTTTTTTCTCCTTCTCTCCTGATTCTCTTTCGTCTAGGGATAAATCAGTTTTTCTTTCTTTTTTTCTGTATTCTCATCTTTTCTGCTTTTTCGTTTCTCTTCTTTCTTTCCTTCATTTCTCTTTCTTTCCGTCTTTTTTTTTTCTTTCTTTACTTCTGTTCTACAATTTTGTTCCTTTCTTTCATTCATTCGTTCAGTCAGTTTTTCTTACTTTATTTTACATCTTTTCTTTTTTTCTTAATTTCTCTATTCCATTTGTTTGTTGTTTTTTTTTTCTTACTGCTTCATTCTTTCCATCTTTCTTTATTTACACTTTATTTCTTCGGTTTTTTTTTCTTTATTTCTTTTATTCAATCCATGTTTCTGTTCTTTTTCTTTATTGTTGCCTTTCCTTATCTCTTTCTTTTATCATATTTTCTTTCGCTCCTTTCCTTTTTCTTTCAGTTTCTTTCTTGGTTTCTGTTTTGCTTCTTTTATTGCTTTTTACCTTCTTTCAGTTTTTTAAAATTTCTTTTATTTTTTGCCTTTTTTTTTTTGTCTTTCTACTTTTCTTTCCTTCCTTTTTCTGTCTTTATTTCTGCATACCTCTCTACTTTTCTATCTTTCTTTTTTCCTTTCTCTTTAAAGAAATGCTTCACTTCACTCCGTTGTAGTCATCTTCCGTCTTCTTTTTCTTGCGCTCTCTTATTTTTTCCTTGTTTTTGTTCTTCGTTTTCTTCTTGGGTTTCTGCAAACCTAGCAGTGATCTCCCTTCCATCTGCGACAATTACCGTTACGCCAGACTGGCTTCACTTTGCCAGCTCCACGCACACGCTTCTTGTCTGCTACATGGACACCAGACCTGTGCACCGATGCCAGGACTCTTGTCAAAATAGTTTTTATTGTTTACAGTTTGAAAGTGTTCATAAGAGTGCTCTGGTCCTTTTTCTTTCGTTTTTTTTTTTTCGTGTTATCCACCATTTATTTTGTAATAACCTTACATCACCTTCATAAAATGTTCTACGTAAATTAACTTTCAGCAAAAAGAGTACTCCTAAACAGAATAAAACCTTTTAAATAATAGCTGTGTGTGTGTGTGTGTGTGTACAACCCAGAAAGAATTTGTTTTGGAAAAAAGTACAACATAATTTGATATCTGGTGTAAGACTTCGGCAAAGTTTAAAAAAAAAACAGTTATGAAAAAAGTCAAAGCAAAATTCGTAAACACTGGGTCTCAGTAACGAGACACACAGCTTATTATTGTGATTTTCCTACAGAAAAAGAGCATTTAGTCTAGTCTCAGATTGCGGATAGTGTCCTTTTACATGGACAAGGCTCCAGTAGAAACTAAAGTTCGTGGTAAAACAAATATAAACTGTTTAAATGTATCCAGGGTTGGGTTCCATTGTCGTCCGGTGGTCTGAAGGTTTCCTGCCGGGTACTTCCAATTTCTCGTCCGACTGTGAGGAGACCCTGCGACTGTAAGCCAGCGAGCCCCGTCCTCCAATTAACGGCCATTTCGTGCCCAGTCCGATTTAAAAATGACGAATCCGACCCCCGCGGCTCCGCATCCAAAAAGAGTTCGCAGACATTGTGGCCAGGGGAAGCAATCTAAAGGAAACAAGCATAGGTGTCGCTTTTCACAGCGCTGGTCACGTCTTGGAGACGTGCAATCTGGAATGGATGCTCATTAAGAATTGAATGCATTCCTGATGGCATTCACTTTTAATTAATTACCCTCTCTCCTTCTCTCTGTGTTTTTTCCGCTGTTTTCACTTTCTTTTTTTTTTCACTCATTCTGTCTGTCCTTCCCGTTCTCTACATGGAAAGTACATAGCGGCATTTTATTGAAATAATGTTTTAGTTAATTTCAAACTTGTTTCGTGCTGATGTCTAAAAAATAAAACTGAATATTTCTAAAAATTGGGAAACAGGCAAACTTGGTAGAATGAATTATTCGGAATATTGAGTTTTACTTTATGGTTTCTAAAGTACATAGAAGGTTGCATTCTTTTTAGTGTCTATGAGATAGTGTGCGCGTGTGTGTGTGAGAGAGAGAGGAAGAGAATTAAAAAAAGGACAGATGACGGAAGAGAACGGGAGAAATGAGAGAAAATAAGAGAGAGAAGAGCGAAAGAAAGACTGAACAACACGCAAGTAACGTGACATTATAAGCGTTGAAACAATTTTCAACCCTAAAGAGGGCAATCCCATGTTCCCCTTCTCCCAGAATCTCCTATCAGACAAAGGAAAAGTGGCTGGAAGACATGACAGGCGCTCCTTGAATTACCTCTGGAACTGTCCGGGGGCGCTAAAAGCATTTTAAGCTCTGGTTCTGAACAGTTGGCGGCCTCCTGATTGTACTTCTCACTTACAGGTAGCCCCTAACTATGCCAGCACCCTTTGTTCTGTAACCACGGCCTTTCCTTAATTTCTGTATTTATTTGCAAGTCCTAATGTCAATCCCATCTACTATTTTAGTTTGGTAAGATTGGAGGACTCGACAAATGTTTACAGCTTCATTTTACACTCGGACTATCACATGTTTGTTAACAACACATATCTATCAGTTCTCCAAGAGGAGTTTCAACGTACAACTGTGACGTCACTACATCGATCACAGTCTCGCGAATGTTGACGTTTAAAGGACATTTCGCGAAGGGACTTCATCGATTGGCTCAGCTCGAGGGCTTTAGCATCTTGTGACGAATTAAACACATTGGGGCGACTACACGGACACCGGTGAGCCTTTAATTCCATCAACGAATGGCCCAGCAATCTGCGTAATATAACTTTGCTCTTCAGGCTTCAGCGCCGAGTCCTGCTTCTTTGTCACAGTTCCTGCCTTCCCCAGGACTTTGTCGCGGTTTGCATTATGACATTCAAATGTTCGGCAAGTAAAAATGCTTCTGTTCAAGTCACACCATCACTCTCCCACAGCAATGAGGACAATGGAAATTTCGCCAATAATTTCGTCCTCCAGCATGAAAATGAATTTTTTTCTTTTTTTGCAAAATGAAAAACGCATTTTATGATGCAATTATGCCAGATTTTAAAAAGCAACGAATTTCGAATAGGATTTGTTTTATTTTTTACGTGTTATGTCCATAAATGTTTCGCATCCTTTAAACATTGAGAGAATGGCGTGAGCGTGAATAGTGCTAATTTTTAATTAATTCAGGAATAATCAGTCATTCGCCCTTGACTTTTACCGGTTGTTGTGAGGTGGAGCACATGGAGGGACGACAAAGCCCGCCATTCACGGCTGTCTCTGGCAAACGTCAACAGATCCTGCACAGGACAACCAGTCCACTACCTCATGTCTGTAAACCACTTCTTCTTTCGTTATCACGACATCGACCTTTACGGTACCTGGAGGGACAGTCTTGACTACATGGTCAAAGGAGACTAGCTTTATGCCTTTTAACAATTGCAGGAAGAGCTTCCTGGTATCATTCGAGTATGTTGGCCATGTTCTCTACATTCCACGTCCAGAGCAACTCCTCGAGCACTTTATCTCAAATACCTTTGTCCATTCTGTATCGACAAGCAGAGTCCAAGTTTCACATCCGTAAAGCAGCGTGGTATACAGATTGTACTTTGTAGAGAAACTGATGTTACGACTGGCCATTCAGTCTATCCATTGCCACTGTTGCTGGCGTGCACGAAATATTGCATCACTTGCCACGACCTGTTCAAAAGTCGACACCTTGCCCTCCCTGCAATGAACTTTAAAGTCAGTCTTGTGCTGGATGCTAACAATACTGTGACATCACATCATGTCTGACTATGGCGGTAAGCGCAGAACAGAGCATCACATAAAGTCGGGGCCATAGCAGCGAAGACAGACATGAGGACGTCCACCGTCTGTCCATGACAGATATAAGAAAGTCACCGCAAGGACAGACATGTGGTCAGGCCATAAAAAACAAGCAAAAAATGAGATGTCTGGCCATGACAACAAGAACAAAAATGGCACCAAGGAGAGACACAAGGACGTGAAAAGCTCTTTGTTGCGGAGACTGCGTTTGACAAAGGGAGGAATACTGATCTTCTTGATGAGTCAAGATGTCTTGTTAAAGTATTAAATCTTAAAAGTCTGTCAGTTCTTTTCTACTTTTCCTCTGCCATTACTTTTCTTTCTTGTCTTCTTCCATCATTGTTTTTTTTTCTCTCTCTTTTTTTACTTCTTCACCTTGCGTGCACAACATTGCTATTATTAATTCAGTGGTAATGTTCTTTATTATGCCATTTTACGAGGTGAAAGATGGAATATGTCGGTGCTGATGGGCTGTAGATCGAATTTCGCTTGCATTTATCAGTGTAGGTTTTGTTCTGTTTTTATTAAAATAATATGTAATGGCCGACGGCTTTGAGATAATGATTCTGTTTGTTTACCTAGTAAGGGGATGCCACTTAGCTACAAAGCAACCGTTGTCATTTTATTGTAAAAACAGTCCGACACTCATGCCAGAATATCCTGATGGCACTTCCTGTAGATCTACTTTCAAAGTAGACAAAACGGAAACTTGCTTTCCCTTTCCCTCACTCCTCCACTGTGTAAATACGTTGTTCTTTTCCCGTCATTCCTTGCCTTGCATCTTGCCTACCGTTACAAACGGTGAAATTAAAAGTTCCGCTGCTGGAAGCATATTCTTTCGCCGTCGACTCGGAGGGGAGGTAACTGCAGCAGAAACAAAAATTTCCCCGAGGATTTGGAGTGGTCTTCGCGAAAGAGCAACCCTGATGAAAGACGTAGTTTGATAGCCGCAGGCCCCGGCAACCCGATCACAGCAGGGATCGAGGGAGAGGTTGGAGGCATAAGAGACGGAGCTACGGTCGTCCGGGGGGACCCCTCAGGCCGTATCACTCCTTCCAGCTTCGTAAAGCCCTAAACCCTGTTAAAGGCTAACCCGAGGTCATGGCGAAAATCGCTGAGAAAAAACCGTAAAGCTTTATAAAGAAAGGTTTTCAACACTTGCATGTCCTGAGTATGCACTACATCGAAATGCCAATAGATACATTTCGTTCGAATGTGTCTTGCGAACTTTGTTCTAACAGCTCTCAAGAATTGATTCACATTACTTCATAAACGACTGCTGGACACTGTTGTGCAGTCATCTGTATTGTCCATTCACTTTGGGGTTAGAAACTAACTGCACACCCGAAGCAATGACTCTCGTCATCTTGACAGCAAAAGGAAGACAACATCGAGGTTGTGCCCTTGTCTGTCAAGCCTCGTATTCAGACAACGAGGTCCGTGGCTGTTCCGGAGCTAATCAGAGACATCAAGGACAAGGACAAGCGTCTGATGTCCGTAGTTTTCAGACTCCGCGGGTGTTCCTTTACACACAAGACCGCTTCTCTAAGGCAGGACACAGATTCTCCGGAGTAAAGTGGTGTAATGCAAAATTTACAGGGTGTGGACAGAGCATGGTAATTAGAGACAAACAGGTTTGTCTTTGATTTTCCTATTTTGCTCGTGGGCATCGACTCACACTCTCGTCATGAATATGGCGGCAGGAAAAATATTTTGGTTAAAATCGTATTTGGTTAGTTGTTTGAGGAATATCATCGTAACATTGACAGACATGACAGTTTTTAAATAAAAATGAATAAAATTGAGTAGGCCCACGGAGGTTTATATAGCCTCTTTAAGCTTTTACTAACTGAACAATTTCCTACAAACCATCTGTTCCCACGGAAAGACACACAGAAACGAGTCTGTATTTTAAGAAAGGAATCATCGTAGACAAGCCCTACATAGCCGGTACAATAGTTTCCGAGGTCTCATACTGGGGAAAATAAAAAGACAATAGAAAAGAAATAGAAAACAAGATCAAGGCTTTCAGAATCTGCTCAAAAGAGGCACACCATCAAATGCAACCTGGCTCGTCGATACATCAACTAATGGCAGCTTTTAAATCAAAAAATATGTCGGTCAAACATAAAACGCTGGGAGGTAACTATCCATCAAACACTAACTGTCGGCAGTTTTTCTCAGATGAATGGACATTTGACACACGTTAACACAAATGAAAAATTGATTTTCGATGGACTTACATAATCGTGTGCTTTAGAAATAATTGCACATTTAATGTTCGAGAATTTTGTACATAAAAAAAGCATTATACGAAGTTAAAAACAAATCGAAGATTAACATACCACTCCATCAAATTTGTTCAGACTTAATAAGTTGATGCTCTGTATTCCTTTAACTCATCCTTCTAAGGTCACTTCGGCATCTTCGTCTTCAAAGCTGTTTGAGTTCGACATTCTGACTATTTTTCCTTCATGAGACTCCATGTTCACTGCTGGAATACAGTCGACATGTCACTGGAGCTCTTCTTTGTAGCGGGTCATTTTCCTCTGCTTTCCGAAACAATGGGGGAGAATGCCAATGTTTAAAAGCATCCTCGCAAATTATTCGGAATTATGTACTCACATTTTATATATGAATTAAGCCTACAGAGAAAAAGGGAAAAAAATCACCCAAGTTATCCTTTAAAACCCAAACAAAAGTTTCTTTTGCTGCTTGAAGCCTGGAGCAGCTCCAGCTACACGAAGAAAATACTTAACCCCTGTTGATCCCATAATGCTTGTCTTTTTTTCTCTATCTTAAAATAGGAAATAGGGAGGAGGGACGTGCAAAGCCTGGATTTCCCACATTTCTGTACAATGTCAGATGTCACGAAACCTTTTTTGACAATTGTTGTCACTGCTTTTTCTATAAAATACTTCGTGACTGATGAAACACAGTCGCAACTCATACAATTAAGATGGAGGCTCAATCATTTCAGTAAGGACATAATCTGTATGAGGGAATACGAGTGTTTTCAGTGCTCTGATTCTTGATTGTATAAAGGTTTATAAACTTGTAATGATGTACCACTGGTTCCCTTTTTCACTCCTGAACCGCTCGTCAGCCCACGAGCTTCAGGCAAGTGTTGTGTCCGTCGAGATCCCAATAAACCTTTGAGCATACACGCATCATATAAAATACATCCTGAAATTTCTTGTTATAAACCTCTTGCTACACAGTCAGTTTATTTCTCACTAAACTCTGATAATGAATTGAGCTCTGTCGGCGTTTGGAGCATCACTCAAGTGAAACCACGCTCCTTTATTTGTGTGTTTCGAAAGCTTGGACTGGCAAACCCAAGGGGTTTATTGTTTGTTGCAATTTTAATAGGGTGCAGAGCATCACCGGATGATGCCTGATCATGCCAGTGGTGGCTAACATCTCCTCCCTTGTCCACGCTGCATGATCTATCAGGGCATCCCTCCGATCACATGACGTGCCCTAGACATGGTGAGTACTTACGCAAACATGTTCCTGAGAAACTTATAGCTAGGGGGGCTTCATTCTTACCTTTTAAAGAGGATAAAGTGTGCTATTTCAAGAAACTAAGCTCTCTTGTTCATTTAAATATTGTCCACCCTGGGATAAAATCTGGATTCTACAATGTCTGCCAGCCATCTGGTAATGTGCAGAGGGTTTAGTTTACTAGCCAGCAAACCGTTGTTATCGTCAATGATGGAGTTGAAAGGACCACCGACGACCTTCCATAAGAAACCTCCAGTATATGCCAGAGTTTAAAATTGTTAAAATTAAAAGGTTTTGTCTCTCGATTGTGTTAGTGCTCTGTGCCTTTGTGTGTATGTATGTGGGTCGGTGATATACACCAGTCGTACGGGAGATAAGTGGAGCTCAGTGGAGGTGAACTCACGCCAACAGGACCTGTCTTTTGCCCCCATGAGAAGGTCCTTTAGTGAACACCCACTCCTTCACGTTAGTCATCCATCTTTTCTTCTGTTTGCCTCGGTGTCAGGCACCTTCAACGTGAACTTGGAACCCAATAAAGACCGAACCACTTCAGTCTCTGCTGCTTGTCTTGCTTGAACCTCCTCACATTTGATAATCTTTTAAGGCAGTTTTCATAATGTGTCTCGCCTAAAACTTAACACAAAAGACATCTTTACCTCCCCTGTCTCCCATCTCTTGTTTGGTTAATGACTTGCGCTATGTGCGTGACGTGCACGTGCCGCAAGATGGCGGACTCGGTGCAGCAGTGTGCGTCAGATCGATACAACGCTGCGCTTTCGTCGTGTTTTCCCGACCATCACCTTCCCAACCGAATTAACTTTTGATTATGTATACTAAAAACAGGACAACAAAGGCTGAACAACTTTTCTGCCGAGTGAGTCTTGGCTTTCTGTCGCAGCTGGAATCAGAGTCTGACCGGAAACCCAAGGAGTCGGGAGTGGCGGGCAAACAAAGCCACTCAGACAGCTTTTGGAAAATATCGGATGATGCCATCAGTTCTTCTCTCTCATCGCCATGTTAATTATCGGGGGAAAGTGCATTTTAGCCTTTAAATCAGGAGGACTTGTACCCTTACCTGTCTTTTCTGGGAGGTGTCACACTTCAGTTGATACTTTGGGTGGACAATTTAAATTGTTTCTTTTTTAGGCTTCTGTAATCGCTCAGTCCGGTGGCTTATCTTCTAGAATTTTCAAGAAACACGAACATAGTCACTTAAGTCTATCAGATGGTAAAAGCCTGTGGAATTATTTGGTTCGAGCACAGAAGAAAACAGAGTAGGCAAGAATCTTAAGTTCTTGATGCAAATATAGAGGCTTAAGTCGAGGCAGTCAGGTATTAGTACAGCCAGTCAACAAAAAAAGAATCCAATCACTTGAAACTTGAGATTCCATCCTGTTCTCTGTAGCTTTCTATCTTACCCAATTTCTCTCTCTGTCTTTTATTTCTTCCTTCATTTGATCTATTATTCACTAGCATGTTTTACGCTCTTTTTCACTGGGTTTGGTCTGTCCTCTCAGCTCTGCAAAGTCGTGAACATGCCAAAAGAAATTCTGGTCAGCGCCATCTTGACAGAAAACGGTGGGATGCGGAGATGACTAACATGTAATCATAAAAATTAAAGAGGTTGTGCGTCAGAAGAAAATGAAGCCTGCGAAGAATATTGTTTGTACCAATTAATGACTATGGGAGGTAACCACTGGTTTCAGTCCTAGCAGTGGGAAGTTAATTACTTTCTCTCTGTTCACAACCATTGGCGGCAACCGACCTTCCTGTCTGCAGAATGCTGTGAGGTAAGCTCATCAATTTTTAACTCAGCAAAGGCCATTTGGAGTGGTTCCGGCGAGTTGGAAGTATGTAAACAGAACAAAGGGAAGTAACCGAGAAAGTGGCCGGTTTGTAAAGTGTTTTCGTGATCTGCTTAAAGTCGGTCGAGTTGTAATTCGTGCATCAGAAGATAGAGCTTCCTTAGTCTCTCTAAGACTGCAAACCGCTTCCACCAAGAGCCACTTCATAAAACCAATCTTTTAACATTATAACTCAGAACTCAACTTTAGCAAAAGTATGTCCCTAAATAGGTACTTGGATACATACCTAGAATAAAAAGTTCAGGCTAATCAGTATGGTGGAAGTATCACCGACTAACAGCAGCATAAGATGAGGGGTTTAAGAATGCAAAGGTCGCCCACCAGAATTAGAACACACGAGAGTCTCTCTGTAGTCGTTATTAAGGATACCGTAGCGCCTTTGACTCTCAGTGGGAGTTTAATGGCACAGCGCCGCTATTCCACTAGTTGTCCAGGAAACGTCAGCGACAACAACGGTGAGGGAGTGGAAGTGTACGCAGATGGTGATGGCACGAGAGGACGAGAAACAAGAAGAGGGTCATTGGTAGGTGACAGGAAGAAAAGCCAGGGCTAACAGACAGACAGGAGGACTGATGCTCGTAATTGTCTGTGGGAGGACGGGAGACGACTCTTTGTGCCAGTCGTTTCCTCTTGCGTCTCGTTAAGGTGTCTGCTGACATCGTCTGTTTGCCATCGCACGTGCCTCCCATCCTTGCCCCCTCAAGACCATGATTTAGGAAGAGGTATATTCGTCTTGGGGCCTCCGAGTTGAGCCCAGTGGGCTCACCCGATGACGTATGATCTGCCATAGGGGGGATTCCGTACTTTGAGGTTTGCATCCAATCTTGGTTATTCCAGTGTTATATCGAGTTCAGATTCCAGAAGTACGAATTTATTGTTTTTCTCTCGAGCAGTACAAAAGTATAATAATTTTATTTGTTTAGCCGCCATTCCATGTTCGTTTTACACTTTTTCAATTTTTTCTGTCTGCTTCCCTCTGGCTCTGAGATTATTTTCTCATAACCTTTGACCTAGCTAAAGATTTTTAGCAGTACACACCTTCGTCCTTTTCAATTTAGAAAGATTTTTTTTCTGCTTATTTGCAAGAGTATAGAGGTATAATGCACGTTTGTGGGTTAAAAGCATGTGCTTTTTGCAGAAACTTAATCACAGACCTAACCCAATTTTCAAAATCTTTTAGAATTAAAACTGCTTCACTTTTCTTGCCTAGGGCTGAAAGATTTTAAAGTTGTGGTTGCAGCCAATTGTATAGAAAAAAACGAAGCATTTGAGTCCTACATAAAAGCTGTGCATTAATTATTAAAACTACTCAGGAAAATATAAACCTAAAGAAGCAGAATCGTCCAGGAGGGTTTGAAATTTAGCAACACTTTTTTTTCTTTATTCTAAAATTTTTACAGTGTTTGTTATCGTTCAGTTTTCTATTTGCCCAGAGAACAAAAAATACATCAGTGTCGTAACGATCAATATCATTGAAAATAGGAGAGTTCAGAATCGGAGTCAATCCAGTTTATTTCTTAACTGGGAGAAATGAGTTTGCTACATCCGGGTTCTAAAATGATGGTGAAATAGGTTCAAGGTGAAAAGGGAGCTATGGAAACAATCGTCTGCTTATCCTTGCGGCTGAGATCTTGTGTCACAAAAGGCAAACAAAATATTTAATTGGCGAACATGACAGCTTTCAGTAAAGACCAGCTTAAGAAGCATTTTATTTATTCGTGGAGGTAGTTTCTGTGTGTGTCCAAATTATAGCAAAATAAACATTACAGACGTCTTCAGACAATACAGTAAAATATTAAAAATAAATAAAAGAATGAAAGACACTGAAGATCCACAACACCTTGTAATAGTAAATTCCGAGGCAACATTCCAATTTCTCAAAAACATTTAATCGTCTAACAGAATGGGCATAATATATGAGACGCTTAGTCTCATAAACCAGATTAAAAAGGAAGAAATGAAAAAATCTGAGCTTCTTTCTACAAAATGCAAAATGTTCTGAATTTTACAACACAAAATGTATGAAAAGCGCCACCGTGGTATCAAGATAGAGTAAATAAATAAAATCTTAAAACACACACGCAAATTGTATTTACATTATAACCAATACAGACCGATAAAACGATCCAGAAAAGAAATCCATGCAAGAAATGGACACTGTCAGGGGTCAGTGATTCTCCACCTTCATCACCCTCACCCCTTGTCACCTTCCATCCCTTTTACCCCATTTACCCAAGGACCCCATCAGTCCACATCAGGAAATCGTCTTCAGCAAATGTACTTTTCATCCCAAACTCAGCAACAACAACAACATCAAAGAATCCTTGTTTTTGAGATAACATGCTGATTACAATAGTTTGACCGCTCGGTAATGATCAATGAAGTTGGCTAGACAGAGTAGGTTTGAACAAAGTAGAAACCAAAGTCGAGATCGCCGACAAACACCGTAGCAGTTCATGGTTGATCGCCTTTTAGTTGAGACCGAGCCTCTAACTGCCGTTACCCTTTTCACACCGGTAATGTTTGTCAAATAAATAGTCTGCTCTGTCCCTCAAATATTCCAAAACTCCTCCATTTATCATCCACACTGCGCGGTTAAAATTGTCCTTTCATTTTTTATATTGTGGCGTGCGACTTGATCCGGAAGCCGACTCGCACTGCATAGCCTGGGGTCACTCCGAGCCCCAGAGTAATTGGAGAGCTCTTGTCCAACCTTTCTTGCAGACAGAGGAAAAAGCTTAGATGTGGACGGTTCCACCCGCTGCATGCCGATAACTAGCACCATCGTAGATTCCCCTTTCCAGACATGAGAACAATGGTGGACAATACTCCCGTGTAGCTATCATACTCTAATTATCATTATGTATGGTAAAATTGGCTGTTCGCAAAGGGGTGACATCAGGGTTTGGGTTAATATAAGGTCTGGTCCAACCTGTCCTTTTCTTTCCTTTCCTTTGATAGAGAGAAAGACACTAATCCTCTTGGTGGCTGAGGACTGCTGCAAAGCCGAGCTTACCACCACCTAAACTATTGGCCATCGCACAGTAAGTAGGTGGACAAGTCATCAAACAGACTTTCTGGTAAGTAGCCGCCGTCCCTCAGGACGACTTCGTATTAGCAGCTGGATCCCATTCTGCCTTCAACACCTTCCCCCAAAAGCGGTTCAGCATCCATTGACCCCTTTCTTCTCTAACAACCATGATTCGGTAAGCTGGTTTCGTGTGGATCCATTATTCCACACTATTCTAGACTGTACGTCTGCGTGTGTGCACAGGGAGACTGGCACAGTAAGGCTGTATTTGGGTCACATGTCTGGAATAAAAGGGGAAACAATTCTACACTTCGAGGTCACCGTTTCACAAATCGCAAAACTCGGTAATCACAGAATAACCAGTTCCTAAAATTACTATGTTCACAGGAAGAATTTTTTTTAATAGATAACTGTGTGTGATTGCGTTTGCGTGCTTGCATGCATTACTGACCCAAAAATGAAGTTTTACAGGCTGACACTTTAATCAAACAAAATTTTCTTGATAGGTTAGAGTAATTTCTCCATGCTTCTAGTTTCACACGTGTCTTCTCCGGCCAAATTGTTGGACCGAACTCACTCAAAACCTGAGATAAAACTGAGGGAATGGCAGATGTTAAAATCAGACTTTTCCGAGGTGTAAAGTGGTATTACCTTCCTTTTCAATATCCGCCCATCCAGTTTCCTCCACATGCCCTGAAGTTCTCATTATTACACTTTCAATCTTGTAAGACTGTTGTTTACTATTAAATTTTCTGAAAGAAGTCAACTCCACAAACCGAAAGGTCAAAGATTGTTAACAAATCTTCCAACGTCCAACGGACTGGTCTTCAAAGATGAAGGACATGCATCAAAGGAGGCCAATGGGCATCGTGCAGGGATTCTGTTGTCTCGGGGGCAAATGTTGTGCCACTACACACACCAACTGCAGGGGAAAATGAGAAAAAGTAATGCCCCTTACGTAATGTCTACCATAAGGTTTGATCAAGAAACTATTTCGTGATTAAAAGTTTCAGCCCTTGCCTGGCGAAAGGGTCTGTCCCTGTCCCTTTGATGTTGCTAAGCTCCGGGCTGTAGCTTCCCCCTCACTCGCCCACCATTCCATGATAGGCTGACGGTTCTATTTCAGCCACAATGCAGATCTGTGAGAGCACTTAAAGGGAACTAACCCAAAAGTAATTGGTTTTCTGACTGAAAACGGGGATGTCGTGACTGCCTCTTCCATCCACTTGCAGATCCTTTATTTTCGTTGCTTTTTTCCTGCTCGTCAGCAAGTTGATCAATTATTCTATAAACGGATGTCGGAGAGAGGAGGTGGGTGGTTCAAGATGAGTACAATGAGACATGCAGGGGTTAAGTGGTGTCTAAAGTGAACGATCATTCCAGGTCTGAACTCGGAGACAAATTTTTTCACAGCCAGAGAGGTCAGGGTGACGACAGTTCGTACAAACTCGTTTATAATAAGATGTTCTGTTTCTTAATCTCTACAAATTTATAGCTCACGCATTTGTGGCTGCTTCCATACTTGTGAATGATGTTGCAGACGACTTTGACATTCATTTTGTTCTTGTTATGATGTTAAAAAACCCAAATGTCGAAGAGAACCGTTCCTGTAGCATGTCCCAGACAACAGCAGGGGATTTCCCGTGTTTTGATTTTGTCCTTTCCACTGAACTTAATTTGATACTTATTGAGTTATTTCGTATTAATTTAGCTAAAATGTTCTTCGCGTGTGTAATATTTATATTTCGTTTCATGAGCACAGTTTTTCAAACTACCGGGATTCCAAGCGACGTTCTTCACAAGAACAAAACCAGAATCGATGAGGGTCGTGAACTCTAGGTTTAGGTCAGGAATGATCAATCAAATGAAGACAAAGATTAAATAGTATGAGATTGTGTTTGTTTTATTGCAATCAGAGTTGACTCTGAGTAAGATGGTCTCTCTTCTCTACAGGACATGCATTTCGTGATCCCTGGCAGCAGACATTGAGAGTTCAGTCCATTAAGATCAGATGCTAGAAGATCTGTCGTAGAAAGACCTCATCACCAATGAGGAAACACGAAAGAGTACTAGGCAAATAATTGGGCCCTAGAAAGACCCATTCCCCCTCTCCAGTGATGAAAAGATGTAATCTAAAGTGGTCTGGTATCTGATGTTTATCAGGACTTGAAAAGGCGATCCCTCAGAGGCCAGTCCAGGGAGCAATAAGAAGACAGTAAAAGAAAAACCTCACAAGAGTTCAATGACCTCCCGTTTCAGACAACGATAGAAGACGAAGGAAATGCTGAGAGCTGTTGGTGAGATCGCTGCTGTGTTTCCAAGACTTAAATGTTCTGTAGGTGGTCCTGATAATGATCATCACCATCATTGGTACTCTTTTGTCTTATCACACCTACCAAAATATTAATAATAAAAAATTCACACAAAGTTTGTTGAACTCTTCTTTCAACCCAGCCCACCTTCTCTCTCATCTATGGTCTGTAACAAGCTTCTGAGAGGAGCAGAACGATGGCAGGGGAGTGAAGGCTTAGTGTCTCATAAATATGCGAGGCTCTCCCTCTAATTACCTCCCATCATTTTATGCCAGTTTATGGAAATGGACAAGATCTGCTTATTCGCGATGACCACATAATCTCCAGGCCCTCAGAACCTGCTTTTTGGAAGTGAGAAAACATGTGTTTGTCAGGCGCTGAAGGGGAACGGAATTCGTCTTTCAGAGAACAAAGGCGATAGAAGGGAAAAGATTTTTGTCGCGCGCGGAGGCCAACATACAAAAAGGTGAATGAGCTTTCCCATGTTTAGAAAGCATGTGATTTAGAGAGGATAGACGAATGTCATGCGCAGAGGAAAACGCGATAAAGAGGAACATCCGCTTGTCATGCCTAAAGCCAGAAATGCAAAACTAAAAAGAAGAGTGTGTCGATCAGAGAGGCGAGGATGCAAGATGAAGGACGCCCACTTGACTCCAGTTAATTGGCCAACTGACAAGACTTCGGTGGTCCTGTGTTAAATGTGTTTCCTGTTGAGTTAAATAATCGTTTTCTTTAGGTAGGTGAAGCTTACATCATGGATGAGGTCATCAGCGACCCTCCCTCTTCCGATTCCAAAATGAGGCTGTCTCATCCTTACAGCAACTCATCCTGGCAGCTGTAAAAAAAAAAAAAAATCCCCCGAGACAGGTGTAAAATAAAGTTCAGTAATTCTCTCTGTATAAATTAAATTTTTACGAGCTGTGAAACAAAACTATGAAGAGAAGATGGATATGCAGCCTTTGTCCTTTTGTCCGTTTTTACCCAAGAATTAATTCTCTGCCTCCGCCATCTTAACCAAAGCACGTACAGGCACATTCATCCACTCTAGCTTTCAGACACATTCTTTCTTTCTCAGTCTCTCTCTCTCTCTCACACACTCACACACACAGGTTTAGAGAGAAATATAAATCACACAAACAACAATAAAAATAATGGGCTGTCTTTTTCTTTAAGTGAATATTCCGTGCACACGAAGCGTTTAATTACGGCAAAGAGACAAAGATTACTCCACTTCAAATTTTAACAAAAGAATTCTAGTTTACGGACACGGGAAAAACCTGAGCAGCATTGTTTCCCTCATTTTTGTTTTTCGTGAATAAAAATTCAGCCCCCAGGCGAAATTAATGCCATTTTGTCCAATCCAAACCACAGTCACGTGACTAGAATTTAATTTCATGCTGGACTTGCAGAAAGAATCCCTTGGCCTTTGAAGTTAGAGTGACCTCCTCGTCTGCGCCATGTTAGAACAGCAGCAAGGATTGTTTTATTATTTAACGACAGTAATCTTAAATCATCAAAGATAGTTCCCTTGTGTAGCTGTCAATACTTTAGATGAACTAAGCAATTTTGGGTTTGACGGTTGTAGAAGTGACAGTTACAGATTTCACATGAAAGGACTAAGTGTAAAGGGTTCATTGTCCAAATGATAAAACTTTGTATAATGAAATGAATCAAAGCACGTGCGACTGAAGGCTGTATTACACTTTATATATACTTAAAATAAAATGTGGAAATCGCTCGTCTGAAATCCTTCAGGGACACTGCATTTCGCCCGTGGATAATTTTGTGTAGAATCCATGTATCCACACATTGGATACTGCCTTGTCGACTTAGAAAACAGTCCGATTTCTGTTCGCGAATAGAATCACTATATACAGTGTGTACAAAGTCTACTTTGAAACACGCCAGTCCTGATGGTGGACACCGCCCATAAGCTCATTGTAATTAGAGATCAAGCTGGATTTTACACCGTGCTTTTTGCTTTGGCTTTTACTCGTCCATCATGAAGCGGCTCAAGGGAATCGGGATTTGTGGCTACGCAGAAGTACCTGTGACATTCTGTCTCAGATGTACTGGCTGGCTCATTGATGCTGATGTTGGGTGTAAAATAGCCAAACATAAGGAAATTCTCATTCAAAAGTTCCAACAACGGCTTCACCTTGAATGATTGATCACCTTTGTTGCTGTCTGCGGTACAATTTCCACGAACTGAATATTACGATTTAAATATGACAATTTAGGATTTTTTATATAAAAAATATTTGCTGTTATTGTAAGATATCGATTCTGTTCTGGTTCATCATTATACCCCCTCATAGTCAAAGAGCGTGTCGTCTTCCACGTCCTCTCCAACCATTTTGACTTCTAACTTTCCGAGAAAATCAGTTACAGGTAAATCGCCTGGCACTGGCAAAATCATCATCACCTTTGTCTTCGTCTGACAGTTTGCAAGTATCTAGTGATAGCACACAGATAATAGTTGCCGAGTATTCTTCGTCGCACTGTTCAAGATGCTCTTCCACCTACTTCAAGGAAACACACTTTCTTGGCATGTTTCAGTACAAAATGGGATAAATAAGTCTTATGTTAGATGAACACATTACATGCACGCATCATCCCAATGTCCTATTTACAGGACGGTGGGCAATGATGCGATATTACTTTTGAGTTCGTGTGATTGGAATAAAATTTAACAATATGGACATGTGGATGGTGTACTAACATCGCATCTGTCCCGCTATCTCTACAAACAAGCACAACAGGTGTAGACTTGCCATCACATGTAACGAATGTCAGAAGCTGTCTTCAAAGACAAACTGTGGCCTACATCTACATGGAACATAACCACATCCACGGAATTACTACAACAGACAACTCCGATTCTCTTTTTAATGCGGCCTGGGTCGCGTGATTGCCTCGGTACAACAGTAATTAACTGTCCTCTAACTAGGACACTGGACAATAACGGGTTAAGCCTCAGTCTAAGGTATTTACAGAACATTTACCTCTGAACGAGATTTCAGGGAGACTTCACTTGTCGTTGATAAAGTTGCATTGTCGACCACACCTCTGAAGAGTAAAATACCCCAAGGCTCGGAGTTTTGTTTCTGGCTTCCTTTCTCTCAAAATGTTGCCTAGCTAACTCCCCAGGGTAAGTGGTCCAGAGTTCCTACAAACATGCTCGGCTGACAGGTAAACATCCTCGGAAAGGTTTGGTTCTTTCCCACTGCGTGTAATAAGTCAACATTTACACAATTATTTTGGGTTTTACACGTGAACCTCAGCTTTTTGAAAAATATCATTTGGTGGTAGCTTGAAAATATTATTTCTGTTCTATATTTAATTTTTTATTAAATTGTTGGCACTGTTTCCATACACAAAAGCAAACAAGAAAACCGACAAACGCAGACACTCACTTGTAGACATATATGTGATCGCACGCACACACGCACACACGCACACAAATGTTCATATTTATGCTAGCGAGTGCGAACCTGGATGGTCTTCGTGATCAGCCAGTTAGCAATGATGAGGTCGATGCTCTGGTGATTGAATTATTTTTTCTGTCCTTTTTTCTTTAATCAAATTCTGGATAAAGCTGTTTGCTGATGATTTGCACAAAGTGATTTACGACAATGTTTTCCCGCTGGTTCAGGGGATAATTCTTTCGGTGGTGAAAGAAGCACTTACACGGGTTTCCTAACCATCATCTCTCTCTCTTGTGTTCTCTTTTTGGTTTCAGTGCTCAAGACCAAATTACTTACCGAAATCGCTATTTCCTTTCCTTTTATTTCTTTACAACCCCCGTTCCGTTTGGTCTTCTTCGTTCTGCGGGGTTTAATGTAGGTGGCAGCCTGATGTCCACACTGCAATTAGGACCATGATCAGTCAGTGAAGAGCACTCTTTGGGTGGATTTATTGCGGATGTGGTGGCTTGTATTTATTTGACACGAAGACTAAAAATGTAATCTATAGATGAACACTTTTTAGCTTGGAGAACACTGGTAAATGAATACCAGATACATTGTTGCTTTCTTTGAGTGCAGATCGAATGACAAGTCCAGAATCAATCTGTAAACAAAAAATATATATATATATAAACACAAGGCTGAATGGTCGAATCTGGCCATAAGACGATCACATCCTCTGTCTTTAAATCTTTGTGTCGACTTGTGGTAAGCAAAGTTTACACAACTCTAAGTACATCCCGAATAAAGTACTTTGAACCATCAAGGAAATGCGTGCTTTTTCATTAATTAGTTTTAAATTTTAATAGATTTCTTTACTAACAGCCTCGGAAACTCAATTCCCACAAAATATTATAAGGTGCCTTCATTATTCAGATTCAAGTTTAAAATGTTATTTAACTAGAACCAATTTAACACCCTTGCCACGGGGAAATGTCTAGTTGTCGGATAAAAAAAAACTGTGGTGGAGAAAAGTGCGGTCGTCTACAGCTCTCGTCACAACGACCCTAAAAAGACATAAGTAGTTTACCTTTGACCCCCTTTCCCACCTGCAATTGTCGATATATAGATATCTTTGGACTGGTGGGAAAAGATTCGAGAATAGGAGAGTGTGCCTCGTGTAAATGCAGGCCCAGGTGTGTGTAAATGTGAAAGCGTTTATTTTTTGTTCGTTTATTTTTAGTTTTGTCTTTGCCAGTCATCACATGCGTCTCGTGTTTTTTCTCTGTTATGTTTCACTGTATGAGACAAAATGCAAAAGATGGATTTCTCTGTATTGGTACTTAAGTTCTTTAGTGTATCCCCTGCATGTAGTCAAAAATGGAGTTAACAGTTTTTTTCTCTCCCGTCCGCTCTTCGCTTCTTTTATCTCAAGACCTCGGGCTGTTTCGAACGGTTGGGTCTAGAAAACTCATAGCAGATAAATTAAAAAGGCGATTCAGTTTTCGCAGCAGACCTGCCAGTTCTTCCTACTTTTTAAATCTATGTTACCAACAGTGTTTCTACTATAACTTAAACATAATAAATTTTTACTTTCTGCAAAATGTTTCGTGACCACATGTGCCTAATAATGACTGATATGGTTAGAGATGTTGCTGCTTCAACCACTACTGTCTCGTGTTTTTTTTTTCTATTTTTTACACTTTTTACTTTGACATTTTTCTTCTGATCATTTGTGACTTTTTTCTTTCGTTTCTTCTCTTTCTTTCATGCTTGATATTTTTCTATTTATTTCATTCTGGTTTTTTTCCTTCCATCTTTCTATTTTTGGTTTCCTTTCTTCTTTTTTCTTTGATATTCTTTCCTTTCTAATCATCTGGTCACAGAAGTTTTTATGCTCATCAATCAGAACATTATCCTAGCATTAGCTCCTAATTACCAGCGCCGTCATCAATTAGATGACCTCCGTCACACTTACCTTTACCTTTAGAAATGATTGTAGTACTCTCTCTCTATCTTCTTACACCTTCATTAGTCTTGCTTCCTGACAGGTCCCACACTTTTTATCACGCCACAATTTCTCCTAAATGACTCGAACCCTATCGACACTGGGGCTTTCGACACTCTTTTCTGGACAGTTTGGATCTCTCGGCAAACTAAAAAGCTTTTACGCCTGCACCTGACCTTTGGACGAAGTTGTTTTATTGTGTACGTGTATTTCGGGCTGTCGCTGTACAGCGCCGTTCGGAGCCCGCAGCGTGATCCTCTTAACGTCCCACCGTCACGCCATTTCCGCTCTCGCGTTCTCGCAGCTCTCGAGATTGGGGAGCCTCAAGAACAAGTGCAGATAGGTCACGCAATCTTCTCCTCTGAAGCCGGCACAGCGATCGTCATAGAGGGTTATTATCTCCCCCTTTACATCACTCCGACAAAGTTTAAAAGGATGAAGCCCATCCAATCAGTTTCTTCGTCCGTTTCTAATAGTACTTAACACGTGTATGTGTTGGGTTTGTTTTCCCAAAGGGGACTTTTTTTCTCGAGTTTGAGTCACAGTTTCTGCCATGAATAGAGTTTTGTGTTTGAAAGCAATAACAGCGAAGTAACACGTGATATCGACGTTATTAAGCGATGTTGACAGGTTATGTCGTCGTTTGTGTGTTTAAGCATCGCTAGCCAATCACGTGGAAGCAAATTATTGTAGCGGGAATGCTTGTTTCTGAACAAAGCCTTGTTCTCAAGTCTGAACGTCTCTGTTCGATTCGGCTGATCACGTGATCGATGTAATGAAAGAAGCAACTCCATCAAGAATGTGGGGAAGTGGATAGGTGATTGGTCAGAGCATCTTTACGGACTTTCCCCGATATCTCTTTCCCTCTCTTCATCTAACCTTTGCCAGGGTAGTGTCTACTCCTACCTGCAATAGTTGTTTTTTCTTCGTAGTCTGCTGGTTGAACAATGGAGGCCAAATAAGCATCTTCGAGGACAAGCTGTAATTATTTTTATTTTAGTATAACAAAGAATACTCATTACTTTGGGTTTACATAAGTAAGGTTAGATTGAGAAAAACTAGTAACAGCACAAACTTCCTGCCTCTGACCCGAACACAGAAAGAGAACAGAATTAGGTCTGGTGTTGCAGGTGCCGTGAGCAACATCGATATCTGTCTCTTTCTCCTCGATACATCACAAGGGCTTATACACCTTCAGCCATCTGTGTGAACTGTAAAGTATAGCAATGAAATACTGCTACTTGTTAAACACAACCCCGGTTCTCACCTGTCGAGCTAACGAATAGGAAAGTTTCATCTGTTAGTCTGTGAAATCGAACCCTAAACTGTGAGATGTTAGGGTCTATTATCTGCTTTTTTCAACAACAAAAAAAAAAAAAAAAAAAAAAAGGCAGCGTCGCGTTTTTCAAAATTTATCTTGGATGCAATTTTACAGAAAGTTGGTGAAAGAAACTTTGAGCCTTTGTTCTTTTTTTGTGTCAACACAAGTCCGTCTGATCTGTACAACACAAAGCCAGGTGGCAGAAAGGTCGATTTTTGCAATCTTTGAACACATCGTCAGCGTCCCAGCCACCAAAGATCCCACAGATCACAAGCAAGCAAAGATTTGTTGTCCACCGACTTCTTGCTGTCTTTTCTTGTCTTCCAAAACAAGAGTATTTACTGGGGGAAATCACGCAATGCAAGGTAAGATCTTTGTGGAATACAACAGAACACATTCAAGCTTACTTCAAAGCGATGCAGGCTGGTAGGATGAGTTAAAAAATTCACATCAAACGCTGTGAGACTATTAAGTTCCGACTCACGCATGCGCGGAACAAAGGAGATAGAAATTGCTACTACACTATCCTTTAATAATTACAACCTTGGCACCTTCTTCTTTCTTATGAAAAGACAAATTAAGATAATAATTTTAAAAAATTCTGTGTTAATGGGTGTCTTTTCAGAAAAAAGCTAATGCCCTAACCCTTATTTAGTAATTAGGGTATAAGATGTTAAAAAACTCGCTTACCTTAGGTACAGCCGTTTTGTGAGAGCTGTACCCATTTCCCCTCCCTCCCTCCCTGTCTCACCTTCCCCAAGCCAAGTACCCATTCCCGACAGCTGGGTGGACTGGGCGACGTTCGCTACCCTCCACATGGGAACACCTTCGGATTTAGACATGATCTTAATCTTTCTCTTGCCACTTTCTCGGGATATGATATTCAAATTTTGCATAGGAGCCACTTTTAAAAGTAAATCAAGCTCGAAAGCTTGGCCTTTTGAAGGAGGAGGGTCATGACAGGGCTAGGTGACAGGCCACCACCTGCTCGTTATCATGCATAACACACGGAAAATCACAGGTAAATGACACTGGAGTTATCTGCGAGTCACATTCCAAAAACAAACAAACAATATGCTCTAAGATAAAGTCTAAACCTAGGACAGTACTATTCCCAAATGTGGTGGGGCATCGAATATCGGAGCAGCCAATTCGCAACTAAAAGAAATTCTTTTTTGAACCAAATCTCCCATCGGACTCGTAGTATTTAGAGATGTGTCAAGTCTGACCAGGTGTCTTAGAAAAGAACCTGACTCAACCTATTATTTGTAACCGGTCAGTTAAAATTTCTCCTCCTGGGGCAGCCGAGCTAGCCAGCTGTCGCTTTCTTTGCTCTTTCGCCAAGTCGACCGTCAGTGGGACCCACCAGCAGCGCGCGCTAGAATCTTACCCATGAAGACTGCACGCGCCACGCTTTGTGAGGAACGTGTGGTCTGCTTGTGGTGAGGCGACAACCACGTATTTCTCACGTTTCCCCCACAAAAATCGTTGTCTCAGCTGCTGCTGCTCTGTAGTATTCGCGGGCCCCTAATGAAAGCTCCATCGATGTTTCGTTGCCCACGGGATGTCCTCGAAACTGACTGAGCCTAGTGCTGCGTGCAGGACGACTGCTTGGACATGAGCCTTCTGGTATCATTGTCATCGGAGTCATCGTCCTCGTTGTCACTTTTGTCATCATCATCGTCATCATTATTATTGTTGACATCGACGGCACCTTCATCAAACACTTGTGTAATACAACCCATGGCATACAACTCACAACACAGGAGATGCAAGATGGAGTCTGTTTATTATTTCTAACTTTCACAAACAGGATCTGTATCTTCCGTTTTAGTATATTTCTCGTTGTATTAACTTTTGTCTTCTGAAGTAGTCGATGCAAGTTTTTCTGGTTCTGTTTAACAAGATTCTCTTCTTGTGACTAACTGTGTAACATGATATACTCCTACGACCACTAAAGCCAGTAAGATGATATACTGTAATGTAAACATTAGTTAAAATGAATCCACACAATTTTCCAATAATTCTTTGAATAAAAAAGCAGCGCAGCGCTCCTGCTTGGCACTTATCCGAAATAAAATTTCAAGTTTGGTTGGTTTTTGCCCCACAACTCAAGAAACTCTCTTACTGAGTATCATGACATCAGAGTAGCTTGAAAAAACTCGTTGATTCTGAATCTTTGATGAGGAGAAAAGATAAGTGATAGCAGCAGGGAAGAACAAAGGTACTAGCAGTACTTAATAGGATTGATTTCACGAGAAAGTAGTTGAATCACCTACTTAACTATTTAATCGTCCGGAGGCGTTGAAAGAACGAACGTTTCTAAAGTTTCATCCTTCTGTCCTGCCATGGTCTGTGTTTACAGGTTGACAGATGTCCAGCCCACAGCCAATTCCTCAGTAGCTTATTGAAAGTCTTCTTTCTTTTTCTTTTGTATACTGGTTCCGCAGTCTTTCTCTGTCCATGACAGGAATAGTCTGAACAACATTGTCCATAATTTTTAATTTTTTATTCAAATATTGTCTCGCTTGCTCATATTTCACCTAGAACTTGTTTAAATTGTCATGTATATTGTAACTGAGCATCTTCCCTTGTTGAAATTGCCGGCTGGGGACTAATAAAGTTGGTCATTGTCATTGTCCTTGTCATTGTCACTGTCATTGTCGTTGTCATTGTCATCACTTTGCAGTCCTCACAAAGGTAATAAATATTTTAAAACTATATTGCATAAAAAGACATATATTGACACTTTATATATAGCATGCAAGTTGAAATTCACAGGAGACTGTTATATCTACCAAGTTTTGCACCTACTTCTTCACTGTCAAGAGAATAGCCATGGCCAGCCTTTTATAAGTAAGGTTAGCAAATCTGTGTCCTGGATATTAATCTCTGGCAAAAGCTGCTCGCAGGTGGTGGAGGAGAAAAAGTCTGGATGAAAGAAGACGTGGAACAAACTGAGGGAAAAGAAAATCCTTGTGAAACAAAAAGAGGGAGACAACTCTATTTTGCGCAGCTTGATTTACTGCGCGAAACACGTCTGCACTCGATGAGCACATTTCTTTTTCAGTAACAAGCCCCCGCCATCTCAGAAAAGAGCATTAGCTGAAGCCTAGATAGAAAGAAAAATGTAAACGACAGAACGGTAAAAAGAAAGGTCAAAGGAATGTATACTTTGGCTGTTAAAAACATCGTTCGATGCTTATTAGCATCTTTTTTTAAATCCCAAACAGTCTTTCAATACAATTAACCTTCCTGGGACTAGACTATCATCTGCTTGATAGCGGGGGGACCACCCCCAACCCATCGGGTCTCCAGGTGGCGGATTGGAGAATGGCTCTAGATATGGAGGTTAGCAGGGAGATAAGTCTGGTTCTTCCCGGACAAATAAACAGTCGAGGACCAGCTAACGGTCTTCCAGGAAGGGGCGGGGTAGCAGGTGGCACTGCTGCCCACAGTAGGAAATACCCCAGGTGTACACAGACAAGTCCACCACGGAGCCGCGGGGTCCCAGAAAACAATTCCCCCCCCCCTCCATACTCACAGGGCAGGATGTACCGACCATGAGCCAAGGGCAGGTTACCCTGAGAAAGACCTGAAGTGGTGAAGTCAGAGGCGTTGAGCCACACCTCGCACTCTAATCAACCACAACATATGCAATCACAACCTAATGAAACATGGAGAGAGAATCGACAGAAATGGTCCTCACCCTGTAAAGATCCTGGAGGCAGGTGCAATGCCGGGCTCCGTGCCACAAATGATCCACCCTTACGACTTTAATAGGGAAGGGAAGCAACTGGTCAACACACCAATAAAAAAGTAAACCCTAATATTATTATCTTGCACTGGAATGCAGAATAGGTTTCCGTAAGAAAACTGAACTACAGCAGTATCTACACCAAAACATCAGCACCTGCTGCATCCAGGAAACACATTTGCAAGAGGGAAAGTTATTCTAGAGGGTACCAGGCTGTCTGGAGGTATTGACAAGGCAGGAAGAAAGGGGGAGTGACTTGGAAACAACCTGAATGTCCATGAAAACATCAGACACATGAATGATGCAGAGTACATCGAAGTCAAGGTAACTGCAAGACAGTGTCATCCCTGTGACCAACCCTAGTCAAGAAAGCAACATCCAGCTGCAGGAAAAGAAAGCAAAGTTCATGAGAACTAAACTTACACTGAAAAGAAGAAGCTGTAGAGAAAAAAACACGCAAACCTTGAAATGGCGAGAGATACCACCAAGTCGTGGAGACTAATCAGAACATTGAATGATGAATATGTTAAGAGACAGATGAACACACTTGAAGAAGGAAAGATAGTGACTGGTAAATTGGCAGCTAATACATTTGACCAAGTTGCACGAGGTGACATGGCCATCTCTCTGAGCCTGCAGAAAGCAGTCAGAAGAGAAGAAAAGGAACAAACAGTAAACACAGAGGCACACGACTCCATGACAAACAACATCGTTATACAGGAACTGAAGAAGGCGACCAAGCTACAGAAAAAACAAATCTCCCGACCCAGACAACATCACAAATGCTACAACAGCTCGGTAATAGTGTCCTCACTGCTGGACATCTTCAACCTAAGCTGGAAACTATAGAAAAAAGGGAGTGGTCAACAGCAATCCCTCCGCCTAGCAAGAGAAGAGAGTGCAGGGCAGTAGTACAAGCCATCAAGTACAAACACAACACACCTGACAGCAGCTCGGAGAAGTCTCAGTTGCCTTAAAACAGTAAAGCAATGGATACCTTCACACTGTGGTATTAAAGGTAATGAGCAGGTTGACAAAATTAGAAGCGGAAGCAGAATAAAAACAAGGTGAACCTGGTAGAGATGAAGATATCATCAAGGCTTTTCACAGACCACACAACCCACCAGACAGCTACCATTATCTGTCCACATCAGACCAACTGATAATTTCCCGCCTCAGGACAGAGCACAACAGACTAAAGGATCACCTTTACACCAAGCTCCACCTGATGCCATCCCCAATGTGCTCCTGTAAAGATGCAGAACAAACTACAGAGCACACTCTATAGGAGAGTCGGCTCCTACAGGAACTGAGGGCGGAGGTCTGGCCGTCAGATGCCCCTTGACACCAGGCTGCACGGACCTGTGGATGCTTTGCAGATGACTGCCAGTTTTATCTCGGACACCGGCCTCTAAGTTAAAAAAAAAAATAGGTGAACAAGACCAACAAAGTAACTTTCATCTATTAGTCCTCCTGTTTATTTTTTGTTTTTATTTATTTTTTCGGTTTTGTTCGTTCTCGCTTTCTTTTGTTTTCTTTCTATACTTTCCTAGCTATGTCTTTTCTTCTTATTTTTTATTTTTGTAGTTCTTTCATTTTTCGTTTGATTCTGTTTTCTTTCTGTTTTTTTTTTTATTTCTAAAGTTTTTTGCTATTCATTTTTGTTTAGTCATTTGAACTGGCTTAATGTTTTAAAGCGGCAATGTCGGCGAATCTTGCACAGACATAAACTGACAGAGACAAAACGTGGACAGCTCACTTCTACTGGGATCGAACTTTAGGCCACAGATTTTCGACTACCCAAGGAGAACAAAGTAGCTTCCCCTGTGTGTGACTGAGCTTACAAGATCGTGAATAAATAACTTCGTTAAGTAAGGCTGCACCCGCCAGAGGACCAGTGAAACTCATTTCTATATTCTTTCTATTCACTTCCCATGTCCCCCGGCCACCAGCACCGGAGGACCAGTATAGCTGATCGTCTGCTGGTACCAGTCAAGGGAGGGAAGAATGGAGGTAATTGGTGTTAACCTGACACTCACGACCTTCCGCACAGCGGCGCTAGTAATGGCGAATTACTGACCGGCCGGTTAAAGGACAGTGCCACGACAACGCTTAGCACATCTGTAGGGGAGGCAATCATGTCCCTCCCAGTCCTGCAGGGTTATCCTCGCACTTGGAACAGCCATGAGACTCCTGGAGTCGTCTGCACAGTCGTACTAAACAGTCATCTAAATTACTAACACTTCTATTAGCATTTAGCAACAGCTAAATGCTAATAGAAGTGTTAGTAATTTAGCTGACAGAACTTAGCATGCAGCTAGACTGTGGACTCCAGTCCTTTGGTTACAAGGTTTCAATGAAGATGGCACTGAACTCAGGAAACTTCGAAGCTGAGTCCTAAAAACTCAATTTAGTTACACTTTTTCTGTTTGTTTGTTTGTTTGTTTGTTTGTTTGTTTGTTTGTTCTTTATTTTGATGTTTTGTTTGTGCGTTTGGGCATTGTATTTATCATTTCTTCGGTGCTTAGAGATGTGATTAGAAATGATCGTTGTCTGACATTTGTCTTCCATTATCATCCCTCACCCCATTCCCCACCCCTCCACACACACACACTTGTTTGCAGATATTTTTTTTCCTCCATTCTATGTCCAAAAAAATAAAATCTCCTTTATGACCGTCATCTTTAGTCTGTCTTGTCCCCATTATATCTAGCGACCTCCTGTCCCTACACAAACTCGCTCTCAGACTGACAGAATTATCTCTTCACAAACAACAACTTTGTTGAGACCGGCGCAGTAAGCCTCTTTGTGTTCCAGATTTATGGCTTTACTACCTCCGTCTGAGGCAGCGGTTGGTGGAGTAAACACATCCACCTCATCTCCTCATCTTTAGTCACTATAGCTAAGTCTCCACAAGATACTTACTTTCGCGTTTGTAACGGTTTGTATGGGCGAGAAGTGTAAGCACAATTGCCTCGTTCTGTCCATCCATCCTTCACTTGGCTGTGCGAGGCCACGAAAGAGTTCGTGGCAAGAATTCGATATTTTCCTTTGGAAAGTCCTGTCGTGTAAAGGAATAAAAAAGAGTCGTAAATGAACGACAAAATTTCGATCCAGAAGTAAGGCCGGATGGCAAATGGGTTTGGTTGTCTTTGAGAAATTAAAAACACTTTTCTGTTTGGCTTGATGTCTGCTCTCTCTCTCTCTCTCCTTCTTTCTCTCTCTACAATGCTTATGTGCATCTTTCTTTCCTTCTCTTTTGACAATGTTGGTTACTGCTGTCTTTCGTTTCCTTTTATCTGTTTCTGGAGGCAGCCCCGGTGGCAGTAGGGTATCCGCTTGTCACCAATACCCAGCATTAAGTGTCCTGTGTTCACATCTTATCCCGGGGGTTCTTTTTCTTCTGTGCATGAACCTACATGTGTGACACCAGCTTGGACTTGATATAGCCTAGATGGCTGTTTCTTTTAGAACTAACTCCACCATCATTCAACCTTTGTCTGGGTTATTTTTTCTTTTCACTTTTTTTCATTCGTCATCTCTTTGTGATCTGTCTGGTAGCTAGCTTAAAGTGAAGTGGTTTTAACTAAATGTGAGTCTTGTGCAACAAGTTTTTAATAACTTCAAAAGTCATTGCTTGTTCTAGTTACTCCAAATAAAAATAAAATAATTAGACGAATTTTGTATTTTTAAAAATCTCGGCTCTAAAAAAAGATTTTTCTGTCTAAGATGAAAACTGTAAAAGAACGATGTCTGGTGGCCAATAAAGACTCTGTCTTACCTCATTCTCTTTGTCCTTTTTTTTTTTTAGAGACATAGGTTTTGGCATTTTCTTGGTTATTCGAGAATGGCTTTTCACTACCAGATGTGTTCCTCGACCTCAAAACTAAAAGTTCTCGTTCACTACTTTCCAAGACGAGGTCGCCTCTGTCTGGACTACATGGGGGGATCCATCAACAACAAAAAGCTGCTCGGTTTCTGCATATATTTGGCTTCTCTTCCTGGTCTGTGAAAGTTTCACCATGGAATAAATGTTACTGATGGCAAGAAATCATTTGTCCTCTTGAAGAGATTTGTTCCTGAGGCCCCTTGCGCCACCTTTACTACAGCTTTTTATTCAAGCCTCGCTTGCGATTTCTTTCTGAATTTGTATAAAGAAACACTGAGTGCTCTCTCATGTCCACAATGAATGTACCCAACGAACTTTGTTCTTAGTGAATCAATTTTTTCTCTCACTTCTTCCTTTTTCATTTTTTATCTACTTTAAAAACTTTGTCTTTGTTCCAGTCTTTATTCATTTTTTTCAAAATTCCAAACATTCTTCGTCTGCATCAATAATCATTCTAAAGATCATTATAAATAAATATAACTCAACAAGAAAGTTCACGAAAAATAAATATCTCTTCCATCTCCTCCACCTCCATCTGTCATCGAGAACCCTTTCCGCTTCTTCCCGCCACAAAACCTACCCTGGCACAAATTTCATTGAAATGTAGAAATTTTCTCGTTTATCACTGGAAAACAAATTCGTGTTCCAGCCACATGGGTCTGCGGAAGTGCCCGGCTGTCCATCATGGCGGAAGGGCGAGGTGACCGCATGCGCAGTCGCTAAATGTTAAAGCACTTCCCCACTTTGATGGGTTTTTATTTTGTCAACCCTTCCCTTGGTCCTGTTCGCCATTTGCGTGTTTGTGGAACATTTTTCTGCGCAATGGGATGCAACTTCTGCGCATGACTGGCATCTCCTCAGCTCTTCTCAGACAAGAGGTCACATGGCTTGCGGTGTGGACACCATGAACAATAATCGTAGTCAGCAGCACGACAAGGTGTTTGAGAATAGTCAAGAGGAAATAACGCTTATTCTAAGAAGTCCATTCCCTAAGGAGAAAAAAACACTAAAGTCATGGATATACAAAATAGAATACAATGAAGCAGAAAATATAGACGTGAGTTCCCATAAAATAACAGTCATTGACTGTTTGAATTTTCTTGACTTTGACTTTCCTTATGTAATGCAATAATGGCAACAGGTTTTATGTACGATGTTTAAGTGATCCTGTCTGAAATAAATTTCAGAATCTTTTTTTTCTGCCTGAGCGTGCTGGACATAATGGCATTCACATCGATAACTCATTGATACTTCATGTGGTCGATATTAATGAAAAGTCTGAGAACTCGGAGAAGTTTCCTTCCTGGACTGTCCACCATCGACGTCATCGATAGGCACATCGGGGTCGATGGTGTGCTTCAGGACGCCTGAGTGTCTGCCGCTCGCGCTGACACGCGACTGGGAGGTCATCAGGGGTCAGCCTTCAGGAACGAGGTCTTTTCACTTGTTCTCTCTCAGCCAAAGTCTCCTCTGACAGTCACACCACGATCAGACACATCCGTGGACATGGTCTACCTCGTCTGCACAACAGATGAAAAAGGAATTTTTTTCTCATTAATGTCCGTGACTACTTTGAGGCGATCAAATCGCAGACCAATCTATTTATCGTCCTGGACTGCCTATTCTACATTCATCGCTTTTGTTCTCAGACTATCAGACAGGAAGCCAGTAAATCCAACCTATGACAGCCGTGTGACCCTCTTAGGATTTCCGTTTAATTAATACCCGACTTAGGGAAATGACAGCTGGGGAGTAGAGTTGCGTGCGGGCAGGAAACAGCGCCAAGTCCAAGTGGGCGATAGAATTCTAGACGACTGCTCCTCAACCTCATGCCCTAATGATGACAATGATGCGAGAAGAAAAATAATGCAGAAATAATTGTAATTGTGAAGATCAGATTTAGACACCATGGACCGTTGGTCCTGTACTAGAGCTGCATGCTTACCTCCAGGTTTGCTTTCCATCCGCTGGTTAATGTCGACAACCATCTGTAGACGATATGGAAGACAGGGTCCAATGCGCCATCAGCAGGTTTTTAGTTTTGCACCTAATTAAAGGATCAAACATTCTTTCTGGTTTACAGCTGATCCAGTGGTTTATGGATATCTCTGCCTCCTCACTACCGCCCCGAGCGAATTTAAGAGTTAGAGGCAGAGTAAATCGAGTTAACTATAAATAATTGCCGAATTTTTTTAAAGTCTGAGAATCCCACCAAGTGTGTTTTTTTCTACATATTTTGATACCCCTGGGAGAATATCTCCGGTCTTAGCTATCAACTCTCACTTCCCACCTTCCTCCAGAACCTCGAACTAGAGAAGGCATTACTTCAATTTAATGTTCAAAAACATTTTGAGAAAACATTCAATAAAAACATTTTGTAGAACTATTACTTAAATATTGTGTTAAAACATTTCTCAAAAGCAATGTGGTCAAACTATTACATTAAATCCTTGTCAAACATAACTGAAGAACTGCACAGAACACAGCACAAAATAGTCATATCAAAACATTTCAAAAAAGCAATATAACCACCAAAAAAATTACAAAAGTTTCAAATTAAAACATTACACAAAGCAGTATTCAAAAACATGGAGTTGCAGTCAGAACACTAAAAAGAACCAGAAATACGATCTCTGCTGTCTGAATCTGATGTACAACATTTACAATCAGTCCCCTGTTGGTAAGATTACACACCAAGCGGCAGTCATCCAAAATTTCTGCTTGAGCCACCCATCCATCCATCCAGCAAGGATGCTCGAGCTCTGTCGGCTATTAAACAACGGGCTTTTAAAAACAAAATGGCGAAGTGGATGAGCTGCCCAAACCCGGAACTGCCTTAGAAACGAGTGGAAGACAGTTCCCATCGACTCTATTTTTCTCGTCTCCCCGACGACCAGCTGGGTCAAGGCATTGATGATGATGAATACTTCTCTGGTACAAGGGGAGAGAACTAATTTCCCTCCGGGTTCATAAAGCATTTTCTCTCTATCTCCAGTCTGTTTTCATCCAGCCCACCAGCTCTGATTCCAATGATTAACGACTGCCTTTCTTCTGTCACCTTCGAGTCAGGTGACCTGTGGTGCCTGCTGCTGACAGCAGCTGTTGATTAAGTGGCATTCACCTGTGAAGGAGGAAAGCTGAAGGTAATCGCACACAAAAGTGTTGTCCTCGGGGTCCGCACTTTAAGATCGGGTTCAGCTGCTCTTGTCTATTAAATTCGTGATCTGACTGAGAGACATATTTTCTGTCTGAACTCTCCTGTAAGATGTGGGGTCCGTTTTGAATTCTTAATATCATTGTATGGTCAGGCTATTGATCTTCGCTACCTCGTGAATACGAAAGTAAACATCTCCCTCTGGAAACAACAGCCAAAGACAATATTTTCTAGTGAGCTGGAAGCAAATTGATTTATAAACCTTCCTTTGGAATAAAAAAATTCGAAATAGAGGTATATAAGTTATGCGCTAATGAATTTATTGTGTAGGCTTCTTTCACATTTTTGTTTTCGCTTTGACCATCGTTGTGGTTATGGAACCTGATTGTGAGCACATAGTGTTAGGGTGAGGGTCGTTAAGAAAATAAAAAGTACTTAATGATATCAGGGAAGGTAACGGAGGTGAAAGGAGCTAGTCAAACTTCGCCTCTACACACGTTGAACCACTCACTTGCACTGCCCTCAACAACCTCTATGCTGTAGTGCTCTTTACATTTACTATTTTATAAAACCGTCTTCATATCAAGTTTCAGTGAGGAGAGAATTGTACAGTAATTAAAACAAAATGGTGGTGGAATGGCTATCGTCCACTAGGACAGCTTAAATATTTATTGTAGTCCAAGGTGCATTGTGAATGGGTCATAGGTCATTAGTTTTGAGTCTTGGATCGTGCGCTTGAGTCTCGATCTCGCCATGGATACACCATTTTCTCTCTGACATGTCAACTGTTAGTCATGGCAGCACTGGCCTACCATACCGTGGCTTTAGATGCTGATTACTTGCTGAACTAGTCCAACACTACTTGTGCTCGTCAAAGGTTACTGGACCACTTCATTTGTTTTCATTATTTTTTTTTTTTAATTTTTGTTACACATTCAGTCTATATGCACTCACAGTGAGAAAATTCTCTCAGGGAGACAGAGAAAGAGAAACAAACGCTTTGTCTGTCCTTTGTGCCAAGAGGATTTGTGCAAAAGTATTGTTTAGTGATGTTTGAATTCATAATGAGCTTTATCTATGGAAGATGTCAATGCATGTGCTTTTCATTTAATTGTAATGGTTGTTTTTTTTTTGTTGTTTTTTTTTTGCAAATCCAAGTTCAAGGATGTACCAGCCAAAATATAAAAGACAAAAAATATTTTTATTAACACATTTATTCGAAATCAGCATTCACATCAACAACCTGTCTTTACAGCAAAAGTTCTTCCTTTTGTTTACCTGGCAAAAGCGTTGACAAAGCAAGAGACATCTGTCAATATTTACAGGTGAGTTAGTGATAGTGAGACTGCTGACATGAAAGGCAAAGATGAATAATGTCGACAATAACAGACATATCACAAAGTACATTTCTGCAGTTTAAAGCAGTCGATTATTCGAATAAACATAAATAAACGTTTATTGTTGTACCACCTGTAGCTTTCCATTAATGTTTGTTTAGTTACACAGCACTCCTTGTACTCTAGTTCCTAGAGAAAAGACTTTAATGTCTGTAGTCAGGTTGGTGCTGCGATGGTTTCCTTTATTACTTGAAGATTCCCTAGTGTTGTGTCTGGTGTGCTGGACCCCTCAGCATCCTTACAGAATAAGCTCTCGACAGCATTGTAATAAAACGGGATTTATTACCAGTGTGAATGTTTGCTCCTACTGACCAGAAAGTTCAGACGAAGACAACAGTTCACTGGACAAGCACACAAAGCCACAAATCCATCGAACCAAAAGTACAGGATGTCTGGGAAGTCGGACTGAATGAGTAATAATTACAATAATTACAACTTAATGAACGACCTTCCGGCAGCTGTAAATAGCTAAACATCAACAGTATGGTCAGTCAGGCGGACTCCACTTTCAAAGTCTCGGGATCCGATGCAGGAAGAAGACAGGGTCCATCACAAGGTGATGGATGTCGAGAAACAGACTCTTGGTTCCTGTCACTCTCCACCATCCCCAGCATCAAAGAAAACTGCTTATTATACAACCGTTAGATGCTGAGGAAAGTAAATTAATCCAGCATCATCGGATCATTATAATAACCTTCTGGCTTATTATCGGTCTCCCACATCATCCTCACCCGCCATCATTGCCACCAACTCTCAAGTTGCCGCTCACTTCAAAGAAGGCATCTTGACCATATAAGGACATGCGCACAGAAACACGGGGGACACTCCCCGCAGTATGGCAAGCGCTCTCCAACTCTCAAGCGAGGCTAGAAGATGAAAAACGTTCCTCCACGTGAAAGATCGCGGCAAAAACCGCCATGATAGAAACAGATTTGACGGCGGATGCAGGCTACGACACGTGCGAGCACGTGACTAATGCAGCATGTGTCTGCTTTTAGATGCTGGAGGGCAAGCAAAGGGTTACATCTCGTGAGCGCCCAGGAATTCTGATGTTGTTTTTACCAAATAGACATTTTTTTTTCAAGGGACTGCTGACTCGGGTCACGTGTTCCCAGTCCCAATGGTGGCGTGAGAAACCAAACGATGTCAGCTTGCGTTTGTGCAGCTCATCCGCTCTACACTCGTCGAAGTTTACTAGTGAACAGACTTTTTTTGAAAGTAAATTGCTTTCTAAACATTTTTATTAAAAGAATAATGTGTACTCAGCTCCAAAATTTGATTTTTCTTGAAGACAAACATACTTTTACACAACAAGTTCACACAGCTTTGGCGCCGCCTGGAGGACGGACGTAGTTTGTCATTTCTGAACACGGCTTCAGGGGGTTGGGGAGGCACACAGGGTGGATCCCGAGTTTGTTCGTGTTATTTCCCCCTGGGATTCTTTCCAGAAATTCGTCTCTTGATCCAACGATTCATCAAACGGAGTTTTGGCTGTGTGCTGATCGGGGCTGCATCCTTCACTCCTGCCGACAGCCGGGCCTTGTGGGGTTTGGGGCCAGGCGTCTAAAAGGCTTTACGTGTGAAAGTAAGGTCACAAGCGAGTCAACCCTGAAAATATTTTCTTACCTGTTTATCCGACTTTTATAGGTACAAATAAGAGAGAGAGAAGGGCGATACCCTGGGGGTAAATGTGCTCGATTCAGTGCGAGCAGAAGAGAGCACTCTGGAGGCATGCTCGAGTGTAAATCCGCTGATTTATCAAAGTAAAGGTCCCGGATGCACTGAAATACTTATACAAATCCCTGCATCCAGTAGACTTAGGCCCTCTACATTCCATGCAACAGAAAGGAAAAAAGAAAGCTTATGTACAAGAAGAAGAAAAAACTGATTTTGTTAATACACATGCGTCATGCATGCATAGGTAGATATGTGAATCTACCTGTGGTGATAGTAGCAGTATCGTACGACGGTAGATATAATAGCAGAAGAGCAGTTATTATCATAGATCATCTTAATCCTTAATACCTTTTAAAAATTAAAATGACCGCTCTTTCAGGAGTATTGTTATTATCACCGATAACAACGGTGACAATTAGTACATTTGACATGTAATTTGAATATTTGACATCTGTAATAATTATAATCATTTAAGTTGTATAATTCATATCGGTAATTAGTATATTTGACATCAATAAGTAATATATTTGACATCTATAATTAATCTATTTGACATTTTTTATTTCTTTCCCAAATTAAGTCAGCTCGCTTTCAATCCCTGCAACAAACCAACAATCAATTTGATTGCAGGTGTGAATGTCCAGACACCTGGAGATAACGTTTATAGCTGTCTGCGCATGCGCAGAGCATTCTTTCGATCACGCACGTCAAATAAAGAATGCAGCAAAATACAACAAGGGTTCCTGCAGGCAACACAAGGTCTGTATTCACAACCTTTGACCTGCAACCTATAGAAAACACTTGACATCCGGGTACACGGCGCAGTGCCCGTCAAGCGGACAGGAAGTGTGTGGATGCTCTCCCGTGCTTGGAGGAAGAAGCAAGATGCTGGAGGAGTCGATTTCCTGAACTTCCAAAATATCGACAGCTTCGTGCCGAGCAGTTCTAGCGCCACCTGCATGCTTAGCATCGGTAGCTTCTTCTCTGCTCAGGAAGATGAAAGAACCGCGAAAGTGGGTTGGGGAGGTGATGGCGGGAAGGGGGAAAGGGAAGGAGGGGGAATATTGAGGAACGTTGGACATGTATGAACATGTGTGAACATTATGAACAGTGTGAACATTCGTCATGCTTTCAGCCTGGGATCAGTTCGACTGAACACTGCGGTAATCATTACCAATGAAGTTGATGTCAGCAAAGTTCCTTCTCTTGTTGCTGCGGCTATTAATCCACTGTTGTAAGAAAGTCATTTTTACAAATTAAAATTCGCTTCTCGCTAATTATCTAATTTGCAATGAATTCGGTCATTATTTCGATGAGAATTTATCTGCAACACCATTCCCCTCTATATGTGTGGAAAAGATAGATGACAGAATTTTGTTTTTAACTATGTCAAAGGAAGAGAGAGACAAGTCGAAACTTAGGTGTAAATAGAATAAAAGATCTTCATCGTGTTCACAGTCCTTGAAAAAGAAAAAATGATAAGGAAATTGTATAAAGTGGGAAGAAAGTGCCCAATATAGTCGCCATAATTCCTCATACTCATGGCGTTCATATCTGTTGATAACAAGATCGAAATTATTGCTTGTGGTAATCTGTCGTCTGCCTGCTCGTACAAAATGAAAAATCTATAGCTATTACAAATATTTCTATGACTCGACAAAAGATCTTGGTACATGAGTGACCATTGTATTCTTAGAAGTTCACAAGTTTCAAAAAAGCTTTCATCACCTATCACTAGAGGTCTGAGAAAAATTCGTACAGAAAAAGTTTCTAGAATTTACTTTCTGAGTAACTGAAAAGCCAGCTTCTACTTTTCCACCACCGTTTTCCTACCCACTCATCCAGCTTGGCCATGAACCAGTCCCAGAATCCTATACTGGTTGACCTCCCCATCCACTGTCACGCACAAGCTGTCCAACCCAATAAATTATACTTATCTCTGTTTTTACTGTGACAGAGACGAAACTGTCACTGACAAGTGAAACATTCAAACGGAAAATACACATCAACAATTGTTAGAATGGTCAGTTCTGCACGGAACTGTTAAACAAGAAAACAAAAAAAAATAGAACACACAACAGTGGCAGGCGCTTTTACTCATTTGTTGTTTTTTTGTGTTTACTAAGCGTCAGCAATGGCGCCCATGAAGGAGTCCAGTCTCGTTCAGTGCGCATGACAAGTGACGTAAGCTGTGCGCCATGACAGGTGTACGTTATTTAACGCCCAATCAGTGATGTAGTAATGCCAATTTCTATCACGTGACCTTTCGTGATTAACAGTTTCCAGTGTTAATTCGGTTCATATGCTGTGGAAGGTGCAGTTGCCAATCCCTCCACACACACTCGCCCCAAAACAGTTACTTTGCTCATCTTCATAGCATTATCAAACAAAAACACACAAGACGAAAAAATCACCTTTAATACATAAATGGAACCCTCGTTTTCTCGTGGTTTGTGGATATTTTGATGATAGGAAACTTGAGTCACTTTTCTTCTGAACAAAAACTTCTTGACGATACAGAGCGTCCTTGTCATGAGTGTCAATGGCGACTTGCAAGTCTCAGACATTGAGACCACGAAAAGAAGTGTGGTGGGAGCATGATCACACTGTCCGGCTGACCTTACCAGGTCAAGGTCTTCAAACGGTCGTGACGGAAGGTCGGGGCCTGGCAGGTCGGCTTCGCCGCACGCACGCCTTGCACATGTGCAGCACGGCGCGGCGGAAGTTGCGCAGCATCGAGGCGTACAGGAACACCTTGTAGACGCCATTGAAGAGCACTACCTGCTCGAAAACAAGCATGAGTTCCCGTTCGTAATGGGTCAAAGGGAAACCTCCTTCCGTTTGCGGCCCGAAGTCGGCTCGAGCACGCAGGCAGGCCGAGGGCAGGGTCAAGCCCATGAAGATGACCCCGGCGATGATGCAGACCAGCGTGGAGCTTGTCTTTTCGCTGGACAGGTCGAGATTGCGAGCAGCCCGCACCCGCTCGCTTTCCTGTTCCGAGGGACCGTTCTCCCTGGGGCCGTTGAAGGCCGTCGTCTGGCCGTTCTCCAGCGGTGGGCAGTACTTGGCCGACGACCGATGAGATGACCCGCCTCCCCCGCTCCCCCCGCCTTTAGGTCGGAGGGACAGTCTGGTGGAGGAGGTGGAAGAGGTGCGGCGGGATCTTCTCTCCAGGGTCCGAGTGATGACTTTGTAAATGAGAGCCACGTCCATGCCCAGCATGATCAGCATCGGCAGGAAGAGCGCCAGGACCTGCACAGGACATGACAACACGTCACGTGATCAGAACGTCACTTGACAGTTGAATAAACGCACATAGACATTTTTAGTCAATGTATTTTAACATTTAATGGATTTTATGTTTATGAAAACCTTTAATATTATTGAGCTAAGTTCTTTTGTTTTTGTCCAGCTGAATCCTACTTGAATGGACGATGCCCATCATCATCAACAACCCAATCATCATCAGCAGGATCAGCAACCATTCGTACCATCATGGTTGCAGCATCTCTCTGTAATTCTGACACTGAAAATACTCTCTTCCATGATCCAGAACATTGAAGATTCACACAACCAAACATTTTATACCCGGCGGACTATGCAGAAAGAGAGAAGAAAAAAACTGAAGACACGGAACAGGACGGGGGTCTGTTGTAGGTGGCGCTGCGAAGTCACGCGAAAGTAATTTGCTACATGGATGAGAACCGTGCTCCGTTACGGCAGGGCGGAAAATGAAGTTGGTGCAGGTTTTCCTGTAGGAATTTTCTGGAAAGATGTGATGACATGACAGGGAGTCGTAAAGCAAATGAAAATGACCGAACATTTTTGGGAAGTCTGCCTCGCAGATTGAGGTGTCTGCGTCATGCTTTTATGGCTTCCTTTTTTTCTGCTCTTCTCATTCGCTGTCCATCTACATGCCTCACCCTTTCTCTCCCTCTTCACAGCTGCCCCGGGGTGAGCATGCTTCACAGCATCCACTCCTATTACTAAAAGCCCCATAGTTCCGGAAAGAACCTGCGGTCAAAAGTTGTAAATCCATAAATAGTTCTGTAATACAGCTCCCTGCTCTATCCATCTCCCTGAGTTTTGAACTCTCTGGAACTGGGTTTGTGATAGACTGTAATTCAGAAAGCTTCCCCAAAGTGCTTGTTAGAATACACCAAACATGAAGGTAGATGATTCGTCGACTGATGTATGTTCTTTAACAATCTCTTAGGTCGCCAGGAGAGTATCTTTGCTTCATTTCAACAAAAATATAATTTTCTGTATTTCAGACTTCAAAAATATTGGTTTTGGACAAGAAAATCGCAGTCTTTCATGTGCCGCGCGAAACTGCGATTTATAAAAAAATGTTGGTACTGTACAAAGAAAACTGAGCTCGCAGTCATTTGAGCTTTTAGCTACATATGTATCAGGTTGTATCAAAGTCTGTATCTTCTCAATTATGAAAAAAATGTACTTTAGAGAGCTTCTCGAGAACGGAAGGGGGTTCTATCTATCTACTCTCCTGTCTTTTCATTCTATTTTTGTTTCCAAGAGACCGACACATAATCTATCTTAAAACCTTTTTATTACTAAATTTCGTGGACATGATTTCTCAATTAATCGATCAGGTTTATGCGCAGTTTCCTTATTTCCAGTCCTTGCTCATCCACATTTATTTTTTTTTTCAGGGAGCTAATGGTTCTTTAAGAAAGCCAGATCGTCTCTCTGATAGTGATAGCTCTTTTTTTGATAGCTAATTAAAGCTTCCTCCCATCCGAGTGCCGCCAGCAAAACTTCTCTGGCTTCTCCTCCGGGGACCAGTGTACAGAAGGTCACTCTGGTTCATTGTGAGAGCAAGTCTCTCGATTTCATCTCACTTTCGTGTTGCTTCTTTCTTCGTCGCTCGCCTCCCTACCTTGCATGCACTGTTACAATAGAAGAAAGGAAGAAAGAAAGCTCGTCTTCGTCTGAGCTTCTAGATCCTTCTTAAGACCACCCTTGCATGTATCTCCTTTGCACATGTCTTTTTTTGTGTATATCAAATCCATCCTATTTGTATCTAGTCTTCTCCGTTGCATGCCTTAATCTTTTCCTTGGAAGTCTTGAGTCCTTTCCTTTCTTCTCTTAGTTTCTATCTTTTATGAATAAATCTTCTGTGACATCTCTTAAGTCTTTCTTTGCATGTCGTTAGTCTTTCCTTTCATGTCTCAAGTCCTTCCTTACACGAATAAATTCCTCCACACATTAATATTTCGAGTAAGAGGATCTTTGTTTTCTTTGTCACAATGTTTAGCTGAGACCTGTTGAATTGATGCAGTTCTCTAGTTCAGGTGATGTCAGGACCTGGTGGTCCTCCATTAGATAGGGTTCAACAAGGAGGCTAAACATAAACACAAACTCACAACAAGTGGGTCACTCACCAGCTCCACCTTCCGAAGTCTGGACATGTGGGGGATGCTTTCTGTCATTGGCCTGCAGGTCATGATACCTAAGAACGGGGTGACCACGTGACTCCAGACGTAGTGCAAAAAGGCAACGAGGGAGAAGATGAAGACCGTTAAGATGATGCACTTGGTGCGGAACACCGTGCACCACCGCTTGGTGCCTGGTCGTCCAAAGTGGATGAGCAGCCTTTCAAAGTGAGCGGACAGCAAGTACCAGACGATCAGGAACCTGCAACAGTGATGTCACAGTGTGACAATACATTTTTATGAAAGTATTTTGTGGGAAAATATTTAGTTTGTGCCAATTGTTCATGATTAGAGGAGAGTGAGACTGGATTTAACGCATGGACCTGTGTGTGTACTCACTCCCTCACTTATTCACCCACCCACTCACTCAACAATGTGCATAAACACGTGTCCGCAAATACAGACACAAACATGTAAAGCAAACACGCACAAAGGTAGAGAACAACAAAACCAAAATCTCAGAAAATATTGCTGGCCCCGGTCCATGGTCTAAAGCAGACTCAAAGAATTACAATAATCCGACATTGCGACTTTTCACATGGCCCAACCACTTGTCCCGAGCATGTCAGGTCCCGATGACCGAGAGTGGCCGCCCCTGACAAAGCCTGGCGGAGAATCGATCCCTCGTGCTTCGAGTCAGTCGGTACTCGGGTGGCTCAAGCGGCCTTTGCCGAGGGCTGTAACCTTAATGGAATCGGCGTGACGGGAAAGTCGCGAGCAAACAAAACAGAAAGCTATTGTAGACAGTCAGCCAGCCGCCAATGTTTAAACCCTTGTCCAAGTACAGCGCTAGCGACTGGCCGTGATGTAGTTTCCGGTGGTGCTGCCAAGGGACGCAACTGCAGGTTAAGAATAGCAGTGCAAATCCTGTCAAAATAGAAGAATAAACAAACGAGACAGTCGCTTCGTTCCAACTCCTCCACCTGGTGCTGATGATGGCTAACACTCGTGATGACTACAGTCACATTTGCAATATAATCTAACATTAAATGAAGCAGAAGATTCAGCAACGGACAATAAATAATTGTATGTCATCCATTTACTCTTTTAAGTTAGTGTGAACAGTATCTCACAATTCTCTTTCTTCTTTAGGGTGTTTTCTTTCTATCATTTATTGATCTTTTTCTTGCCTTCCTAGTTTTCCTTCTTGTTTCCTTTCCGTCCTTCGTTTTTTATTCTTCTTTGTTCAGTTCACACAAACAGTTCTCTTTTGGTATAAAGAGAAATTATTAGACTATCAAACAATTCATTTATTGTAACCTACTGTAAGAAAGACAGGACAAGAAAGACCAAGACGGTGAAAGCTTTGAATCAAGTTAAAAATAAAATAATTAGGAATAATTACTGGCCGAGAGCCATAAACCTCCTTGACATTTTCCAAATAATCAGTGCAATGTTTATGTTTTTGCTATTTTATTAAAGCAGTGCAAACTCATTAGCAGGACGAGGACCCCACACCCCTTCCCCCTCATGGCTTTGATGCAAGAAGCTCGCACACCTTTGGGAAAAACACCTTCCGGGCTGTTTGCACTGTTATCACTAAATGGAGCTTTTTACAACTTTTGATGTTTTTGTTAAAGGTAAGAAGTCCCAGATCATCAAAGACCTGGTTGACCCTTGTGGAATCTTCAAAAGTTCATTCCCGTGTTTCTCTCTCTTCCTCTGTCCTTCTTCCTCTCTCTTTCTTTGTTGTTTGTTTGGTGGTATGGCAAAGCTTCACTTCTAGAAAACAGCGTTGTTATTATTTATTTATTTATTTTTTTTTTTTGCTTTTGCTTTTTGCTGATGTTTCTTATGGTGTTCTTATTTTTTTACTGCTTCTTTTTCTCTTTTAACAAGTTGGCTTTGCTTCCTTAATTTTGATTCATTTTTAGTTCCGCTGTATCTACTATCTCTCAATTAATTTGTTTACTTGCAGCAGAACTGCGTGATATGTGGCTGACGAGAGAGAGAGGACAACTGGAGATGAAGTGACTCAAGGTACACTGGCAACAGAACTGTACAGTCTGTCTAGAACAGAGACAGAAAAAGTAGAGAGAAGATGACAAATTACTTTCTACAGGCCAGGGAACTGTCAGGTCTGTCTACAGGAGACATCGGAAAATCTGCCTTATGTCTACTTACTGTCAAACAGTTCCCTAAAAACTGATTGGCAGAAGTTCCACTTCAGGATTTCCTAGTGAAAGACCAACGGTTAATCCTATTTTCACTATCCTGAGGTGATGGGAACCAGGTACAGAGCTGGATCCAATACCTGCTGACATCGGCGTTTAGAAAGTACTAAAGCTGTGTTTTGTCTGGATAAGCTATGATTGTGCTTCATTGACAGAACAATCATTGTCATTTAACACTAACATTCTGACTTTCTTTTCCCTTTAAGTACACGCAGGCTAGAAACTACTTCAGATGCATTACTGGTCTTTACAGCAGCAGGTGCTCTCTCCAGCATGGAGTCAGATGGTAATCAGTGTAGATATTTGAAGTCCTCAGTCGCTCTTGCCATGCGCTGATGAAGTAATGGCTTCTAAATATGTGTAACCAGAGTGCAGTGGACCATTAATCCAACTGTTTTCACTCAACTCACGTCCTTGCCTGCCCTCCTCTACTCCCTGAACTTCCACTGCCAACTGTCAATAGCCTCTGACATGTTGCCAAAACCTTTCTCCCAGAATTCATTGTTACTTTCTACAGCTCTTAGAGCGTATGGAAGAGGACGTTGATATCACGTGTCTAGATGGTCGCTTCCAGAGGGCATTTATAATTGTTGTTTATTTGGAGTAGATATGTAAACAATTTCTGCCGCGGAACAGTTTATCGACTGGTTGTTTTTGTTTTTTGTTTTTGTTTTGTTTTTTGTTGTTGTTTTTTTTGTTTAATTTTTTTTGTTTTGTTCAGTTTCTCTTCGAGTCTTCAGATATAAACAGGTTAATGTCTCTATCATAATAATGATACAGAAGTGCACGACACCTGTACCAGACCAGACAATGGCTGTAAACAAGCTGAAATCTGTAAGAGACTAGTGAAGACACATAAACATGTTGACAAAGATTATTCTAGGATTTATAAAGGGGTCGAAGAGCCTTTTCAATAGAAAAAAGGAACTCCTTCAAACAAAATGAGGGGTCCATCGAAACAAACAGTTTTACCGTTTTCATTAAATTTTCTATATATATATTACGTGGAACAGAATACAGTCCAAAGTATTTTATTAATCACAAGACACTGAAGATTAATCATGTACAGATATTTTGTTTTTATTTGCTGATAAATAATTCGTCTTCATGATTAGTCTCCACCTACAGTCTGAGCAGTATATCAAAATTCGAAAACCTATTAATCTTCGTGTCAGAGTCCTTGGTGCTAATGTGTACATGTACACAGTTTCCATCTGAACGATCCGTGCAAAGGTGGAGACTTGTCCATTGCGATGTTCATCATTCTTCTACTTGCGTTGTCTACATAATCTTCTGCATTTATTTTTTCCCACAGCACCAGCACTGAAATTGGTCAGCAAGTAATTTTCTGTAATGTTTGATTTTTATAAGAACAATTAATTGTAAGTGCGACCAGGAAGTTAGGTGAAGGTAGGAGAGGAGGGCACAGAGCTGATTCCTTCAATGAACTGCCTTACCTGCCTTCAATGAACGATAAGGATTTTCTACTTGTTTTGCCCAAGCCCAGAGATCATGTGTGTGAGAGAGACTTGATGTATTTGTCTCTGTTTGTCTTTTTTTCATCCTTTCAACCCACGATCCACATTTTCAATTCTGCACACAATGTCCTTGGTGCCCTCTAATACAAGATCACTTTCTGCTTCCAGTCCTTGTCGGCTTCTGATGCCCGCTTTTCTGGATTTCTACATTTATTTCGGTCGTGAACGAAAACCCAAACAGTGCTGACACATTCACATCATTTTTGCCTCGCCAGCCTCCGATACTCTTGGAAAAATCCATTCAAATTATCTCCGCTGTGTGAACTTCCCCAATTTACTTCCTGAGGTTGGATTTGGGGCTGGTTACATGGATAACCAACGGTCGCTTTGAAAACTACCCAATCATTATTATCGACTCCAAATAATCGGCTTCAAGCAGGCGCGAAGAATGCAGACAATTATTTTTGAAGTGCCGCCTATGGTAGTGGCTGTGCTGACTCTCAAACAAAATGTCCAGAGTCCACCAGGCCGGAACCTACAATACTATCTGCTGTTGACACCTTTAACAGACTCATGACAATGAATGCAAATATGTTGACACCTGACTTGTGTAACTGCATGCACGATGCTGATTATTGTAAGAGTTGATGGAGTTGAGGACGAGAGTAACTATGCTGACAGAGATGAAAACAATTATTGGGATAAACAAGCCTGTAAACAATCTGACATCTTTAAGAGGCTACTGGAGATGCATGCACACGTGTTGACTGGTGATTTGAGCGCATGTGTAAACATGTTGACATTCTCTTCATTCTTCATACCCGGCCCTTTGATCACCTCTAGATGGGAGGCTAAAGAAGACATCAACATTCCTCAAGCGCCGCAGACAGGGTCACAGACAGCCCTCGGTGTCATTCCGGACAGGACGCAGCCAGTCGATATGCAGTTCCCCGCTCACACCGGAAGTACTACTGCTGGCCATTGACTGGCGTCACATCCTTTGCCAAACGTCCGCAAGAACGAGGGATTATGGGAATTTATTTCCGGTCTGTCCTAGAGGAGACGATTTATGTCACAGTTAGCAGACATCAACCGTAACGGCCCCTCTGAAACTGAAAACAGTGCCGACTGGCTGTCCATAAAGCAACGCCGATTAAATAACTGCTGACTTATCACCTGACTTGTACAACCGAGGTGGCGTGGGGAGACGAGGCTGGGGGAGTTGGGGGGATGGGCGGCTACAAGTATATTATGATAGTAGTATTGAGATGGTTGGTTGGGTGGTTGGTTTGGTTTGGGTTCGTTTGGGTTCGTTTGGTTGGTTTGGTTGGTTGATTTGGTTTGGTTTGGTTTGGGTTGGTTTGGTTGGTTGTTTGGTTTGGTTTGGGTTGGTTTGGGTTCGTTTGGTTGGTTGCTTTGGGTTGGTTTGGGTTCGTTTGGTTTGGGTTGATTTGGTTTGGTTTGGGTTGGGTTGGGTTGGGTTGGTTTGGTGGAAGAGAGGTGGCGCAGGATGGAGACTTTTGTCCTCAACACATCGATGATCAGATGTCCAAGACTCACATCTTCTCTCTGGCTTTCTGTTCTTTTCTGCACGTGACACCTGTTTGCAGGGCCGGCTGCTTAGCCGCGTTATAACCTTAGCTTCTGGTTAGGCTTGGAATATCAAATATTACCAATACCATTATTGTATTGTGTGTTTGTATGTGGGGTTTGCATGTCAGAATTTTCGCGACAGCATTTTTTTTTATCTGCCCTAACTCGATCATTATGATCACAATTTCCGGAAGACAAACTCCATGTGGCCAACTTCGAGTGGTTTATCATGTATTGCATAGTCTCAGCAAGACAGCCACACCAGTCAGAACCAGTGAGGTCGGAGCCAGTGGCACTTTACCACCCAGCAAGAGATTTTATTTGGTAACCTGGCAACCACTGCTGACGTCACACGTTTTCCTAGACAGTTGTGATATCCCACCGAACTTTGCTTCCTCGTATTTCGGGTATCATCGACGTTTATTTTAGTGTAAGTTTCTCTCTTTTTCCCCTCAACCTACACAAGCCACATTTGCTTGCTTTAATTTTGCTGAAAGCTTAGCCTTGGAGGCAATAATAAATATTCCATTAGCCAGGCCAATTATATTTCTTTACTTCCCCCGTTACTTCTCTTTTCTCTCTGTCTTTCTGAAAGCAGATGTTTGTCTTCTCTCTCTTAATCTCTCTCTCTCTCACACACACACAGTGCAACACACTCGCATGAGAAGAGAACATCGACATCAGGGCGAATACCGGTAGAAAGGAAAAACAAACAGAAAAAGTGGCGATAATGGCTCTGACACACTAAGGAGAAACAAAAGGACAAATAAAGACCTCGCAACTGTTTCAGAAATAATTCATTGACATCAACAATTATTAATGATATATTATGAATGGAATTTTTTTTTTTTTTTTTGCTTTGTAGATGGACCGATGCTAATATCAAAATCTTCTGTCTGTTTCTGTCTTTGTGGGGGAGTAAGGGGAAACCAACTGTTCCCGCAAATCGCCTGCCCGGGTCGGCAACAAAGCTGTCCCGGTGTCCAGTTAGCCTCCCTCCGGCCTGGTTTACTGCCTATCAAGTCACATGACTCGGTGTAAATTCTAGCTCCTTCCAACCAAACTCGTGATATGTGTCCCGACGACCGCGTCTCCTCGACGACCGGGGTGCGCATGTGGAAGGAAGGGGTGAGGCGGGAGGCGGGGAGGGGATGGGGAGGAACCCGGTCTGGTCTGCGAGGAACTAACTTCAGTACAAAGCCGTTGCTTGTTAGCATCACGCTGCTTTCCTCCTTCGATATGAAATGAGATTGTGTGCTTTTCCGCGTCACCGCAGCATGTCACTCGGTTGAGGCTCGGAGACGACATGGTGAGCTGCTGTGCGTCACACAAGCGTGCCGCGGACAGGTCAACGGGGGGTTTCGCGCATGCGCAGGAAGGGTGGGAGCATCACTGTGAAATGCATGCGCTGTTTTCTGTACAAACAGCATTTCCACTCTTGGAAGGATGAGGGAAGCGAGCCCCGCGGGCTGGAACTTTCGTAGAATATTAAGGAGTGCTGAGTTTTTAATAAAGTTGCACTTTATTGAATGACCTCTCAGCGTCGGCTTTCTTACATAGAAAAGAGTTCTTTCTTAGAAAAGTGTGTTCATGTCAATAAACTGCTACAGACTGTGAGCTACAATGCTTTCAACTACTAAAGATGTGTTTTAATTTACAATCCTTCCATTTCGAAACTGGTTCAGAAGGATTAACGATAATCGCTGATCCTAGTTTGGTTCATACTTACGAAGAATCCTCTCTCCAAACCCAGATTTCAATTCATCACCTCGTGAACTTGGTTCAGGAAGATGAAAAAAATGTCCATCATGCAATGAGCGCCTGAGGCAGTGTGTAACAAGGGTAAAACTTTCACAATGAACGCACCAGCCACCAGCCTGGAGGAACTGGGGTGGAAAATCGCCATAGTGGTGTGTCTCGTCTTGCCAGATGACAAGGTTCATGAATGATGGAGAGAAAAAAAGTGTAGCTAGTGCTGTCAAAAAATCGTTACTCGTTTACCTGGGGTCGTAGTTGTGAAGCAGTCGCTAGGTTACCTAAAGGTTAGCTAATGTTTTGTATTCAGTGGAGGGAAGGCAAGGACAGACTAAGAGGTTGGCTGATGGTCTAACAGTCTCAGTCCACTGTCAGGTCCTGAGGTATGGCCACTACGGGCTCCCTGGGACAATAACTGAGATGAAACAAACCCAGGGATGGGGTTTGTATGTGGTTTGGGTTCATAACTTCTGCCCTTGGAGTTGTCAACTGTCTCAGAGGGCGCTTAGGATCTCAGATGGGATGGTCTGGGGTTCGGTTTTCAATGTGGCGATATTTTTACAGCGAACTGGCATTGCTGCTCTTCTTCACCCAGAATGTGGTGTGTGCAAAAATAAGACATTTAAACTATTTGTTTATTCCACCCAATAGCATAAAAGAACTAATGGACTCCATGTTTCAAAACACAGCTGTTCAAAAATTCAAAGTTGTGTCTGTTATTGTGTGGAGGTGTGAAGACTGTAGAAGAGAATATTCACCACAAAACGATCCACAATGTTCTAGCAACACACTAACAACACCAATGTTCTAATAATACTATGTTCTAACAATACTATGTTCTAACACCTCACTTACACGAAGTGAGATGATCACGTGATGATCACGTAAACACGGTGTTCTAACCACTCAATTGTATAATTCGACAACTATCCCCCGTGGAAAATCGTTGTTTGGAAGAGTATAAACGATTCCTTTTTTTCTTATCTCCGTTTCAAACATGTTTAATCGAACTCGATTCATAATTTTATTTTTTCTCGATAATCATTATCGAGAGTACGGAGAAATAACAAGTCGTGTGTTGCTAACTCCAGGCTTTGATCTCCTTCATTGCAATTCACGGCACAGAAAAAAAAACGACATAATATTGCAAATAGAAATGAATACATCCACATACAGCTAATTTACGAAGATTTTATTCTAGCTTCTGAAAGTTCTACATCAATATTTCCTCCTAGCTAACTAGAAAGCCATTTCTTGTGTTGTTTATCCAGTTTCCCAGAATATCATAGGAAGTGTCAGGAGAAAGAACATCGGCGCCAAAAATGTAAATAAAACTTTTAATCAAGACAATCTCGCATTTCGACATCTAGGTCTTCACATTCCAAGTGAAATCCTTCAACTGTTAATTAAATTTGAGTTTTAGGTAATTTTTTTCTCGTTTGCTGATAAGCATCTAGGTATCCGTTTTTCAGCACATTTCAAACCACCCGAAGTCCTAGCATCAAAAATATTTAAAACAGTTATTTTTAATGTGTTTTTATGGCAGACGGTTAAAGTATCAGCAATTTCTTGCATTCCACAGTTTTGCAGCTTTTAAATTTCTTTACATTTATTCAACACTTTTTCCTATTTGTAAAATGAACTCATTCCCTGAATGTACTGGATTTTTCTAAGCAAAGAACCTCTTCCTACGCATCATGCCAGTAGGTTTGTTTGAGAATTGTTTTAACTGTTTAAAGCACAGGTTCTAATCATGAACCTGACTGGGAAGTACAATGCACCGGTACGAAAATAAATCTTTTTGGATAAACTAGCTTTTTTTGTGATGAGTGGAGGATTTTTTCAAATGGTAGTGAACCCAGTTACACGATCTGTGCCCACCATGAAGCACGCACCACACTTCCCACTCAGCCCCTGGGCAACAAGGAGATGCTGGGTAGTAATGGCGCTGATGACAGACGAGCTTCTGCCAGGAGCAGATAAGTGGAGTCATTAATTCTTGGACAACATCGCCCGCCTCCTTGCATGGACACCAAGGTACAATAACCACCTCCTCTCCCACTTCTACAGACACAATTCGGAAGTCACTTTAGTGATTGCTTACATGGTAAGTGCGAGACTGATGTTTGAAAAAAACAAGGTCACTGGTTCCTATATCCTGAACTTCCTGTAGACTCTGAACCCTAACTGGTTTACTGTGTCTAGGGTATTGCATGTGGAAAGCTCATTGGTATCCTTTCACTGTCTTCACTGTCTTAAATCTTCCTTGATACCGCAAATACCCGTTCTAATTTTTTTTTATAATTTGTTTAAACCCTTTAACCATCATTGGTGCATATATATGGTTGCATAGATAATATGAACATATTGAGTAGATAATGTTTCAACACCACAGGTAATAGCAATCTGAAATATTCGTTTTCAATGTTTCGGGTAAGAACACTTATCTCCTTCCTCTAGTCTGTCTGACTGTTTCTGTCGCTAATGGCATTGGAAGCTTTTAAGATTTTGTGGTGGTGTATAGATGGGGATGGAATCGTGAGGCTTTCAAAGGGAATCCTTGTGTTGACTGGTTGCTTTTGTTTTGCTGGCCACACACACATGTGATTTCGGTTCAAGCTCAAAAGCCAGATGTTTGTTCTGATTTTACTAATATTTACAGAAGAGGTCAGGTCACATATTTGATGACACCACCACTGAGACTGACGGGAAGCGGAAAAACAAAGACCATCCATCTGCACAAACACACCCAAGTTAAAATCATTGATGAAGTTTATCTAACCATTGAAATCATGGCTGCCCGTTATACCACAGTCCTGGCACTGTCAGTCCGACCTGAAATTACAATCATCCGTTGGTGATAGCACCCGGAGAACTGTGATTAAAGAAGGGTATCGTCATAAAGTCCTCCGTGTCTTAACCGACCTCTGCTTTAAAAGTGAAATGATGGTGGAGGAGAGACTTAATGACTAGGCCTCAGCAAAGGAGATTATCAAACCTCATTGGGTAAAGCTAAAAATGATAGCCCACGTATTACTGTGGGGTGGCCAAGAAAAAAGTGGAGAGATAATAAAGTCTTCCCTGGATATTACATTACTCAAAAAACTACAATTTTCAAGTCAGAAGGGGAGGATGATTCATGATTTTTAGATGGGGGACTAAAATTATTATAGAAGACAAGATACGGGTTGATAGATGAAGTCAGCATGAGTCAACTGCTTAGAATTTATCTAAATATCTTCAAAAATAGTTTTGTTTTAATCTTTCTCTCGCTCATTCTTCCTTTAAAACGAATTTTCTCGAAGCCACTCATATTCCTTTCGTCACATTTTTATTTCAGTAAAGGACTTTAAATAAAATTTGTGATCAATTCCATTGAAATACATTTTAAATTGCTTCAATCAGTTCCTTTTATTAAATCCCCGCTTCATAATTTCTGTCCCCATCTGCTTCGTGAAATCCTTCAAAGAATTTATCACTTCTTCTCTTCTTTGACTCATTTGCATCCCCTAGGTTCCCTTTTAACTCTTTCGTTTCGCGTTTCTTTTTTAAATCGTTCTAACTAGCTATTTTTTAACTACAATATTTTTCTTCAATTGTTAACTTTTAAAAAGTTCAGTCTGAACCTTGTGTACTGATCATGTCAGATGATTGTGAGTCAGAAATGTGAAGGTGGTGAAGACGCTTTTCGTCTGGAACCATTTTTAACTTTGTTTTTCTGTAAACATCTCTCCCCCAGGGTGTTATCTTGTAAGGGTTTAAAAAGTTTTGGTTTTTTTTTTTTTGCTTGATTATGTATTCTGCTCAGATGGGCCCTGAATCTACAATCTCCGGTTGCATGCTGTAGGGAAGTATTTTCGTATTTTCCATATAACTGTGATGATTCTGCTTAGTTTTGGGTAAACGAAAAAAAATGAAATAATATTTTTGCAGGATGTTTCAGATCTTTGTGGAAGACTGCGTTTGCAAGAGAAACAATGGAAGCAACTACAGTCAGAAAGATGGTTCACAAACAGATGGGAATGAATTGCATCGCCAATGACTTTTACTTCATTTGCTTTGAGTAATGGGATGATTTTTTTTTGTCTTAAAGTGTCATTATATCTTTGCCATGCCCATGTTATGTGTTTCCCAAAGTATCTTAACTGATGTCTTTAAAAATATAAATATTTCGAAAAAAAACATGCGGGATAATCAGTCTTTGTTTAAATCTTGAAGTCTTTCATTAAGACTTTTCGTAAGTTAGTCTTTTGACATTTCAGTCAGTCATTTAGTTTTTCATTCAGTTCTTCACTACATCAGTTAGTCGTTTAATCGTTCCGTCAGCCAGCCAGTCAGTCTGGAAGCTTGTCTGCCATCCTAGTCTCTTCATCGACTGCAAGACCTAGTTCACTGTGCACTTCTGTCAGAAGATGCTTTGTCCTCCAAAGACAGCTTGGTCTATTTCAGGATTGGACTGTAAATTATATATAAAGCTTCAACATATCTGTATTGATCACTCTTTTTTTCCTTTCAGTCTGATGGGCTCACTTTCGATGAATATATCCCTCCTCTTGGGTTTCTCTCTATTGGTAATAAAGTGATCTTATCCTTCTGCCTTTCCAGACGCTCGTCTTGTTCTAACAGAAAGGATGCGGTTGCCGTGCACACCCTATACCTCATGGCATTGTTATATGCACACAGAAAACAAGATTTTCAGCCGCCACCCTCTTTCGATTTTTCGATACTTGCAGTGTCAGGAATGTCGGGTGACTGCTGGAGAGGGTAGCAGACACTAATTGGGGCTGGGTGGAGGAAGAAGGGTTCTTTTCACCTACATCGTGTCTTAAGTTCTTCAAATCCTAACTTTTATTTAGGATTTCTGTGTTATTCTTCATGGTAGTTTGGATATTGTTGTCTCATCAATGGATCTTAACTGAAAATGGCAACTCATCATTAGGCCAGGTGGGGTTTAGTCGGAGTACTACTTTTATATGATAGACAAAGAATACAAAGACCCTTGGGTGATTTGTACACCGTCGTGTCTTGCTTCTTGCTCCTGGAGCAGACAAAGAGAGAAACCAAATAACTCAGCAAAAATATAAAAATGGGTATACAGTTCAATGCCTTGTAAGTGATTCTCCTTTTTTAAAAAAAATACATGTGACTGGCATTGTCTGTGTCCAACTGACCTACAATAGGATTTCTGTAGAAGTGGAGCTCAGACTGGCAGTACTCCGACATTTCTTAATCTGTCTGACCACTCACAGCAGGTTCCTGGTATCCGAGATGTTGGCTCCTTTCCCTCGACAGACTGGCATTGGATAAAGATTAGATCGTCTAACTGGCCATGCCAAATGGCCATTATAATACCATTGACCAATCTTTCTCTCCTTTATCCACCACAGACGTCGTTCCCCTTTTCCCCTTCTTCTCTTCAGGAGGTTGAGATGGTCTGAGTGTTTTAGTGTCCTTCCGGAGTCTTCTCGCCACTCGGTGAGAACTCAGTCCTGTCTTTAAAATCTTCTCACTTTTCCTTTGACCATTATCTTCGGAAGTGAAGTCGCCGCACTGTTCGTCTCTGGATTATGGTCTTTCTATCATATGGTCTGCACACAGAGAATTAGCCGGTGTCTGGCGGACACTCTATAGTGCCCCACTTCCTCCTCACCGACGACAGTCTATGATTTAGCTGGCGGAACAAAGGGGAAGTTACTCTGACATAAGCTCTTCTCTCTCTTGCCACCATGACCAAGCATTATCGATGAGTGTCTTTAGGAATTCCATGGACTTTTTTTCGCTCCAGCAGTCTTCGGGAAGAAATTGTCTTCAGTATTTCTCACTCTCTTCTTTCTTTCTCTCTCTTTCTTTCTCTCTGAATAAGCTGTTAAATGTCAGTCCTAAACCTCCAGATGACATGATCTATGATGATACTGGTAGACATTTCTTATCGTTGTATGTCTGAGATGATGGTTACAGTTCCAGACTAAATTGCAGATGGAAACATCTAGAAACCTTTGTACATATTTTTAACAATTATTTACATTTTATGGTTTTATGTTACTATATTGCGTACTTCTCCATGACACACTTATTCCATACTTGCCTTATATATTGAGAAAGTGTAAATGTGAAAAATACTGTTTTGTTTATTCCATTTCCCTCGTCAAAAATGTGTCTCTGATCCTATCTCTTTCTCCTCCTCGGATCGCTATCTGTCTTTCTGTCTTTCTCTAACACACCCACATACTTCTATCTCTGTATATCTGCATTTTCCATTGGTCAAACAGACTAATTTGAATAAAAGAAAATAAGTGAAAATATTCTAAAACAAATTATAGCTGATGATACATTAAGTGGTCAAGGCCATTATTCTGATCTGAAATTTAAAAAAAAACAACATTTTCGAGCCAGTGCTTTCTACAAATAGAAAATATTTTTCATTAATTTCATCATCATTTCCCAAAGGTCCACGTAAAACTACCTCACGGCTGCTTAATACAAAATTTTAATTATATACATTTATTGACTGCCATTCCATTATTCGATTATTTTTAACTGGAGACAAGAATTAAATAAAAACTGTAATGAACTACGTGCTGATGATTATTGTATTGTTGCTGCCAGTCGGGATGCGAGTGAGTGTAATGAAGCAGCCTCCAGTGCACTAGGGTGTCCCTTCCCACCAGTCTCCTGTGCTAAAGTGATGTTAGTTTTGGCAGGATGTTTGAGTCTGGAGATGACCGCCCTCTTGTAGCACATCCATGAGATGCGGGAGGGAAAACATAATTTTTGCCATCATTATCTTTGCTATTGTCATCATCAATGTGGCATTGCTGTCACCTCCATTATAAGGGCCAGCGATAGTGAGACAGCGATGCTGCGGCATGGTTGCTAAAAGCTTCCAGAAACACGATTGGCAAATATCACCTGCATGTGTCTAAAACAGTTTAAACACTTGGCTGAGCGTCTCCATAATCAAGTTAATGTCCTCGGTGAACAGCGCTCATCAACATTCATTACCTCGTGATATCATCATCGAAATCATCCAATGTTACACATAACTGTTGGTCCCCAGACAGACATGGTAATAACAATTGTTGTCATAACATTGACTATTTATCAGTTGACATCACTAAAGGTAGGCTCAAAGCGAGTTGACTTACACATATATAGCTCCTTACACTAACACGCATTCTCGACAGATTCGATGCACGTACTGTGGATGCACACCGAATACAAATAAGCTTTATAATAAAATTCCTATTAATTTCACACACACACCTAGACGGCGCGTCCCGTTGGCAAGGCCATGGAGGCACTCCTTTCTTTTTGGTGGAAGGATATCTCAGAAGACTGTTTGCGTGGACACTTGAGAAAGAACTTTAATCTGTCAGCAAGCCTCAAGGATTATCTGAACTTTGTGGTCCTGGCTGTTCTAGCTCCAAGCAATCCTGCAAATCCTGCGCCATGTGTTAATAAGCGATCATTTCCGGTCTCAACGCTCTTACCAACAACACCGCTCCAACCCAGATCGTCATAGGTCGCGAACTAGGTTCGGGTGGAGACTTGCCCACGTCGACAGTCTAACACCTGCAGTAGGTTGCGATGATGAGGCCAGAGGATGTAGAAAGTTAATCTGATTAATAAGTAGATGACGGAAAATTGCAATTTCCTGTCTAGCTCGTTTCGAGTTGATACAGAGCTCTTTTGTAAAGCTTTAAAATTAATTAACTACATTTATAGAAATTGTAAACCTAGTGCAACCAAGTTATACTAAGAATGAACGCTTGCAAATATAATTCTGTATCTACACTTAGCGGCTATTGAAACCTTCTTCTCTCACTCTCTGTGATTCACTCTCTCTCCCACACACGAGATTTTGCATTCATGAACACGTGGACATAAAAAGATGACAGCCATCTTTCTTGTCTGCTTCTTATCTGCTGAAGATGTTAATAATCTGCATAAACTGACTTGGGCTGTCATCTGCTGGGGGAGAATGATATCCAGCAAACTGAAAGACTGACAGACGGAAAAAGACAGATAAGAAGATATTTAAAATACAGAAAGAGAAAAATAAGACTAAACGAATAAAAAGAATAGCAGAAAGAAAGATGGGGACTGATATGAGAGAGACATAAATCTTGCTAACATTCTACGGCCTCTATTACAATGTTTCAGCACAAAATCCTGTCGGAAATGAATTCATGCAAACAAACGTATCCTGAACATCAGTCAGCAAATGGCTGATGCCTATACTTCTGGATTTATTTCTGCCTCTTGCTCAAAACGAGCATTAATATACATTAATATTCGTGTTCTTTGTGCGGCTCCAGAGTTGTCCTTGCCGAGCAAAAAAAAGAAAAAAAAGGAAGAAATAAAAATCGGGAAAGAGAGAGAGGAAGACAAGGATGATTGCAGCACCGATGCCGACAGATAAGGAGGAATATAAAGTTTTTAAAACCTTTTCTGATGTAAAAGACGAATCAGGTTATATGGAATTTGTTGCAGAGACAAAGTATTTGGCTCAGTGCAGATACTATTTTCCCTTTCTTCCATTTTTGAGATACAGGGCTACAGACACCAGCACTCACAAAAAGAGGTTAGCCATGCAGACGTCATGGTTGTACATGTAGACATCGATGTTGTGGAGGTCGGATCCAGTGAGACAGCGGGGACCCTATGTGAACAGGTGTAGGTCACGAATTTAACGATTGGTCACAATTCTTTCTGTACATTGTGATGCTTGCAGTGGCTTATTGACAAAGTAGGGACACAGCCAAATTTTGGGAAATACTATCTTTGTTGAGCTTTACCGAAACATTAGAAACATTTTCCACCAATCGTTGCAAGTCTGCAGTCAGAAAATGTTAGAAAGCTGTGACATCACAGAACAGTTGGTGGCGAGTGGAGCGCGAAATGAATTTAAGGAAAAATCCAGCGAGTAAACATTTGACTCATCGCAGATCCCAGGGGAACACTCGATTCCAGAATCTTCAGGAAGAGAGCAGAGAAAGACCGACTGGCACTATCTGTAATCATTTGTGAAGACCTTGATGGAAACCTAAAACAAGCAGCAGGAATGATAAAAACACAACTATGGGGAAGCTACAGCCTCATCGAATGCTTTGAAGGCTTCCAACATGTCCTTCAACTGTTCTCGGTTTTCTGACAGCACTTTAGAATGTGACAGAGCAATGGAAAGTGTAATGCTTCTTGGTCATGATGGATACTGACAAAGGTTTTGTTCAATTATTTTTTTGCCAGAGATATAGAGTTACCACAGATTTGTTGCCATTCCATATATCAAAGTTAACAGTCCATCTGAATATAAAGACGATTAGGTGGCTTAACGATATAAAGATGGCTGGATGGTGGGTCTTGTGCCTGGATGTATGAATAGCTTGCTAAGCCTTCCAGACATTGTTTCGTAGAGAAATATTTTTTTCACTATAATAATCTGCATTTAGGAAGTATGATGAAGACTCGTGTCAACAGAACATCTCTCCATTCGCATGATTGTGCTAATTGCTTTGCATCAAAAGCCTTTTAATATTCTTTTACTCCGCACAAATATTTACTTGCCATTACTGGTGTCTCTGAGTAAGGTATGCATACATTTGAGATTGTTTGAATCGATGCACCTGCAGTGTCAATGCGTTTGATGTCATCTTCCAAATGTCATCAAGAAAAGCTTTCTGAACTTGATTCTCGTATAAGGTCGGTTATTAAAAGCAGAAAAAATGTAGAGAAAGTGAAACATGATTTTCTGGGTCCCAATAAAAGTATTGAGTAAGATCATCTTAAACTGAGTATGCATTATTCAGTAAGGTATTTTTAACTGATTTCAGTATAATGTCTACAATCTACTTCGGGACCACCATTCTGGTTTCCAAAAAATCAGACCTGCGCAACTTTGCTCATGGTGAAGCAGTCAGTATAATAGAACTCCCCACAATAATCAACTTTATAGGTACGAAAAGGCATTCGACAACATCAGTAAAGAAATACTGTGGACGCTTTCCTGACACCATGGGGTGTCAAAAAGCTAGCTAACATAATCAGAACTAATAAAGAGGGCAGACCTGCAAAAAGTCCACATAGGAAAGGTCACTGAAACATTTGCAACAAAACCAGGGTTAAAACAAGGCTGATTGCTGCCACCTTTACTACTCCTGGTAATAGGCCGGACCCTAAAAACATCCACAGCTCAGCGGGAAAATGAGATTCAGTGGACCTTGGATACAGAATAACGACCTGGATGATAACCTAGCACTACTCTCATATACATGTAGACACAAGATAAGTGTTGTGCTCAGCACAAGATGGACTTTGCATGCCTAACGGAACTAAAAGACAAAAATGTCTTCACATGTCTGGGCAGCATCATAGACAAAAATGGTGGTACAGACGCATATGTCAGATTCATGATTGTAAGAGCTGCATTCCTGAAGATATCCAGGACTACACAGAAATATTACGATAACAAAACTATGCAACACCAATATTGAATCAGTTTATATAGTTGAGAGAGACCTGGCCGACATCTCCGCCAACTACAAAAAAAACTGACTGGACACCTTCACTAACACGATGCAAAGTACTACAGAACTACTGACTAAACAGCATTTACAGTGAACCCTCTGGGAAGGAGAAAGAGACAAACTAAAAGGCAAGAAAACTATCTGTTTATAACTGTAGGCGGCTTCTCTGCTGCAGGAACATCTCTCGAGATGCGCGCGCCGAAACGGAAGCCGCTACATTTCCGGTAATTGAGCAACACTCGAGGGCGACAAGTGGCTGAGAGTGAGCTGTACTTACAGCAGAGCCATTGTCACCCTTGACATACTGTTGAATAGATGGACCAACATTCGGTTCTATTTTGAAAGTGCACTCCGTTGTTTGGGCGACCACAACGCTGCACACATCTGGTCACGTGGACGGCCGTTAATGCGTCTTTCAAGATGACCATTAATAGCCCTCGCCACTTCTGGATATTGAGACAGAATGACGGATAGACAAACTAGACGCCATGCAGGTACACAGTCAGGTAGACGAAGATGACGAGTAAGTGTTGTATAGGCAACCGATTGTGCACAGGCGCACATACATTCATATACGTGTGCACGCAGACAGACAGGCAAACATACAGCAATACAAAGAGAGAGAGAGGAGGACAGGATGAGGATGGGGAGAAAGCAAGACTGGCAGAGATGAACTGTAATGATTATACAACGATCATTTATCTTCATATTTTTCAGTTTACTGTCTGCAGGAAGAGTCTAAATAATCTCTGGAAACGTTTAAATTAGGCAGAAGAGTGAAGACAGTGATTACAGATAAGTTTTGTGACACCCACAAAAAAGAACAAACAAAATCCACACCAATGGCAAAATAGAACACAGCTAATGCAAGTAGTAAAGAGGGAATACGATCAACAGACAAGGTCGGAGGTCTTTTAGAGGAAGAATAAAATGCACTTGAATGTAGGAAATTAAGTTTAAGACGCTTTTCTTTCCTCCCTTTATGAACAAAGCTTTTTTTTTTTTTTTGATTAAAGTATTCTAAATATTTCAAGAAGAATCCGCACTAATCTCGCCATTTACCCAGATAAACGGAAGCTGAAATGAAGAGATTAAACTCTACTTAAGCGAAATCATTTACCTGGGAAAACGTGAGCAAAAATGGTAAACGGATTCCAACTAAAACAAGCAGAAGGGAAAATTTTATATCCCCCCCCCCCCAACAAGCAAATGTATTTGACGAAGCCAATCAAAAACATAAA